>JABSTQ010009994.1:0-341313 GCA_013358835.2 Ixodes persulcatus
ATTTTTTTGAAAACGCAATATTCTACTTATATCATATGCCCCAAACACTCGCGGGGAACCCATTGGACAATGTTGTGCAGGCATTCGTATTGAATCGGTGCATCACTGCAAGAACGCGAGACTCAACCGAGCACGGACGCAGCGCTCGACTACGTGTGCCGAACGCTGCATCAGAAACAAACGAGCACTGCGGACTGTGATGATAATGCAATTGAATGCAAATGTGCAAGGGAGCTGGACAGAATGACGAAAATAAACCCTAGAGAAGGAGAACAAAGACACAAAGGACAAACACAAATCTCCAAACACGGCAAGGTGACTCATGGTCTGGGAAGAACGTCTGTTTGACGATTGTTTCCTAGATTGGTAGGAAAACGCCATTCCGACAAAAGCAACGCTCTCTGTTTCTGGAGATTTGTGTTGCCCTTTTTCCCTTTGTTCCCCTTCTTCAGAAATATTTTAATCACTGGACTGTTCCGGAAATACGCAGCAGCGCCTACCATAGGCTTTTCGACGCACTAAGGCCTTTCAATCTGAGACGCATTTCGATCTCAGAATAGAAGGAGCGCTTTCTGTTGTTTAGTTTTACGATTTCAGAGCGCAAAAAATGCTCGTCGATAGCAAGACAGGGTACGTGTCGGCCCTGCTGGAGTTTTCAGAATTGTCAGTTTATGTTTGTTGCCGACCCCTTCGAAGTGAGCCCAGAGAGGCGTGATTGTACCGCATGCTACTCAATGCAAATGTTACCTTGAAAGCAAGACAGATGAGCGACTGCATTTAAAGAGCGCAAGCATAGACAAAAGCATGCCCTCCACAAACGTTTTAGAATAATTTGAAGGAAAAAAAATAAAGACTTTTACAATCCCCTCTAACGCCGAATTAGAGCGCAGCTCTTGAGGAGGAGGGGAAGGTATGGAGAGGAGGGTATGCCCCTCCTCCTCATCAGTATTCTCTCCTCCTTCTCTCTTGTGCGCGTCCCATTTAGCAGAAATTTATCGAAAATTTCCCGCTAAATTTAGCGGGAAAATATTTCTGCTAAATTGCAGGGGACCTTTTCTGCTAAATTTAGAGGGGACTTTTTTCCACTAAATTTAGTGGGGAAATTTTACCTTTAAATTTAGCGGGAAAATTTTCCACTTAATTTAGAGGGAAATTTTTTCCGCTACATAGGAAATCTTTCCGCTTAATTTAGCGGATTTGTTTTTCGCTAAATTTTGCGTGGAATTTGTTTCTGTTAAATTGAGCGGGAAAATTTTGCCGCTAAATTTTGGGGGAAGCTTTCCGCTAATTTTAGCGGAAAGCTTTCTCCGTGAATATTAGAGGGGAGGATTTTCCGCTAAATTTAGTGGGAAATTCGTACCGCTAAATTTAGCGGGAAACATTTCCCGATAAGTTTAGCGGGGACTTTTTCCGCGAAATTTGTCGGGGAATTGTTTACGCTATATAAGCGGGGCAATTTTCCCGCTAAATTTAGCGTAGAAAAGTTCGCGCTTAAGTTAGCGAGAACGTTTTTCCGCTAAATTTAGCGGGGAAATTTTCCGCTAAATTTAGCGGGGAATTTTTCCGCTAAACTTAGCGGGTGAATTTTTCCGCTAAATTTACTGGGGAATGTTTTCCGCTAAATATAGCCTGAAAGTTTTCCGCTAAATTTATCGGGGAAATTTACCCATATTGCAACGCGCGGTGACGTCATGAGTGACGTCACTGGTCACCCTCGTGACGCCACACGTGACGTTATGTGTGGCGTCATTATGGAAGACGTCCCATAATGCATTGCGCTGTAACGCCGACGCCGACGCCGATGTCGACTCGCTCAAGCCGGAAATGGGCGCCTAAAAGCTTCGCAAGAAGGCGACCACAATCAAAAAGCTCGCGTAGTAAAAAGTTGTCGCCGAGTATAGTTATAAAATTTAATCGAGAAAATAAAGTTTGGGTCGAAATTTCAACATGTCAAGGCTTTTTTGGGAGACCTAATTAGTTTGAAAATTAATTAATAATACTTATAAGCATGCATGAGCGTTGAAACCACGTACTACCTTTACACGTGCGCCTGGAAAGCGCCTTGGCACTATTATTATTATTAATTTACTACGCGAGCTTTTTGATTGTGGTCGCCTTTCTTGCGAAGCTTTTAGGCGCCCATTTCCGGCTTGAGCGGAGTCGACATCGGCGTCGGCGTCGGCGTTACAGCGCAATGCATTATGGGACGTCTTCCATAATGACGCCACACATAACGTCACGTGTGGCGTCACGAGGGTGACCAGTGACGTCACTCATGACGTCACCGCGCGTTGCAATATGGGTAAATTTCCCCGATAAATTTAGCGGAAAACTTTCAGGCTATATTTAGCGGAAAACATTCCCCAGTAAATTTAGCGGAAAAATTCACCCGCTAAGTTTAGCGGAAAAATTCCCCGCTAAATTTAGCGGAAAATTTCCCCGCTAAATTTAGCGGAAAAACGTTCTCGCTAACTTAAGCGCGAACTTTTCTACGCTAAATTTAGCGGGAAAATTGCCCCGCTTAATATAGCGTAAACAATTTCCCGACAAATTTCGCGGAAAAAGTCCCCGCTAAACTTATCGGGAAATGTTTCCCGCTAAATTTAGCGGTACGAATTTCCCACTAAATTTAGCGGAAAATCCTCCCCTCTAATATTCACGGAGAAAGCTTTCCGCTAAAATTAGCGGAAAGCTTCCCCACAAAATTTAGCGGCAAAATTTTCCCGCTCAATTTAACAGAAACAAATTCCACGCAAAATTTAGCGAAAAACAAATCCGCTAAATTAAGCGGAAAGATTTCCCGCTATGTAGCGGAAAAAATTTCCCTCTAAATTAAGTGGGAAAATTTTCCCGCTAAATTTAAAGGTAAAATTTCCCCACTAAATTTAGTGGAAAAAAGTCCCCTCTAAATTTAGCAGAAAAGGTCCCCTGCAATTTAGCAGAAATATTTTCCCGCTAAATTTAGCGGGAAATTTTCGATAAATTTCCTGCTAAATGGGACGCGCACAAGAGAGAAGGAGGAGAGAATACTGATGAGGAGGAGGGGCATACCCTCCTCTCCATACCTTCCCCTCCTCCTCAAGAGCTGCGCTCTAATTCGGCGTTAGAGGGGATTGTAAAAGTCTTTATTTTTTTTTCCTTCAAATTATTCTAAAACGTTTGTGGAGGGACATGCTTTTGTCTATGCTTGCGCTCTTTAAATGCAGTCGCTCATCTGTCTTGCTTTCAAGGTAACATTTGCATTGAGTAGCATGCGGTACAATCACGCCTCTCTGGGCTCACTTCGAAGGGGGTCGGCAACAAACATAAACTGACAATTCTGAAAACTCCAGCAGGGCCGACACGTACCCTGTCTTGCTATCGACGAGCATTTTTTGCGCTCTGAAATCGTAAAACTAAACAACAGAAAGCGCTCCTTCTATTCTGAGATCGAAATGCGTCTCAGATTGAAAGGCCTTAGTGCGTCGAAAAGCCTATGGTAGGCGCTGCTGCGTATTTCCGGAACAGTCCAGTGATTAAAATATTTCCTGAAGAAGGGGAACAAAGGGAAAATAGGGCAAACACAAATCTCCAGAAACAGAGAGCGTTGCTTTTGTCGGAATGGCGTTTTCCTAACCAATCTAGGAAACAATCGTCAAACAGACGTTCTTCCCAGACCATGAGTCACCTTGCCGTGTTTGGAGATTTGTGTTTGTCCTTTGTGTCTTTGTTCTCCTTCTCTAGGGTTTATTTTCGTCATTCTGTCCAGCTCCCTTGCACATTTGCATTCAATTGCATTATCATCACAGTCCAGCAGTGCTCGTTTGTTTCTGATGCAGCGTTCGGCACACGTAGTCGAGCGCTGCGTCCGTGCTCGGTTGAGTCTCGCGTTCTTGCAGTGATGCACCGATTCAATACGAATGCCTGCACAACATTGTCCAATGGGTTCCCCGCGAGTGTTTGGGGCATATGATATAAGTAGAATATTGCGTTTTCAAAAAAATAAAAAAATAAAAAACTCCGAAAACACTTGCGGGTAAACTTTTTGTGAATTCGGATATATCCGAAAAATTCAGGATTTCTAGGTCATTATGCAGAATATAAATTTAAAAAATACAGTATTTGACGAATGAAGTTCATGGAGCACGGATTCCGCCAGCCTGAAGAAAGGCCACTTCATTTGTTTTTTCCACCTCAACTCTATAACAAAATGGAGTTTCCCGCTTAGTTCAACAAGGTTCGTACAGTACAACGGGTCTATTAACTTCTTGGACACTGAGAAATTCACTGTTCCGGTTTCCACTTTGAACCATACCATTTGTGATCATTAGTAAGGGAAAGGTAGTGTTTAGTGAAAAAACCTGCAGACTTCGGTGAAGGGTAGCTTAAGCGTTTATGATTTCCAGCGACTACGTTAAAGAGTTTTGCTATTTAGAACTGCTGGGGCTATAAGCTGGTCATTCGGCGAAAAAGTGCGAGATTTCTTACGGCCGCGATTGGACAGCGCCAGGTTCAAGAGCGGCGTTGGCCAATCGCGGCGATCGGGAATCTCGCCGAAATTCTCGCCAAATCACCAGCGTAGGGTCCTTATGTTTATTGCAGCAAAACGTGTGGCAATATTTGTCGTGGGACAGTTAGTAATCCCAATCGTAAGGGCGATTGGGTGTACTTACTTTTATCAACTTAGGGTTCGTTTTTTTGCGGAAATTAGTTATCTTTATATTGAATATAGAAACAAATTGGCACCTCAGTAAAGTTAACCTTCGTATTTAAAAAAAAAAAAAACCAAAACAATTGGAATATATCAAAAATAAACTCCGATAAAACCGGAATTTTTGGCAAGAAATAAACACCAATGAACATCCTCCAAATTTTATTACAATAAACTCCGAAATCTGGGAATTCTAGATATAACAAAGGCAGTGCACAGGCCGATACGCCGATACGGCGTGCAAGTTAGCCTGCTCCTTGCGTACCTCGCCCGTTTGGTTACCCCCCCCCCCCCCCCCCCCTCCTCCAAACCCTCACGCGCTCTTGTTTCCCTCCGACCTCAGATAGTGACGGCGTGCGCTTCGCTGCCTTGTCATCGTGTTTCTCTGGACGTCCTCTATTGTCCACCTTCGATTGGCCTACCTCCCCTTGCGATTCCGATCAGCCAAAGACACATTTTCGAACTCTTGCTCGGCGTATAGTGTGAGAGAGAGAGAGCTTACAAAACTCAGTGTGTGGCACATTATGTTCAGGCTTCTTTCATCGTTACTCGTTCTCCTGCGTTTTATAATTGAATGCCCCATTCTCTTTGGCTCTGAAGCGCTAATAATTGGTTAGGACCCTCCGCGCACTACGTTTCTTACGTTGTAAGGAACTATGATGTTGGAAAAATCGAGAGTTGAGTGAAAAACAAGCACGAATAATAGCCCCTCAAAAGTCCCTCAAAAGCCGCCATCGTGGCCTTGCCCAAACGTCCGGCTGCCACCATGCGAATCCTCTCAGACTTTAGTTCGATGTTCAGGACCTCGTGCTGTTTTTCGTCTTGCAGTGTGTGGATGTCATTAATAGATCCATTGCAGTATGTTCCTCCCTATGTCGGGAATACTTGAATAGGTATAGATTGTCCCGTAACGGCGACTTCCCGGATCTCCTGAATATATTTAGCAACATCCTCCGACTCAGTCCTGACCGAGATATTGTTTGCCTTTTATCTCACGTTCATTGAAAATTCTGCCGTAGCATGCTTTGCATTTAGCATGGCTTTCAGCTGCGGTGGAGGTGGCTTAATTGAGGTCCGGGTCTGAGTAAGGCGTATCTTATACTCGATGACGCGCTTAGGACGGCACTTGGCTGCGACACCGCCCGACGTAACGGAACAGGGATCGATGAAGGGATGTATGATTGATGGATTTATGGCGCAAAATGGAACTTAGGCCAACAGGCGCCAAACTAAAGTATGTCCCGCTCTTTTTAGGAGGATCGACGCTTTCGCGTTTCCGCTTCTTTTTATTGAACGTAACGGTGTTGTAGTGGAGACTGTCACTGTCGTTCGAAGGCTGCCGCCAGGAAGGCCGCTCGCCGAACTCTTGCTCTGAATGAACGTCAGAATGCCTTCGATGCCGCCAAGCTGGCGTAGCGCTAGAATGTCCTAAGGAGTGCTAGTTCCTTCCGTTGGTGGTACGGGGGATGTCAGAGCCTTACAGGCCACCGATTCTTTCTTTTAATGCTTCAATGCCTTGACCGAAGTAGAGGTATTGCCTGTTGTTGAGTCTCATTGAATGCCCTAGAAAGTGTTGACCATACTTTCCTTTGGCCTTTACGAAAGCAATTCCCGTACCCTTTGCCCCACTACAGAGGCCGGGCATGTTGATGAAAGGATAGTGCAGACCTCGGTGAGTAGCGCCTGAGGTGAAGGTGTCGGGCTTGGCGACGTATCAGGGGTCCGGAAGTGAGGGCCCTCCTTGGTGGCGGCGGGCGTGAGTGCTGCGGCAGATCCCTTTGTCGTCGCGTCCATATTTCTTGGAGTTCTTGGTTGCGGGAGTGCGTTGCGTGGGAGGTTTCTTTAGCTCTTCCAGGCGGAAACGGTTCACCAGGAAGTCCAAAAGGAGTCAGGTCACGATTAGGTAGCACGGGGATGGGCTCAGCTCTCAGCATCACTGGAGTCGAACCAGCGTCGCCTTCCAAAGACGCCGCCGATTTTCAAATTCAATCACGTCTCTTTGGGATCTTCTAAGGGCCACTTATTTTATAGATGCCTCGTCATTTGCTTTTATGGGCCACACGAGGCATGGGCGTCCCGCATTGGCGTATTAAATGCTACTTGCGAGACAAACGCAAAGGCATCAAGGGGATTCATAGCGAGGATGTCCAGGAGGCGGCCAATTCAGTTTTGAAATCTTGTTTGATCTGGCCCCGCCGCACGGCGTATTGTGCAGTGCACTTGGTGCCCCTGAAGATTCGTCGGCTTGATTCTGCCAAGTGAAATTGCCTCCATGTCTTTTGGTGGACAATGTGTAATGTCTGTCGCATCGCATTCAAACTATGAAGGCTCGATCGTACGAACTTTGCAGCGGGTTTTCGGTGACGTCGGTGCGGATAAATACACATGTAGCGCATGAGAGTTGAATTCTGAGGAAGATCAGCTTGCAAGAGCTCTGTCGTCACGTGGGCATAGGTTGTCCTTTCTCAAATTAGTAACATCTGGTGGCTTAACTATTCTCCGGGATTGCTGGTGTCTGTGACTCGGTGTAAGTTGTCGGTGTCAAACATTCCACAGGCCCCGTTTGCTTAACGGAGCCACTATCTCAACTGGCGTTCAAAAATCGCAGCAAGAGGGATTTTCTCGTCCCGTGACAGGCTCAGACGGCAGTAAGTACCTAGCTTTACAGCCGGTTCCGCTCCGAAGACTTATGTCTTGCCTGATTATTTCTTAAACTCTCGCTCAACACGACCCTTCCCAGAAATAGCTCACCATGCCAATCTTGAAGTACAAACATGCTTTACATTTCAATTACGTTTTAAGTCTCTTCACCTTTTTTCTGCCTATGGAATCTAATTTCATTATTTAAAGCGGAGACAGAATTATAACAGTCATTCACCGGACTTCGTGTCAACTAAAAAAAAGAGTATCAACTTACACGCTTCTGTCCCATATTATGCACCCCCAAACTTAAGTTCGACGTACAGCGCAATATACTCGAACAGACGGCCTCAAATGTTATAAGGCGCTTGATAACGGTGCGATGTAACTTATTAAATAGCTAAAATACGTATCAAAAACCACAGAAAGAAAACACTGAGGTTTTGCTGTAGGGACAACGACACCCCGGTTATTAGTTTTTTATTGTTTTAAGTCAGGAACAAGTATATTAGCTATTTTAAGAAGTTGTACCACACGGCTATCAAGCCTCTCGTGAAAGTTAGTGCCGTCATATTAACATCAGTGTGATGTACGTCGAACTAAAACTTTGGGGTGTATTATATGGTACAAAGAGTGTAAAAATGCACCCTTTTTTTTAGAGTAGTCAAGGCTAGCGTAGCTTACCCAGTATTCTAACGCTGTCAAAGCTACGTGCGCGATGGCGTCACTTCCTGTGGCAATTTCCTCGCAGGGGAGTGTGTGTGAATGAAACTCAAGATGAAGTCACATGCACAAGCAGCAGCGCTGGACTGCAGAACTGTGGACGCTATCCTAGCATTGACCACGTAACAAAAATAATAGTTTACGCGATTCGATACATACGTCTTGGCACAGATGACCTCCGATTCAAAATGCATGAAAATAGTGCGTATTTTTCAAACGACTACGTATTTCTGCTGCCATACATAGAATCTAACTCCACCATTTCTAAGGCAAGGAAGACGGACACTGTTATATTCAGAAACGCGTAATACTATCCTCGATAGTAAACGCCTAATGTAATGCCCGTACGGGCATCACGTTTTCACGTGTGGGGTTATAGGTTGTATCACTGAGTAGGGCCCTCGATCATACATCAGCAACATTGTTAATATATGATACAAAAGACAGTGGGCAGACACTGTCTGGGGCGTGGTTCTTTCCTCTATAACGCTTCTGTTACATTGGTAATAAACAAACTTTTCTCAAATATACTTGTTTGAAGCATACGTGCTAGCAACATGCTTGTGGCATGTACGCAGATAACACTGTCGTCATGTCTTCAGTGAACACGGTGTCTTTTAAATGGTGTATGAGCAGTGCGCCTGCGGATTTAGGGGATCTAAACACATAATAAAGTAAATACACAACAAAGCAAAACAAAAAAACGATTTTGACCCCTGGCGATCAGAAACACGTGTCTTACTTGACGACAGAAGTGATTTTTTTCTCAACGGTGTTATGTCCTCCCGTTAACCGGTCTCCTCGTAAAAACAAGAGCCCTCTCCCGATAGCCCAAAGACATCGGGAGCGGACAAAAAAATGGCAGGATCACTCCGCCCACGAGAAGACACGCGACGTGAACGGAATCTCGGTCTCAAGATGATGACCACCCACTTTAAGACTCTCCTGGGAACGTGTGGACGCGGTGGAATCTGTGGAACTTAGCTTTGTCGTTCTCATCTTTGCGTGGGAGGAATCTCACGCTCTGCTTGGTAGCCATTTCGGGAGACAAGTAAAATAGGGGACCCCTAGGATGCAACGAGGGATCAGTGGTATAAAATTATTGGGAAATTCTCTGTATTCCTGAAAATTAAAAAAAAAAAGACATTTGGAGACAAAATTACAGTGAGAGCGCAGGCGAGCTGCTGTATATTTGCCATCTTGATAAATTGTCCGAGAGGGGCGAAAACTTAGAAACATCAATCGTGGAAGTGAATGAAAAAGAGTGACAGTAGGCTAGGTTTTCTTTTCAATTTGTGTCCACTCTTTGACGATTAACGTTTCTAAGTTTTCGGACCCATTCAAGGCTAATTGTGCAAAAACTTCAGAGAGAGTCACTTGGTCTAACATATGCATAAAGCTTTATTCTCCGCATTGGTCAGCCTACAACGCCACAGCGTGCGGGTTGCGATTTAAGCAAGAATATTCTTCACATCTCTCAGGAATGGCCTCTCTACGATATAGAAAGGTGCACACACAAAGGCACGCTTACATACCTCGATAACCTGCTCTTCTTTGTGGTAAAGGTGCCTCATGCCTGGGGTGAGTCGCACCAAAGAGGAACCGCCACCAAATCTTTCGTTACTTTCTTTAAGAGACAAACTTCCCCTTGTCAACGATGAACATCAGTGTTTCTTAAACATTGCTGTGTTTAGTGATGAATAGTTGTTAGTTTTACGCCTTCGATCTTAATGGCGGGGCTGAAAACATGTTAAACTCTAAATAAAAGCATTCTGCACATTGACACTGAACGTGAATCACAAGGATCAGTGTCTCAGTAAACCTGTATTTTTAGGATTGGTTAGACTTTAGTGTTTCTAAAGAGCAGAAGATATATTTTATACTCTGTTTCAACCTATCACGGAACACAGCCTACGCTAGAAGCCATCGAAGACAGTTCGTCTTGGTGTCACGTGATGTTCGCGGGAGGCGCAGCACACGTATTCTCTTGACACGTTCCAAGCGTTTGATTGGCTAAGTGGTCCCCTAGCCTCTGCTGCGCTCCATCGGAATGTGACACAGAGCATAGAAATCGTTCGGCGCCTTATGGAGCGCCGAAGTGAATGCAGGGAACTTACTGTATAAAGCTGGCAGGAGAAGACGGAGGGCTATATTCGCAGAGCTATATTAACGCCACAGCCGTAAGCGTCTCGTGTCGCAGAAAAGACGATGTCGGTGGCTTGACGGGAAACTCCTGATTGGTCGATATTTTCGTGACGTCACAGCCACGTAGCCAGCGCGGGAATTTCAAAACAACGCTCACGTGAAACGTGACATCACGCGTGGAATTAAAGTGATTAAAACATGACGCGTAATGCGAATTCAAGGTCGCGACTTCTCTCAAATGGTTTCACTTCATAAATCAATAAATTTGGCTTAAAAATATTTGAAGAAGTTTAGGATGAATTCGAAACCACGGCTCTTCGGTTGCGGACCGGGGATGCTACTGTCCAGGCAAGACAATTGAGGCTTGCACGACTTGAGAATGAGCAGGAGTTTATATGTCACATATGATATATGTCTGGATATGCCACGACTTGGAGTCGTGGCATATCCAGAAGCCACCGGGGAACCTTAACAGGTCCCTCGGGTCCTTACCATCTATTTATGTCCGTGGCCTGCGTCACGTTCACAAAATATCAACTCGGTAGACGAGGAAGGAGAGGTCGTAGCTCGCGCTATCCCATTCCATTTTAGTCACCCCTGAAGACGGAGTCAAGTCGACCCCGAAACGTTGGGAACTGTTTGTTTCTAAACTTTTGGTTTGAGTTTTCTTTTTTCAGATTGCCTCGTGATTGACGAGCCACTTTAGCTATCATATCGATGCCCGCGAAGCTAAACCTCGGGAGGCGCTAATCGAGTTAATGGTGGCTGACCGCTTCAAGGAGTGTCTGGGCCCGGGGGCCCAAAGGCACGTAACGCTGCGCGAAGAAGTGGGGTGGCTCAGGGTTCACGAGATACCGAAGATTATTGACACCTTTAAGGTATCTGAGGAAAAAACAAAATCCAAAAGAACGGTGATACGGACGGAACGAAAGGAGGGAACACTTCCAACAACCCCTCGAGGCCGAAGTGGCCGCGCCCCGGTCTTACATGTGCAATGATGGGTCCCATCTAGCCCGAGACTGTCCCCAACAGAGCCAAAAAAGATGCCAGAGAAAAGAAATTGCATGTTCAAAACATTCGGGCTGGGCACGCCGAGGAGTGGAGGGATGAGCCACACCTTTTTGTTCCGAGGATAGGCGCAGTTCTACTAGAGGATCCCAAGCGCTCCAGTTTTCTCGAGGTCACGCTCGACTGCGGCGTGTCCACCGCAGGCACCGTTTTGGACACTGGCAGTGAGGTGACGGTTATGCGCACGAACGTCTCTCGAACCGACATTGTTGGGACATAGCAAAACCATAAAATGTGTTTATTGCTTCGGCCAGGAGCAAACAGCGAAGGTGACGAGACTCCCGATATATCTACGATTAAAGGGGGAGGTTAGCTTGAACGTCCCCGTGAGCACGCTTTGTGCCGCACCGATCAACCGGCACCCCAGATAGACTCCTTCCCTTTGATGGAAGACTAAGAACTATTATCAGGGATAAAAGCCGTGACCGCACGCCCACCTATGGGAAGTGCGGTTGAAACCCAGCAGCACGAGCCGCCGAATGAGTAACGGCACATCACACCGAACGTCGTCTTCGGGACAAGCATGCCTGCCGAATAAAATGGCGTGACCGAAAGACGGAATGGGGACCCCAAGGAGAAAGGAGAGGGCGACAACCCGACGACCGAGGAATTTCGGGGCGAGCAGGCACGTGACCCCACTCATGGGGAGGGCACGGCGTGACGCATGCTAGGGAAAAGGCGGCATGTTCACAGAAAACGGCATGCTCTTTTATCGGGTTGCAATTGCCGGAACGAGTGTAAAGCAGCTGGTGCTCCCGAAACCAAGAAGAGGCGAGGTGCTGCTGCTCGGGCATGAGTTCCTCTGGGGAGGCCACCTGGGCCCGAAGAAAACGCGGGTTAAAATAAGGTACAGTTTTTACTGGCCCGACATGGAGAGAGATGCTCAGGAGTACTGGCAATCTTGTCGGGGCTGCCTAATCGATGCTGGAAAGAGTAAACCGCACGAGACCTTGCTGACACGCCGGCTGCACACGATGACGCTTCCACTCACTCAGCAAGTGGGGTGCATCAGCAAAGAAGGTTACGGCGAATCACTGTAAAGGGGGGGGGGGGGGGGCTGTTTGCGTCCTGACCGTCATTGTTGTGTTGTGGCATAGTCTTTATAACATACAGTACATGTGTACGTGGTTCTACCTGATTACATTTCTAGTGCATATTCAAGCTGTAGTTGATGTTCAGGACTCATTTTTGTTTTACTGTTCGCTCGTCTAGAAGCCGTGGAACAGTTTTGGTGGAGACGCGTGGGGTTCGCTCGAATAGGCAACATAACGACGTATATTTCTCGGATACCGCAAGATTGTTACTTCACGAGGAAAGAGCCGTCATATAACCAAACGGGAGTTTTAGCACACGTGGTTTCAAAAGGGGCTCGTGCGACCTAATGAGACTTTCTTTCGTGATTCTCGACTGTCGACGTTTCGGGTCACTTTAAGAGCAACTGTAATCAAATTACTCCATGGTGCGGCCATGGTTGGTGACAGGTTAAAATGTTTGCAGATGCATGCCCTTCCTGCAGCGCGAGTTGTCTAGGCTTGAAAACGCTTCGTCACGGCCGCAGCAAGAAGCGCGTGCTGGAGGCGGACATAGCTCCTGCTAAATTCTTACCTTGTCACCGCCCTTAGTATATTTTCTTCATGTAAATAGAAGTTACGATATTGCCTAGAAAATAGTCACTGACACGATGAAAAAAAAGCAGGGGGCTCCTGCAATTATTCGGCCCCAGCGTGAGCCTTTTAACTCCGATAACGCTCCGTCGTCACATGACCCTCGAGTGTTCACGGGCATAGCCTCCTATATACTGACAAAGCCTGGCAGATCGCCACAAGAAACGGCCGCCGAAATGAAATATCTGAAGTGGCAAACATCGAATGAGAAAATAGCCACGTGACTGGCGGCCCGCTGTGGCGAGACGCCGAAACACACTTCTCCCTAGCGAACCATTGTTTTTCGGGTCCTCGCCGCTGCAAAAGCTGCGCCGACGTCCAAGTTCCCCGAGAAATGGCCCTTTGACGCTCTGTGCTACCAGATTCTCGCGCTCCGAATCTGCGACCGGTCAGTCTTTGGCTCCGTAGTCGAACTGCAAGGCTTTGTGAGTATAGAGGAGGATATGTGGACACTTAAACCAAACTGCTTTCTGGTGTAAATATTTTTCCTGTTCACTGGCGAACCCGCGCACGCATAAAAACACTCAACGTTTTTTTGTCTTTTTTTCCAGTACTTATTCGTATTTTAATGAACTCAATGTGTAAGACTTTACAACCAATTATTCGAATCACGTTTTTTTTAAGTTTATTCTGAACATTTTTTTAAAGGCTTGCTTGAAGTTTTACACTTCAAGCAAACAATATTAAAGAAAAAAAGAGCTTTGTCCGTAATGCCGTTCTACCGGATTGTCAAAGTCGCTTCGCTCTTGATTACGAAAACACTTGAGAGGGCAAATAGTTCCACAATGGAACGTGCCCTGCAAGCAGTCGCTGCTAAAAGAAGCGCTCACAATAAAAACGTTTTAGAGGGAACACTTTCCTAAATTATCTCGTTTCCATGTGTAAAGCCTCTCTCATTTCTTTACGGCACAAACTACGGCCCGCGGGAATGATTTTCAAAGAGACCCTTTCAGTACTACTTTCCCGTAGTGCAGATTGAGATCCAATCACTGTTATTCAGCGATGGAGCCCCGCCAGACGCGTGGCCATAGGGGCACGTATTTTTTAGGAACTTGTCAATAGCTGAATTAATCCCGGGACGTATTTGAAGAACCCTCATATAAATACCTGCCAAAGTTCCGACTTGTCTACATATAAAACTTTTGTACTGCCGCTATAGTCGACATAGTGAAGTGAGGCTTAATCTAGTTTTACGTGCACTCTTAAATCTGTTTTAAATTGCAAAAGGACAGACGAAAAACTTGAAAAAAAATTAAGCATTGTGAGTACTTGATTTTGTTCCCCTCAGTCTCTGGTTTAATAATACGGAGTTAGTTCACCAGCTTGCCAGTTTTTTCCCTCTTTAATCTTAACGGGAAACTCCGCTGAATTACTAAAATATCAGGATAATAAGTGATTTCGCATAAATAGCATTAATAAAATACACTACATAATCTGCTCAGCAAAAAAATTGGATATAAATATTTATTGTTAAATTTTATTTTAAGCATGAGCAGAACTCGAAACGTAAACTTCGGCTCCGTCTGGGACATCGGCCTTGTGCCGCCAAAACTATTACTATCACGTGGTAGAAGATATTACGTGATCCTCTACGTAAATGTGGCGGGATTGGGGCGGGCCGGCGGACCATCTTTCGGGCGCGCGTGTGTCAGGCGCAAGTGCCGTCTGCACCGCACTCTTCCCCACGTTTTGGTGTCTACAACATTCGACGACGTCTGCTCAACCGCGGCATCAGTCTGCGCAGGTAGTGTCCGTAGTGTGGACGAAACTTCGAGAGTCAATAATCACCAACGGTGAGACGTCGACGGCGGTTGTGACGCAGGAGACGGCGGTAAATGCGGGACGATCGAACGACTTCAAAGATGAGCGTTGCGCATGCTCGTTACGACAATCACGTGTAACCGCTGAGCGCCTTGAAGAAACATTGCTTACGTCAGGCGTTTACGCTTGCCCGGAGAAGTAAAAACAAACAACAGGGTTACTAGTGATGACGTTAGGCTCAATGTTGGCTACGCTAATGCCGCAGCGTTGATTGCGCTGTTGGTTGCGCCTCATTTGGCCCGCTAGAGTCAACGGTATCGGAAACTTGGCGTGTTGCAAAGTTTGCCGATCCGTTTAAGAAACGTTTAGACAGAACTAGGTGATAATATTTGACTTGGGGTCTTCCCAGGGGATGCTGAAGAGGATTGCATTGTTTGTTCCAAAACAAAAATGAAGTGGAGCTTGCCTTTTAATGTTGAAGTGTAGGGGAGAATGGACATGCAGTGTCCGCTGGCCCAGACACTTGCAGTGTAAGTCGAAATCGTCATCGCCAAAGTCAATCAAATTTGGCTGTTTTTTTTTTAGTACAAGTTTACATTAATAAACGGGTTCTGATGTTCTTACAAGCAAAATTTACAGTTGTTTGGTCAAGACAGAACAAACAGGAACAGGGTCAAATATGTTGGATTTTTTTTTTATTTATGTAGAGCACGTCACATCTGTTTGAATGGTGGACTCGGGTGAACCTCATATTTTCATCTTAATATTGAAACTGCAGTTGGAATCGAAGATAAATTAAATATGTCAACATCTATCAGCAGAACTGTCACTTTAAAGTAGAAGCTGATGATGATTGCGACGTAATGTTTTTTTTTTTTTATTTTAATCTGCTATTTGTAAAAAGTAGAAATTTCAAAGCGCGTGTGAGTGCTCACCAGAATTGTCCAATATCCAAGACAATGCGAAAACGTTGACTTCAACTCTGAAGCTTCTAGAAGATATCTTGGGTTCTGCTTTATTTGATCACAACCATGCGTGATTCGGCCTTTACCAACGAAGTATGAAGTCTGATGTTAAAACATCAAGACCCATTTAAAGGAGTACGGAAAAAACTTCAGGAGCTCATTTATTTGCGTCAGAAAGACGTGAAGGCACTAGGAGCTAAAAAATATCGTTCTTTTTTTTTTTTTGAAAAACGCAACAATAAACATTTGAAATTTAATTTACCATTAACTAAAAACTACCTAGTAGACGTCTGTGAAGCCTCGATGGAATGTCGTGACGGCATCGGCCTCCCGATGGCCACGCCACTATATGGCAAATATGCCCACTATAGTCAGGTACAAAACTAGAAAGACAGTGCGAAGTAGAAATGGGTGGAATCTAAACTTTGCTTAACCTTAAGTCCACACGCAGCCGACGCTACGAGGTTATGGTATCAATCAGACATTGTAAAAGGCGCACCATCGTGGCTTTCGTCGTGTTTCTGTGTGTGTTCTACCATCGCTGAATCAATCATAAGCAAAAAAAGGCTCAATGACTTGCGTGTTTGAAGCTGCTTTATTGACCCCACTGGCTCGTGGTGTCGGCTGCGTCTGGACATAAGCCGAGACAAAATATAGGAAAGTTGGAGTGGAGCGGAACGACCTTCTATACACCACGGCGTTTTCTTGTGTGCGCCTTTTTTCATTTCCCACTGCCTTTCTTGTGCTGCCTCCGACTATAGTAAAGATTTCCTAGGCCAGAACGTAATAACGAAGGTTTGGTAAAGAAAGCCAAAGCACAGTTGGCCACCTTGGATTCACTCCGCCGGCCAATCGCCTCTACTCATTATTTGACGTCACTGATGTCAGGGCTTGATAAGTTGTCTCTTTGAACTTGGCGCGCGCGGCTTCCAGCGTCGTTTTTGTTGAGGGATGCCGACCTCTCGAAGGAACCAGGGTTTACCTAAAAAAACCTGTGCCGGTATCCGCTTTTTTGCGCGGTAGTTTCTGCAATGCGGCAAGAGAATGCATCGATCGCCTCGCCGTCTAACTTAGTCGTGTAAGCTTCGCTCAACGAGACCGACCAAAGCTGTGCCAATGGCATGTCTTCATTTCTTTTGTGTTCGCCATTGAGGCAAGTCGTGTTGAAAAGATCGTGGCGATGTGACCGTTTTTTTTGTTTCGTGGTAGTTTTTGTGTGACGATGTGAGCATTGTAGAGTCATGCACTCTGTGATCTGTGCACCCGCCTGGACAAATACGTAAGCGTCGCCAGTCGAGACAAGGACAAACTTCCTCTACTCTGATGCCTTCGCTTCGTTCGTTTAGGTTTCGGCTGTGTGACAAGGAATGTTGCAAAGTCGTCGTAGTGTACGAGTTTCTTCGCAGAGTCCTGACAGCGTCGAGTTCCGCACCATAATCGATGCGATGTGCTGCGTAAAATAGTCGAGTGGTGCCACCGCTGCGCTGTCTCACCGGACTCCGCCTGCTGCCCTGCTTGCTTTAAAAATGAAGGATGCCTACCTGTATGGTGTATTCAAAGTTGTATTTATTTATATGTAAAGGTGGCGCCTTGGGCGAGTCTTGTCCTTGTGATCAGGCGGATGGTAAATCGTACAAGCAGCAATTGCCTCGGCCTACAAATGTCCCACATGAAGGTGTCCTGCTGTCAACTTCGACAACATGAGGAAGGAAATATTCCAGCATGTCTCCTGGTGCGAGATAACAGTAATAAGTACCTTAGCGTTTTCGCGACGGGGTCGTCCCGTTCGAAAACACCGAGCTCGCGCCCAAAACCGTCGTTGCCGATGTCGCCATATCGGCCATGTAGCGGAGCAGACGATGCTCTACTTTTCAACAGCCATTGGTATTCGTTGATCCCTCATCTCGGGGATCTTGGTCTCGTCAGTCTTGTGGTTCCGTCGTTCCGCTGGTTCCGCGTCTTGTTCGGCGTGAATTTGCCGTAGAACCCTTCCCTTCGCAACCGTTTTTGGTGAGTTTCCTGTAGGAACAGATTTGTGAATTGTAAGGCGCCTGTACACGGGTCTCGTGCGCCCGTCTTTCCTCACCTGGGCTTTTGTGGACGGTGACCGCTTGTGCGGCGAGCACTTATGAGATGAAGACTACGTGAGAAACGCCAGTATGCTGTAGAGTGCGAATTGACTGAACAGGTACAATTCACACTCTGCAGCACACTTCTCTTTCGTGTGTCATTTTTCTTCCACCAAGTTCCCCTCTTCTATCACAATCTCAGGTATGCTGGATCATAATCAACATCCACAAGCAGCCTGTGCACTCTTTGTTTTTTTGTTTTGTTTTCAGGTACAATCGTTTGAACCCAACAGTTCTTCCGAGTGTATTCTCCAGAAAGCGCACATCAGAACAGCTTGCTCTCAGAGATTTAGTCGGTCATGGTGTTGTCATAGAGAGCAAGCACCTGCCGGCAACGCAATCTCCCGTTAATACATGGGTTGCACGTGACGTCATATCGTTTCTCCTTTCTGGTGGCCAAAACCTGCTGTTATACTTTGTTTCACCTTATGTGCGAGCGAAGGCAAAGCTGGAAGCGCGAGCACGAAAGCTCCGTGCCTTCAGGCTTTGCTCGAGCGCGCGAGCTGGGCAGAAACGCAAAAAGCGCTGGTCTCGCGCTTCTACCTTTGGCTTCGCACGCAGATAAAGTGAAACGAAGTATAATGAAGCTGTGCTCACTCGTTTCCGCTCGCTCGCGACGCTCGTGTACTGCTCGTAGAATATGCACAGTAAAGGCTACGCTCGAGGAAGTTCGGCCACCAGAAAGGAGGACCAAATTACGTCAGTGCAACCTATGTATATGTAGAAGCCCTCAGGGACTCAGACTAATCCGGGCAGTCACGTGTTGACGCAACGAAGCGTCAACACTCATAATAACGGTACGCTTTACCCTAGGAAGGCCGATGACGGCACGAGCAAGCCGCGAGCCCGACGAATATCCCGAGACGCACCGAGCTCTTCGGTGACTGATATTGAAGCGCTCGCCACAATCAAGCATTTAGAACCAAAAAAAAGTAATTAAAGACGTTTACGATCCCCTCTAATGCCGAATTAGAGCGCAGCTCTTGAGGAGGGGAAGGTACGGAGATGAGGGTATGCCCCTCCTCTACATCCATACCCTCTCCTCCCCACTCCACCTCCTCCCCTCTTGCTCCTCCTCCTCCCTCTTCCCCTCATCTCATTCTCCTCCCCTCACCCTCCCCCTTCTCCTCCCCTCCCTCCTTCCCTCCCCCTCCCTCCCTCCTCCCTCGTGACGTCACTCGTGACCCTCGTGACGTCACTCTTAAACGTAGTGACCCTTGTGACGTCACTCGTGAAGGTCATGACGTTCACGAGTAAGGGTCACGAGAAGGCCTAAGTCTAAAAGACCCCCATTGCCTCGCTTCCCAATGTCGTGATTTTCAGAAAGCGCCGGCTCGCACAATCGGCATGGACAGCACCTATCTCTGCGCGTATTTTGTCTTTTTTGACGATTCTTTTATGATCATCGGTATGGAGGTGCATAAAAAAGCAATAAGAACCGATACTTCCTGAAGTGTCAACGGCATAAATTATAAGGTCTTACAAAGCCTATTTCTAACAAATATTTTTCAGCAATCATTAGATACGGCGGCAGTTCCTGAGGATTGGAGAATCGGCAAGGTCATCCCGGTCCACAAAAGCGCTGATAAACCTTCTTTTTTAAACTATAGGCCAATATCTCTAACTTCTGTACCTTCTAAAGTACCTGAGCGCGTAATCCACCAGCAACTATTTATTCACCTCGATTCTATCTCCTTTTTTTTTAACAAAGCGCAGCACGGCTTCCGTCGAAACTACCCCTGCGAAACCCAACTTCTCTGCTTAACCAACGACCTGTTCGCAAACCTTGATTCTGGCAACCCCACAGACGCTGCATTTCTCGATTTCGCTAAAGCATTTGACAAAGTTCCGCATAACAGACTGCTTCTAACACTATCGTCATTAAACCTCGATAATAATGTTCTCTCCTGGATTGAATCTTTTCTCTCTCAGCGTCATCAGTTTGTTTATGTTAATTATTGTTCATCTACTTTAGCCCCCGTAACATCTGGGCCGGTTTGCTCATCTTGCGGCCGCGACTGCGGCTGCGGCCAAGAGGGATTTTTCTGCCACGTGACCAGCTACTTGGGGACAACGAAGTACCCAGCGTCCCTGCCTAATGGCGGAGAAATCCGTATCGCTTCAAGCACAAAAGCCTAATTTCGCTCGCAGAAACTGACTACAGGAACTTTCAACTGGAGTCCAATTGACCGCCCCTTTATACTTAGGAGCGGCAGGCAAAGTTCCGGCCAGGGAGGGTAAATGTGAGCCAAAATAAAGAAAAAACCACAGAAGATAAAAGCGGTTGCAGTATGTTTATATACCTCCGCCAGCGCCGGCGGCTCGCGCCTTCTGCTGTGGTGGAGAGGTTAGAGCGTCGGTACTTCTATACTTCGTTTCACTTTATCTGCGAGCGAAGCCAAAGCTAGAAGCGCGAGACCAGCGCTTTTTGCATTTCTCCCCAGCTCGTGCGCTCGAGCAAAGCCTGAACGCACGGAACTTCCGTGCTCGCGCTTCCAGTTTTGCTTTCGCTCGCACGTAAGGTGAAACGAAGTATAGTCGCGGCGTGAAGTCCCGGGTTCAAATCACGCCAGAAACTCTCTCTCTTTTTTTTTTGTATTTGACTGCACTCCCACTAAGAATGTAGACAAGGCCCTATGAGCTCTATAAAATCATTGGGCTGGTAGTTCGGACTCACCAGTTCGTTGTTCATGACCTCGGAAGAGCGCATACATGTCTCTGGCTTTCTTTACCAATTTCCGCCACGCCTCCTGCATCTGCCGTACACTCCGCGGAAAGTTGACAATATCTTCGCACGCCCGTCTCTTCGTTCGCCAGGTAACTGTGCTGCTGAATTTCTCTAGAATTTGTTGTTTCCGTTTTCCAACTGCTCTAATTAATTTAATTTGTTGATCCAAAGTAATTTTAGGTGTTTGCGTTAGAGAAATGGTTTGCGATGTCGACCCCTGATTCATTTTTGAATTCGGTTGCGATCGTCTGCGATTTTAACTAAAATTTAACAAGTAATGTGTTAAATATTACAAAACAATTGCCACAGCAAAATGTAAAGAGTAAAAATATACCTTTTATCACATTCCATGCAAGTAAAAGGATGATCTCTTTTATTTAGGTTTTACTACTTTCTCCGACGTTTGACTTGCTGCCTTGCCTGTAGGATTTCGCTCAATCAATACATCCAGAGCTGCTAGTCTTTTTTTTTATTTTTGCTTATTTCGTGGAAGTTTTTTTTTTTTGATAGTCACAACTGCAGTTTTTATTAGTACTAAATAGGCGCTCACTGTTATTGAAAGGAGTCGTAGCAAGATCGTTGTATATTTAAAAACACATAAAATTGTAGTTGCTGGGGAAAGGATGCTTGTTTCGGCTCCGTTGGTGTAAAAGCCACACCGATGTTGTTACCTTGGTTTCCTTTTAATGAACATTATGAAACGATTGGCTTAGCACGTTAACTTGCCTTGAATTCTTTTTTTCTTCCCGGTGTTTCAATTGAAAAGGCGGGACTAACAGTAAAAACAGTGTAAGGCGTAGTAGAGCAAGTGGATGATTCGTAAAAAGGATCACAATTAAAAAGTGAGACACGCGCAAAATTACGCAAAAAAAAGTTCCTAGCGCGATTTGAACCCGGAACTTTCACGCCGCGACTAGAAGTACCGACGCTCTAACCTCTCGAATTTTTTTTTTTTTTTTTCGCTCTAACCTCTTGATTACAGCAGAAGGCGCGAGCCGCCGGCGCTGGCGGAGGTATATAAATGTACTGCAACCGCTTTTATCTTGCGTTTTTTTTTTTTGGCTCATATTTATCCTTCCTGGCCGGAACTTTACCTGCCGCTCCTACAGTATAAAGGGGTGGTCAATTGGACTCCAGTTGAAAGTTCCTGCAGTCAGTTTCTGCGAGCGAAATTAAGCTTTTGTGCTTGAAGCGATACGGATTTCTCCGCCATTAGGCAGGGACGCTAGGTACTTCATTGTCCCCAAGGAGCTGGTCACGTGACAGAAAAATCCCTCTTGGCCGCAGCCGCAGCCGCGGCCGCAAGATGAGCAAACCGGCCCTGGCAAGCCTCAGAGAACGGTGCTTGGTCCGTTACGTTTCCTCATCTACATCAACGATTTTCCTCTTCAGGTATCTTCACCCATGAGCCTATTTGCCGACGGCTGTGTCCTTTACCGAAAAATAACATCCCCTCATGACTGTTTAACCCTACAAAATGACCTCGACCTAGTTCAGAGTTGGTGTACTAACTGGCAGATGACGCTTAACGTCAGCAAATGTAAATGCATGCGCTTCTCTCGTTCCTCTTTTCGAACCACTCCTGTTCATTTTCTCAATGGCATCCGTCTTCAACCCACGGATGTGTATAAATACCTCGGCGTTCTTCTAACATCAAACCTCTCCTGGGAAAACCATATTAATTCAGTTGTGAGTTCCGCTAACATAAGCTTGGGTTTCCTTCGTCGCAATTTCAGATCCGCCCCTTTTCAACTAAAACGGCACCTCTATCTAGTCCTAGTCCGGTCTAAATTAGAATACGCATCTTCAATCTGGCACCCTCATCATGCTACATTAACAGACTACATTGAATCTGTTCAAAACTGTGCTGCATGTTTTATTCAGTCTGATTACTTCAGTTTTCCAGTATCTCCCTCATTAAATCAAATCTCTCTCTCCCATTGCTTTTCACCCGTCGAAAAATATTCCGTCTGTGCCTTCTGCATAAAGTTTCTTATTCACCACTTCTAAATCAGTCTCTTAATTCTTTCCCCACCGGCTTATCTTTCCTCCAGACTCGATCATTGCAATAAAACAGCCCGGCCAAAGTGTTTTTCCACAGCACATCTAGCACGCCCCTCTTCCTGATGCAATTGTGGACTGGAATGACCTTCCCGAAGACATCGTCACCCTTCAGGACCCCATCAGATTCCGAGAAGCAGTATCAAACATTGTACTTAACACCCACTCCCCTCTCTAACGCCTTATGGCCCTCACGGTATTGTAAATAAATAAATAAATAAATAGATACAATGGCACAATGTCAATGTTTTCATACGGGGAGAGGCACGTTGGGATGAGCTTTGTGTTCAGACCTCCCCCCCCCCCCCCCCCGATGGCGCTCGTTGGTAAAAATAGTCTATTGTGCATTGTTTTTTTTTTCATTTTTGGTAACGCACATAGGCATTATGGGTATAAGGGTAATAACACGTATGTCATCGGAGGAACGAGGCCGTTCATGTATTGTACCCTTTATTTTAATGGAATGAAACAAAATATGTCTATGCTTGCCGCACAGGTGTTCTTTCGGCAAACATTACACAAGCCAACCTCTGACTGCATGGCTGAATTTTGCCGCATCGGGGATCTTGCAGTTAAAATTGAATAAACTAACTGGCTGGACGGTGTAACTTTTGCCGCGAGGGGGTTCATGCAGCAGAAGTTACACAGTCCAACGTCTGGATGGACGGTGTAATATTTCGGCGCATGGTATTTAATGCAGCAAATGTTATACAAGCTAACCTCTAGCTGAACGGTGTGACTTCTGACGCATGGGGTGTTCATGCAGCAAAAGTTACAAAAGCCAATATCTGGCTGAATACCCGTCCAGTTCCTCGTGTGTATATTTTTGCGTCTTTCTAAGTGTCGTTTATAAAATGCCATTCAAACTAAAAGACCAAAGGCACTTTCTCTTGTTTCTGTTCGCTTTTCATGGTATAATCAATTTATGTAACACTTGTGACAGCCCTCGACAACGCGGCCGAACCTAGGTAAATACCGCCTCACTGTTCATGAATTACATAGAGATAAGACGAAAACAGCACTGTACTTAACGCATCTACTAATTTGAGCTGTCTTAAATTTAAAAAAAAAACGCACAAATTCTAGCGCGTAGGTTTCTGGAGTTAAATATTTTGTAAGTGATGTGAAAAAATGTAAGATGTGTGTTTGGTTAAGTGCAGCAATAATCTGCTACATTGATTAATAGGCGACGTAGAAAGTGATTCCTGCAAAGCATTTCATTTCAAGTGTGTATTCTTAATGTGATGTTGAATGCACGATAATATGGTCCTTTTTTGTTGCATCAAGGTTAGAATGAGCGTGATCAACTGCTCTTTGAGGACAAAATTTAAGGCGGCTGATTTCAGTGCTAGTTTTTGTACTAGCGACGTTTGAAAGTTCATGGAGATGAGAAAGAAGCGATTTTGACGTACTGATAATCTACATATATCTTACTTCAATTGTCATATCTTACTTTTTAATTAAATATCTTACATTTTATCCAAACTTTTGTTTGAAGTTAGCAACAGGAGCTTTTAAAACAAGTCATCATCATATCCCAAATACATTGATTCTAATGACGTTTTCTTCAATTACTCTAGTCGATGTACAGTCGCGCATGGTATGAGAAAGCCCAGGCAAGTACTAAGACCTAACGCGCTGTATATCAGAATAACGTTTAACCATTTTCGTGGCTTCAGCGGCTGTTCTGAGTTTTTCGTCCCTCCCCGCTTTACTAGCTGACGATGGTTTAATTTCTATTTCGTCGAATATGGGGTGTTTCGCGACAATAGGCAAAATTATGCGTGACTGAATTAACCGCGTTGGCAGGCTGAACGATGACTTTTTGAGCGTTTGATAAGTTCGCGAGAAAACTGATGATACGCGGTTTCTTTTTTCACCGAGCACTACTGGCTCATACTTTGTTTCAGTGTAAGTCCAGACGCAGCCTAATCTACGAGCTAATGGGATCGTTCAAGCAGAGTCAAAAGCGCAAGTCGCTGGGCATTTTTTGTTTATGATTGGTGCAGCGATAAAAAAACACGTACCGAAACATGACGAACACCCTAATGGTGAGCTTTTAACGCTGTCGGATTTGTCCCAACAGCTCGTAATGTCGGTTGCATCTGAGCGTAGGGTAATGCGATATTTGGGTAGCGGTCATTTCATCGAACGCCGTTTCATCGAACGCCGTTTCAGCGAATGAATGGACACTTCATCGAACGCCATTACATCGAACGCCGTTTCATCGAATCGCTAAGGGCCGTTTCATCGAATTTCTCTGTACCGAGTTTTGCGGCATAACAGTGCTTTATAGATGCTTTATCTTGCATTTGGTAAGACTACGGTAGTCACTTGTGAAACTGTTTTGAAGGTGGAGTCAAATTACTAGAAATAAAAACAATTGGTATGAAAAGAAATGAAAACAAATGGGTATGCGACTTACTGAAAAGCTCTACTCATGTACACGACTGAAACCATGACACTGCAGGTAAAGGACCGACACATAAAACACTTTTAAGTGTCTGTGTCATTTTTATCGGCTGACTGGGGGTTTCAGTAATGTGCGAGTCACACCAGCTCGTTTGCACCCTTACGCTTAGTTCAAGGTTTATTCACGGAAAGCATTTAACTGCCAGGACAGCACGCTTATAATATAACGATACTCTGCCAGAAGAACAAGCGAAATAAAATATAACGATACTCTGATTATCAACTTTATGCTCAGATTGAACGTTTCTGCTTTTTTGTTTTTAGTTTTCAAGCTTTATAGAGACAAAAACTCACAAAGTGTCTGCCAACATTGTTTCGGGCTACACCCGGACTGGAACCACCTCTCTTCAGTGTCATCTTTATCACCGACCATTTTACCTATGAATGAATGATCTTCAGGACGCTTTCTTAGGAAGGCCAACCCGCACCAGACAATAGTAAAGCCCTGGCTGTACTCTGTCACACAAGAAGACAGAACCCTTCCGGATTCTCACATAACCCAAGGTTACACGTACACGCTGTCAGACAATAAAACACTACACGCTTCCCTGAAAGCACACCGTGCTTTCTGTTTATTGTCGCATTTTTAATTGTTTCATGTGACATGGAGAGGGGTCATAGTTTCATGGAGGTTTTCTCTCGAAGCAGGATATGTTCACGATGAAACTTATCTCGTCACTGCACCCTGTGATTTAAAAAAAGGGAGAATTAGATGACGTTGGGTATAAAAATTAAAATGAATTACAAAAATATTACAGGCTGTAACGGTGTTCGATGAAACGGCTTCGATGAAATGGCGTTCGATGAAACGACGTTCATTGAAACGGTGTTCGACGAAACGACTTCGATGAAATGGTGTTCGACGAAATGTCCGGACCCAGCGATATACACTAATATGAACGTTCACTTAACAATCGCTTGCCGACAAAGTAGGAAGCCAGAAAAAAGTCGAAGAGCCGCTGCAATGCCGCTCGTTCACACATAGCCTGACTGATAACACAGTTTTCTTCCGTTGGATAACGTCGTTGGTGACTGTTTTTGTGTGTATATGTGTTTGTCTTTTTCTTTGGGGAAAGGGAGGTGACAGTTTACCGCTGCCGTATATTCTAATATGAGCATAATTTTGGTTGTGTTTATTGTTACATGTACTGTGGAGCTGGGCACCTTATTTTACATTAATAAAATAGCGCTGTTTCCATCAAACAAACATACGGCAGCGCCAGTCCTCTCGTATGTCTGCCTCTTCGTCCTTGTTCAGTTAGCACTATTTTAATAATGTCGAGCATGAACGAACCAGCCCAAGCAAAAGTCTTGCAACTCGTTGTTTCTTTGGAGCTGCATAGTTTGATGACGTTGAAGTGTCTACGTAGTTATGGTTTGTATTGCACATGAAATTTTGCACTTCGTTGGAATGAAAATGAGCTTGCAAGAGTCCTTATTCACCAGGTATGCAATGATCAGATATATATATTTATTTGAGTAAGAGATCAGCTCACAGATTTACAGAGCGGTACCATACGAGTTTCATCGGCAATTGCAAGTCGAATGACAAACACTCATCGTTTCCTGATCGTTAACACAACTTGCTTTTGAATACAAATACGAACTATGTGTACCAAATATTACGATATGCCTATGGTTCTTATCTATTCAGCAAAATAGCCTCTGGCGTGCAAATTTGAATATATTTTGACCGCATTTCTTTTGCAGGGTAGTGCTTACACGTTGCTTCGGTAGATATAGAAACAACAAGAGTGAAATATCTGAAAGACGCGCAATATATCCTATAGTAGTGAAAGGATGTTGACGCCTCAAGCTTCACTTGTTTTGTTGATTGTCCTTTTTTGTTTCAAACTATTAGTTAGAGCGTGAAGGCAAACGCAGGGCAAACTGATTTCTGGGGTCCAAGATTATTTTCAGGCTTGTCGTTCACCAAGGTCTCCTCGTAGCTTACGGCTGTTGGTCCAAATTTTAAGTGGCTTGCGAAAAGTAGATGCTCCAGGTTCTTTAGAGTCTAAATTCGGTTTTTATTGGGGTAATAACGAACATTATAGATATCTATGTATATATTCATTAATCCGTGGGACGAGTGAAACAGAGCACGAGGTCAAGGAGAGCATGCAAAGCATGAAGAGGATGCAGTGATGTGACCGTTACCAAAAGTAAGTAACAAAATAGCTTTACGCATTAGTTCATAAAAACAGAATGTGTTACTCATAATTTTTACCGTCCTGCAAAAGTAGCGAAATACCGTTAATCTTTGTTTCCAATAACTAACGAATGTTAGTTTTGCGCTACTTTGGATTTAGTATTATTTGTCAGCATAATCAGCAGATGCGATTTTTCACAAAAATCAAAATTTTAGTAAGTGCTTTTAATCAATCAATTAGAAATAAACGAATGAATGAATCAATCAATCAATCAACCAATCATATTTCCTTGTTTTTTCATTTAAAATGGGAAGGTAGAAAAAGAACAGCATTTCCAAGCTTGAAGATATCCTCGCCTCCCCTTTACATTTTTCAGAAGGGTGCAACGTGGTTACACAGTTTCGAACTTATAAATAGAGCAATTTACCAATAAACTAGAGATGATTTTGTGAAAGTTGAATCATTTTAGACGAAAGCAGCAAGTATACTTATGCATATTGTTCTTCAAATGTTGACCAGTTAGCAAATACCCATGAGTGGTGCAAAGCAACACCATCATACCCTAACACGAAAATACGAACAAAAGCAGAAAAAAACATGACTGAAACTAGTCACGAATTGTTTTTTTTTTGCTTGAAGTATCTTTGTTAATACCTTTTGACTTAAGATCGTCTAAAACTTAAAGCATAAATGCAAGTTTTTTGTCACCGCAATTGGTGCCGTGGCGCGGTACTGACCAAGAGCTACAATCTGGACACTTGGCAAAAAAGTCGGCGAGAAATCCGGCGGCTATGATTGGCCGACGCTAAGGTCAAGTACGGCGTTGGCCAATCACGGCCGCCGAATTTCTCGCCGACGTTTTCGCCAAGTGTATAGATTAGGGCCCCAAGCTTGCGAATTACTGGTGCCGTATGGTGGGACATGGGACTCCACACAGGAAATCAAACTAAATATGCTCTTGGAGCCTTGTATGGAACTTCTATATTGTATAATAAGCTTATAGCTGTAAAAATTTGTTGTTTTATACATATCAAGTTTTTCAAACAGGAATTTGACAGGATGATCATACGCGACGTTAGGCACGATACGTATGGCTCTTTGTTGTAGAAAAAAAAGCCTATAAGTATTCGTTTTCGTAATTCCCCGCACCAAAAAGAAAATAAAACAAGAATCAGAAATAAATTAGAACAGAGTATTTTATATAAGTAACTTTACCAAAACTGTGTGTGTAAGTCGCTGTTTATATGAAACGCCAACCACTTTTGACAGCCTTATCTCCAGGTTTTGCATTGTTCCATCCGACAGCATGCGTTCATCAAAGGTTACACAGCATACCTTCACATTTTTCACTATTTCAACATTGCGGAAGCCAAGAAAGTGTACCCGACTGTTTGCCCACCACGCATTTATTGCTTGGAAAATGACGGCCTTGGTGTTTGCGATATTTATGAATAAAAAGTTTGCTATAGTCCAAATGTCTAACCTCCTTAAAAAGTGGTTTTCTATATCTAAAATGAGGTCAATGTTCGTTGCTCGAAATATAAGCTAGTTTAATCTGCGTATATTATGGAGTTGACGTTAATACCTAAACTAACTATATCATTTATCAAAAAAGGTTGAAAGGAAGAGGTCCCAGTATTAATACTTACCTTCTGCACACCCGCCTTAATTTGGCGAATGCCTCTGCCTTCCCCATCAATCTCAACGTATTGATTACGATCTCGTAGATAGTTTGGGATTAAATTTAAGGCTACATCTCGGGCGCCACGATGGTTTAGTTTTTGTAGTAAGGTTAAATGGTGGAGGCGATCGAATGCCTTCGAAAAACCATTAAAACTTCCTAATATCATCAGTCTTTTTTTAATATTGCTCAATATAATTTCTTTTTGTTTTGGCAGCGCCAACTCCGTAGAATATTCCTTCCGAAAACCAAATTGATGAGGGGTAATAACTGAGTGCTTTTTGCAAATGTGCACAATCTCATATGTATAATTTTTTAAACCCTTTTGAGAAAGCTGGTAAGACAGACACAAGCCTGTGGTTACCTACGTAATATGTTTATCTCCTGACTTGAAGTGGACGGACACCTTAACCCCTTGCAATTTTTAGGAAACGCCCCATTCTGAAGAGCTAAAGTATAGATATGAGTTGAACAAGGAACAGTAGAAAGAATTACGTGTTTCACCGGCTTGATCTAAATTCCGTCCACGTCGTTACTTTCAATTTTTACAATATGTTTGGAGACCGATATTACTTCCTGGTCGTTTGCAGGCGGCAGGAAAACACTGTCTGAAATTATATTCACTAGGTTACCCGCATTGGCTGAGAGTGTTTTCCACTAGGTTCACGAAATAGTTATGAAACGTGTCAGCTAACTTCGAGCCAGTTTTACTCACCATTTAATATGAGCACTGCAATTTTGCCACCATGAGACTGCAGGCATGTTTAGCTTTAAGTTGAGTCTAGTTTTAACCTAAAACATGCTTGGCAAGGTTCCCCGGATTTTGTGAAACCGTGGACAGGGAAGTCACATAATGCAACACGCGCAGTATTTCATCATGGGACGTGACAGACCTATAAACCACGTCAGTCTGTCGGCTAAATTTAGCTGGGAAGTTTAATTGGTGTATAGGTCTGCGACGTCCCATAATGCAACGCGCGCAGTGTCGCAATATGGAAGGTCACAGACCTTTGCACCAATTCAGTTTCTCCGCTAAATATAGCGGGCAACTTGAATTGGTGTGTAGGTCCGGCGACATCAGGTAATGTGACGTCAATTTCCCCGCTAAATGTAGCGGGAAAATGAACCCTCCTGTGATCTACACACCAATTCAGTTTTGCCGATATTTTAGCGGGGAAATTGACGTCACAGTGAACGCATACCACGTGACTCATACGGCAATTCAGTTTATCCTCTAAATTTAGCGGTAAAATCAACGTCACCTGACTTACACACCAATCCAGTTTCCCCGCCAAATTTAGTGGAGAAATTAACATCACGTGGTCTGAGGTCACGTGATGCCAGATCTTTTCACGTATGTAACAGAATCGCCCAAACATTTTTCCCTCATAACATCTACTCTATCATCTCTCTGAAACATGAAGTAATGGTATGCACGCTTTGATTTTCAAAGAGCGCTCTTTACCGGGTTTTTGCTTTTAATTCGCAGAAAGCACACAAGGTTTTAGTTTGTGAATTTTTTTATAGAGCACACCTATACGACTCACTTCCATTGTTTCTGGTGTTACCCACGGTTTTCGTGATTTGTTATGCGCGATGCACTTTTTATGCAGAAAGCAGTGGTTAAAGATTTCAAAAGAGGTCTCAATAAACAAGTTATATGCCTCGTCTGCCGAGTCGCAGGAGCTCGCCGCGCTCCAGTTTTTAGGTTGTACTAATATTTTTCAAAACAGAGGAGTCGTACCGAGCTTATGTCGCGCTATTAGAAGTGGTAAGTTTCAGATATTTTTCTTGCCGCATGTTTGAGACCAGCAAACAAATAAATGAGAACGTGGTCACTGATCGTGGACCCAGTCACACCTGCAGTTGCTTGTGCCTCATCAATATTTGTTGTAAGCAGGTACAGCAACGTTGCATTCGCATCATTTACTTCTGTTCAGTAAGATATCGCATTCAAAAAAAAAAAACAGAAACAACAAAACACGACTGGCACAGCAAGAGAAACTCCAAATGACGGCGTAATGATGTCATCATGTTCATATTGAAATCACCACCCAAATAAAATATAATTATATTACCAATAGACATGTGTCAAGAAATTTAAAAAGAAATCGGTCAATACTTTTGTTTGGCAGGTACAGGGAACAGATATTTTGCACTATGACAAGCCAAGATTTAAAAATCATTTGTAACAGCCAAAAAATCGGTAGTGACTGTACATTCAACGGCAAGTTTAGCATGAATGCACACACCTTTCCCGCGCTTTGAGCTGCGATTCAAATTATGAACTATTTATCCGTCTAACTTATTAATTTCCTTATCAGAACGGCGACAAGTCCCAGTCAACACCAGCAAATCAAAGGACAAAAACCAATATATTATAAATACACCAAATTCATCAAATCTAATTCGGGCTGATCGAATATACACGTGAAACCAATAAAATGGAATTACCGAGAAAGAGAGGTTTACAGATAGGAGAATTTTTTAAACTTATATAAAAATACTTTACTTCTTTTTTTATTTTTAATCTAAAAGTACGTTAGTGCGTTACTAAAAAAAATGAAGGACGTTTACAATTCTCTGTAATGCCGAATTAGACGTAGCTCTTGAGTAGGAGGAGGGGAGGGTACGTGCGAGAGTGTGACGTGTGACGTCACCGGAGTAAAATTTTCCCGCTAAAGTTTGCGGAAAATATTTCCGCTAAACTTAGTGCGAAAATTTGCCCGATATATTTAGCGCAACAAGTTCCCCGCAAGATATTCCCGCTGAATTTAACTGGAAATTTCTACTCTCGTGACGTCACACGTGACGTTATGTCTCACGTGACGTCACCTGTGGCGTTGCAAAGGTAAAAGTTTGCCACTAAATGCATCGAAAAAATTTTCCCACTAATTTTATCACAAACGTTTTTCCGCTGAATTTAGCGGAAAACATTTCCCGCTAAATTTAGCGGATTTGGCGGAAATATTTTTTCCGTTTGAGTGGCGTCACGTGTGAGCAGTCTTGAGTAGTAACGCGTTACAAGTAACGCGTTACTGCAACTTTGTTACTTTTTGGTAACTTGTAACTGTAACGAGTCACTTTTGAAAAGTGTAACTTGTAACTGTAGTTCTATTACTTTTTCTCAGGTAACGATGAAAGTAACGACGTTACTTTTGTCGTTACTTTCCTCTTTTTTTTAATGAATAATATATCTTTGAACGAGTACAATCTAGCTATTCCTTGCACATTCCAAATTGTCTGTTCCGACATTTCGAGTGCTAAGTTGGCCTTGCGAAAACTTGTGAATGCGTTCTTTCTCGCGAGTCACGACCCGAATATATCCACGTGTAGATTTGATAAAAAAAAAAAAAAATCTAGTTAGCTTTACGCACGCTGCTTGTACTTTGTGACTGATCACTTACATCTTAGTATCTTGAAGCACTATCTATGTTGCGGTTGCTCCTTTTTCTGCGCAAACGCTTTTTAAACGGGTGAATCAACCGTGAAACAATACACACGGAGGGTTCTGCGAATGTTACATATTTTGATTACCGCCACTACTCCGCACTGCGCATGGTTCGTATTTTGATTTGCGCCACTACTCCGGCGAGGTGTCAACAGTCGAGGCAAAATTTACTGCTGTTTGCGCGGGGTTTGCTCGCTGCTCTGGTTGCGCGGGGTCTGTTCATTAAAAGCAGGGACGTGTTCGCCGTCAAACGAGGGAAACTTTCAGACACTAATTTGGAGAAGCAAATGATGCTAAGTTAAATATAAAGTAAAAAGCTTACTTTTTAATTTTATGGAATAAAGCTTGCTGAGGGACGTTTTCTAGTTTTTCCTAAATTTTTCGTGTTTTAGAAAAGTAACTGAAAAGTAACGTCGTTACTTTTTAAAAGTAACTGTAACTGTAACGAGTTACTCTTTTGTTGCAGTAACTGTAACGGTAACTTCGCTTCTTTTTCTGAAAGTAACCGTAACTGTAACGAATTACTTTTTAAAAGTAACTTACCCATGACTGCGTGTGACGTCTTGAGGGTAAAATATTTCTGATAAATTTAGCGGTAAACTTTTCACGCTAAATTTAGCGGAAGGTTTTTCCCGGGCTGAGTAGCGTCACGTGTGACGTCACGAGGGTAAACTTTTCACGCTAAATTTAGCAGGAACATTTCCCGTCAAATTTAGCGGGAAAGGTTTGCCCTACGATGATTTATATTGAGCTCGTGAAAATATCGCTTTTGTGCCGATTGTGCACTCATATTTCACACCAAAGTTCTACAATGAAGGTTTTCCCCCTCGCCTTCCTAAGGCCGCCTTTTTTTGTCGTAGGGTTTCCTCCAAAAATTTTTAAACAAAAGGGGTGGTTTTAGGGAAGTAAACATTGCCACACTGAGCCGCAAAGAAGACCTGGAAACGACGCACAACAACAATGAAGACTTCAGTGCCAAGAAAATAACAAATAGAAGGAAACTAGAAGTGGACACAAAAAGACCACTCCTTTTGTTGTTGTTTATTTGACCCGCTACGACAAACGTCGAGGGTTTGTTCGTTTTTTTTTCTATTATTTGTGTCGTCAGTCCGGCACTTATTGCTCTCGCGAACACTGTCTGTAAGGGAACATTGATAAGCGGAGAGCAGGAGAGAAACTAACTGCGAGCAGGAGTACCTCTCAAAATGCCAACAATGTGTCTCCCAACGTTGAGTGCCTTTCTGAACGCGACCTACTCGAAGAAGGTGCCACGTCTGTCGTGGCTATTATGTGGGATTGCTTTGTTATCCACTCAAGCATTTCCGTATCCGAAGTTCGTTTATAGTAAACTCCCCATATAGGGAATATAGATTGTATTTAAACGATGCGTCTTACTTCCGCCGCAGGACGTGATATTCAGCGATGTCACTATTTGCAACTTTCAACGATGGTGGTACCGCGGTGTGAAAATCATGCTCCCTAGCTCCTGGATGATCGGCTTCAAAAAACGTGATGCCTTTCTGGCGGGGAAAAATAAATTAAGGCTGCGCGTATAAAGTAAAACTATAGTTAATTACGCGTCGCAGACCCCGCCTGTTACTGCTGTTCTACGACGATCATCCAGATGAGAGCCATTTTGATAGGCACCTGCGCGCCCCTCATAGGTCGCTAAAGTTGCGAATAGCTAAAGCGACCTCTTTTTTTTGTCCCACAAATGTTTTGCAACATATATAAGTGATATTCTGCTACTTATCGTTGGACTGCATCAAGTAGCCATAATATGTTTTTTGTTTGTTTATTTTCCGTTCTGTGTTGTTGCCTCTTATTAAACCGTTCTCGTAAACCAGATTTGCGCAACTGTATAATGTGTTTGTCACTGACGTTGATACAAATAACGAAATACAGAAGTATCTTGAAACGTAATTGAATTACAATTCTAAGTAGTCGTTCTCTGCTCAAGATACTTTACAGTGAAAGTAACTATAGAAGTATTTTAAATACTTTATGAAGCAGGTATTTTGTAGCTTAAGCTAAAAAAAAATATACTTTTATAGAGTTGTTTGGCAACACTGGTTGGAAGTAACGTCGTTACTTCTAACAACGGGGGGAATCTGGCTCGATTAAGGGTTCTTCTTCTTTGGGATATGGTAGAAGCAAGATTTAGGTGGACGGTGAATCAGGTAGAACAACATCCGCCCACTGCAGTTAGCGCACGAGGCCCATCGGGGACGAAATACCCAGGTCCCCCTTCGAAGAGCTAAGGAAGGCGGCCAAACGAGAACCGGATCAACATCAAGGAGAATATCCCACGAGGGTCGGATTCCTACTTATCGGATCCCGAAAGGGCTAAGTGTCGCATGTCCTTTTTATGTTTTTCTTTTGTTTGTTTTTTTGCTTTCTGGCGTAAATACATCGGTACCGCTTTTATTTGCCCCTCTTTGCGGTCGTACAGTCATTTTCAAAAGAAATGCGAACAGCGGACCGCGTGTAATCATGTAGGTACTTGACGCTACTCCTCCAATTAGATTACTATACGTGGCGTTATCTTCTCTCTTCCATACACGTGGCGTGGCACTCGCAGCTTTAAGTGGGCACACAATGGAATTGCTGCAATTCATAAACAAATGTCAATCATTGATGTCGTGGAAACAAGAGCACGCAGAATTAAGTATTGCAATCTGCAGTTCTGAGCAATCTCGCTGCGACTTCTCTGTTTCCGTAAACGAATGCAGCCTTTTATTGCAACATCATGATTGCATTATCAGCGCGCAAATCACAGTGCCTGTGAATTAGTAAAGAACGACGCCTCTTCTGAACGTAATTGGATGACTTTATTGGACGGACTTAACGGAATCTGACAGGAAAATACACGGCAGCTGCACACTCAGCGTCCGCAGTGGGACAAATTTCCATAGAGGAGCGGCATGGTTCTTGCAGCCAGTCACTCAAGAGCAGAGCAGAAAAACAACGCAGCTGGCAGTAAATCGGATATATAAGATCTGTCGCGATGAATGAGGAAAGATGAACCGGTAACTTATTTTTTCCTCTTCTCTGGTCCACTGCTATCAGGTAACGCTATAGGTTTGTCTCGATCGCCGCTGCGTTGTTTGTATTTCCTTTCACCGTGACTGTACTTGTCGTTGTTTTATTCTATTTCCGCGGGAAAGCGCACTAATTCTTAGTTTATATCATCGATGCCACCGCAGTTTTGAGTTTTTTTATTTATTATATAATTTATACGGAAGCAGAGCTGTAACTAGGTATTAATGGCGCGGAATATACTAAAGGAGTGTTTTCTAGTGCAGACCCGGTGACGCAAAGCCTCTGGTGGCAGGCTCAAATATCGGTCGAAGTGTCCACACAACGACGAAGGATTATTGGGGAGAAGGCGCCGTGTAACAGATTTCGGTTGCATGTCAAATCGTCACACATTGATCGAAATTATCCCTCAGTCCTCCGCTGGGCCGTGCCAGGCACCCGTCGTTGTTTTACCCCAAGTTGTGAAAGGTCTTTATGTTGACATAGCCTTCTATATTGGGAGAAGGGCTGCGATAACCGCGCCAGAAATGCGTCGAACAAAATTATAGAAACGAGAGACAGAGGGCATGGGGAGGGTGGCGGTATCCCGAATCCAAAGCCACTTTCCAAAACACTTTTTTTTTGTTTCCTACAACGCGAAAACAACTTATATTACGTCACCCCTTCTCAGCTTGAGGTTTGTGACTTATTTTGTTTTTCGGTACACTCACAAAAATACAAGAAGGAAAGAAGTGTAGTTCGCCTTACGACAACTGTTTGGCGCTGACATCAAATATTTTCGCCTCGTCATCCGCTGCTTCTTCCTTTTTTCACAGAACCTGGCGGTCGGTTGTTCTTGTGCTGAAGACTTTCGCCCTAAACGTAGGACGCTGTTTTGGGTCAAACGATAGTTTCCTGAAGTACCTTTTTTATATATCGGTGATATCGGAGCGCAATAACTTTCCCCGAGTTTCCAACAACATTTTTTTCAGTTTTCATCCTAGAATGTTCGAATAAGTTTTTTTTTATTAAATTAGCAGCTATTCTTCGGTGCTTTCCGGCAAAAAAGTATTGGCCTTTGTAAGAAACCAAACTTTTTTTAGATTTTGTGCTTGAAATGTTGCTTATTTTTGCTTACGAATCGCAAAAACTGGGTTCGTAATTCCCCTGCTAATATACCCCTTTTTAAAAGTCCGCACCATCCACTGTCCACCATCGTTTAATCACGTAGTCTGAGCATGTACTGAACACGAGGCTGGCGTCAAAGTTGGACGTGAACTCGGCTCCACTCATATTGGCCACTTTCGGGAATGGTGGCTCCGCAGTGTGGGAATCACGCTACCTATAGCTCCCGAAAGGTCGGTTGGCTTCCGAACCAAGATTCTCGCTTTACCCTTCCTGACGTTCACGTTTCAGGTACGGCTCTCAAACCGCTCGTATTGCGCAAAATTAGAATTACGTACCCGTCGCAGACCCAACCTTGTCCTGTTGATCTACGACGACCATCCAGATGCCAGTCATTTTCGTAGGAATTAGCGCGCTTAATATAGGCCGTGAAAGTTGCGAATAGAAAAACGAATGCTGCGTAATCGTTCGATGATGACTCGGATCCAGTCACACACTGCGTGTTTAAGCAATGCCGACATCTAATGTTGCTCGACGGGCTTCTGAAAAGGATCTATCATACAACAGAAAGTTTGACCTGAAATGATATGCTGCAGCCCATAAGGGGCACTCCACATTCTTTTTTTTATTACGCGTCTTCCGTTAGCTCACTAGGTCTCGGTTATACATCAAAGCTTTTTACGCTAATCTCATGCCTTACACACACACACACACACACACACACACACACATATATATATATATATATATATACAAGGTGTTTTTTTTAAGCTTAACAGAATTTTTTCTTAAAAAACCATGAGAGCTAGATTAATGCGGCCTGTGCAGGTGAGTTATACGGCCAGGGGGACATATTATAAGAGGTTAATCGTAAAGATCAGTCGGCTAATTAGTTAAAATTCTTTAATTAACTTTTTAATTAATGAAAATAGACATATAGTTCCAATTAGAAACTTGCTCAGCGTCATCGAAAACCACTAAATCAGTAATTTTAAGAAAGACTTTGAGCGCGTGAGAAGCGTAGTAGTGCACTAAAGTTGGCACTCGTGGAGCACGTACAAAGCTAGCGGTTGCGATAAGGCGCCCGCGCAATTTTTCCGTCGCTTATCTAGCCCCAGCCTTGTACCTGCTCCACGAGCGGAAACTTTCGTGCACTACTACGCTTTTCACACGTTCAAAGTCGTTCTGAAAATTACTGATTTAATGGTTTTTGATGACGCTGAGCAAGTTTCTAATTGGAACTATATGTCTATTTTTATTAATTAAAAAGTTAATTAACAAATTTTAATTAATTAGCCGACTGATCGTAACGATTAGTCCCCTATACTATGTCCCCCTGGCCTTATAACTCACCTGCGCAGACCGCATTAACCTGGCTTTCATGGTTTGTTTTTTAAAAATTCTGTTAAGCTTAAAAAAAACACCGTTATATATATATATATATAACGGGGAAGAAAAAAAACCCTTGGTGAAAACAGCAACAACGGACGATTTAATCTTCGACGTTTCGGCCGGAGTCCGGCCTTCGTCAGGAAGGCCGGACTCCGGTCGAAACTTCGAAGGTTAAATCGTCCGTTGTTGCTGTTTTCACCAAGGTTTTTTTTCTTCCCAGTTATACCCACGCCCGTTATATATATATATATATGCATATATATATATATATTTATATATATGTGTGTGTGTGTGTGTGTATTTTATCTCGAGATAAATCCTGAGGTTCAAATGTCTCTCGCCCGCGTCTCGATATGATGCAACATCGTGTTGGTATGCGCTCGTATAATTATTATTAAGTGATACATTTTATGAATTTCTTGACTAGCTGTCGTTCTGCACTGAATAAACGGCACCTCTGCAGCGTTGAATACGATTGACATATATCAAGGTAAAGAAAACTTTCGCGGAATTCGAAGTCGTCATTTTTACTTGCTATCTTTTGTTTATGTTCAAGTTTCCGATAAACATTCCGAATATGGAGTATCGTTTGAGAAGTATAAATTCGTATCCGAACGGTCTTCATCTTTAATGATACGTAATTGTGCTAGCTGGCTTGCGACTTGGTACTCGGTGGGGAAAGAGAGGGGGAAAAGCAAGCATGTTACAATAATTTCTTTTTTTTAGGAATGTAAACACAGAAGTTTAAAATTAAAACCCTTTCAACCATAATCACCATTGGTGCCGATGATCTGATGAATAGGAGAATCGAAAATGCCACCAAATTCGTCCAGATGTCGGATAAGAACTCTTGATTCGAGGTCAGTCCTAACCCTTACATGGCTTCCAATGTGCACAAAGTATTTGATCATATATAAAAAAAGTTGACCAATGACACTATGCGGGTCGACGAGCAACAATGTAGGAAGCGTTTTGAAAGTTGGCGTCGGTTACGGTAGAGGTCATCCGGGCACTCGCTTGCTGCGACCGGCTTTGCACCGTAGTTGGTCAATCACCTGTTCAGGGTGGTAGAAGTAACACGTTTAAATGAAAATACGCGCATTCCCTAAAAAAAAAAGAAAAGAAAGTGCGATTACCAGAAATGGCATTATTACAAGGAACCAAAGTTCATATACTCCGTTTCACTTGAAGTACGACCGTAGCCGACTCTACGAGTTGATGAAACAAGTCAAACAGCGCTCAAAATGCAGCATTATGGCGCACGTTGTTTTTTAGTGCGTTTTTTATTAACGGTTAAGCCAATCACGTACAATAAAAGCGCAGGTCCGCAGCCTATTCACGGTTCGTGATTGGTTTGGAGGGAAATACCAGACGCACAATGACGATTAGCTCCATGACAAGGCGCTTTTGGTGCCGCTTGATTTGTTCCCGAGGTTCGTAGCGATCGGCTGTGATCAGACATCAAGTGAGACGGGCTATAGTGGCTCCTGAATGACCGAGAATTCAGACACTCGCCGGCTCCCAACTCGAAATCGCCTGGTTATCATAACAATGGCCGTCTATCGAAATACTTTGAATTACGGCCAACCTTTAGGCGCCCTTTTTTTATTTGCCTTCCCCGTTCTATCTGCGACCCGCAGGAGAGCTGCTCAAGTGTTTGGTCAGAGCTCCTCGCGAGGCTCATCCATCGTGCCCCAGCTGCGGCCACTGTGTGCGAGCGGTAATGGTTCCCATTCTCACCCGTTGCGAACCTCGCAACTTTCCCGCATGCCCGCATCATCTGTGGCCGACTGGAGGCCGGCGTTGACTTCGGGGTCCCCGCGAAGGCGGAAATGGAACGAGAAAAACAGGGTCACTCGTCGAGCTTGCGGATGGACGACGTGCTAGAGCCCTCGGCTCGAGTCGTGGTCCCGTAGTTTCGGGTTTCTATACATACTCCGTTTCAGCGGCGTTGACTTTTCATTTTCCCGATGGGGGCAGGCGGAGGAGTTCTCCGAGCGGGGGGGGGGGGTGCTTTTTCGCGCAATTTTTTTTTACACCGGCAATTATCAGTAGTTTAAGCTTGGTTAAAATTGCGCATAAACAGAAAGGAACAGTAAAGAGGGAAGAGAGAAGAGGCAAGCGCAAACTCACAACTCGATGTATTGTATGTAAAAACCTCGATAATTGGCAGATTCCACGAAAAACATACTAGGGAAATTTTTGAAGCTTTCAGTATACTCCGCCTAGGCGAGCGTTGTGTCAGCCATCCTTCTGTGGCTTTAACTGACAAGGAAATTGCCTTTTTACAATAGTTTGAGTGTGGTTGATGGTGTGTGTCCTCCGCGTGCTCGGGTGCCCCCGTGCGAGTGTGGCCTCGGCTCGAGCTGATACCGCGGCCTGTTCTTTTTTCTTCTTCAATACATCGAGTTGTGAGTTTGCGCTTGTCTCTTCTCTCTTCCCTCTTTACTGTTCCTTTCTCTTCGTGCGCAATTTTAACCATGTTCAATCATTACCAACTCGCCCAACTAACCACTTTACTATCAGTAGTTTATTTTAGGGGGCACATTTTACAGCGTATGTATATCGCCATGTGTCCGTCGCTGTGTGTCAATCTCGAAAACCGTGCAAGCGTAGCCGTGTGCTCATCGCCGGTACCACTGCGCATGCGCCGGCGAGCACAAATCTGAAAAAGAAAATGCTTTTGCCAGCTGCGAAGCTGTGGGGTAGAGCCCAGGCCCCTCTGCTTCTGAAGCAGTAATCCACTCGGTCACGAGTCTTTTCTCTTTAATACATGGAAATAAAGCCTGCGGCTGCAGAATATCAGGTCAAACGCTCATTAACAAGACAACGCTCAAAACAGTGTTCGAACTCAGAAGAGACTCAACGCTCATTAACAAGACAACGAACAAAACAGTGTTCAAACGAACAGAGGCTCAAGAAAGCAAACACTTTGGTCAAACAGGTATGTGCAGTCAGGGAGTTTTACAGATGCGGCAACTACACAGGTTATCCTGCAACATGAAATGTGTTTCCTCTGACAGGTGTCTCTTTGATAAAGTCGTTCGCCACAAGATCTAAGTCCACTTGGAGAGCAAGCTCTTTGTGGCAGTGCAGCAGGATGGTATACGTTCCACAATGGGACAAGTTCCACAATGGGACAAGTCTGGCTTGTCCCATTGTGGAATTCCGTCGGAGTCGCTACCAAAGGAACTTTTGGAACAGCTCCGGATGGAGTAGGTGCCCTGTATATGAACTTCCGGTTGTTTTATTTATCTTTTTTTTTTTTTTTATTCTGGTGGGACATCGCAAAATTGCAGGCTGCTGTGGAAGCAGACCAAGCGGAAGTAAAAGTGATCGATGCCGCTTTTCCTTCTCGCCAGAACTGAAGATTGAAGCTAATGAAAGCACGCTGGGACTCCATTTCCCATGTCTTTTGTCAATAAAGGCGACGTGGGCGTTATTTTGTTTACATGCCACAACTAGAAGCTCGTTACATGGCACGTAAACAGCGTCTCGGTAAGGATCATGGCCCAGGGAGGGGGGGGGAGGGTGCTCTGCCCGCCCTCCTCCCCCTTGGATCTCACCCGGGGTGGCACGCGCCCCAATGCCCCCCCCCCCCCCCCCGCCCCCCCGATAGTCTACGCCTATGCTCCGTTTTACTCCAAGTCCGACGCCCCAGCCGGTGCTACGAACCACTGGGGCCGACCAAGCTGTCCCAAAAAGTGAATTGTTCCGGCTCTCGGTCGCCTTTGAGTGTTTGCTATCTCCGTGATCCTGCGCAATTATTCGAGGCGGTTATTGGAAACCTGCGAATGCAACGAGCGTCATGACGAAGCACTTTTGTCGTTCCTTGATTGACTCCATCGAGTTGGGGCGTTACCTGCGGTCGATCTTTAAGTGAAACTGATGGAAAAACAGTCCTTGTTTCAGCGATGCTTCGCTGTATATTACATCGAAATGCGGCAGCATTTTTTGTCTTCTGTACGGGCTATACTTAGGTGATAAAAGTGCGGCCGAGCCAAATAGCGGGTAAAATATACGGAAGTATGATCTTTTGTCGGCTGCTGGCTTCTTCAAACAGCGCTTTTTTTTTTTAATGAATAAAATGTTTCTTTGTTGCAACTTACGCAACCAGGAGAAGCACACACGAAACAAAATGTCACTTATGTACGTGCGTTTACCCTTTTGAACGGTCAGGAACTAAGAGGTGTTCTTCAGATTTTGACTTCCGGGATTGGTGGGTTGAGTGCCTACGCGCGACAAATTGGAAGACGGATCAGTCGAAAGCAGGACATTCCGGGCTATTTTTTTGTGTGCTTTTTTTGCATTTTTTTATCAGCTGTCTAAGGGCCCTAGGGATATTGTTGTCCAAAGAGAAAGACCCCTGGAAAACGCAAATGGTATTTTTTTAGGAAGCTCTAGGAGTGTGTGTCTGAGATAATATTTGCTTAGATGCTTAATAGCTTTGAATATGAATTTCGCAGCGGCTCTAGATTCAGAAACGCCAGAGGATTTCTCCGTTTCAACAATGAGCTGGAGTTAAGAGGATTTCATTAGAAAATATTCATCGGATTCATGCATGCCATTTCAGCCTGATAATTGGATATTTTATTTCTCGATCGACAAACGGTCCTTTTTTATTGCTTTACAACAACAAGGAAGCACACTATACGCATATTATACATAGGAATTGGGTACACATTTCACTTGTTCTGGGATGCCTCGGAGGCAGCGGTGTTGTGTCGTCATTAACGGATGTTTCTTGATGTATCTCGGTTTTTTGTACTGTGTGTCTCACTTTTGTCACTGAAAGCTTTACATCCCCAGGGAATAACTTATTAAGTTAACACTGCTGGTGTGTATATATTTCTTCATCGATGTTATTGGCTGATGCGAGAACCCTCCACCCCCCCCCCCCCTCCCCTAGTCCCAAAATTTCGTCCGTCCGTCCGTCCGCCCGTATGTCCGGGAATTTCCCGCTGAATTTAACGGATAAATTGATATCGGGAGAGCCATATACGATTTCAGTTGCTCAGCTAAATTTAGCGGCGAAATTGACGTCATTTTACCGGACGACATTGGACATACAAACAAATTCAGGTTCCCCGCTAAGCTTTGCGCTAAATTGACGTCACGCGACATAAACACAAATTCAGTCGCCCGCTAAATTTAGCGGCAAAATTAACTTCTGGATTCCTTGACACGAATCCACTTTCCACGCTAAATTCAGCGGGAAAAATTGACGTCACGTTACCTATACAACCATTCAGTTTCCACGCTAGATGTAGCGGGGAAATTACGTCACGTGACTTTCCTATTCCCTCACTAATTCTCTATAATGCATTTCATGCATTAAAATACTTCAAAGGTACAGGTCGCTGCCAATTTTATAAAAAGAAGGAACAGACCTTGCTTTTCAATCTATAGCGAATCGTCGTTCCCTCTCCTGCGGCGCCTCCCTAGAACGTCAATCATGGTTTACACTGTTCATACCGCCGTTTAAATTCAGCTCTCACCCATTCAGTAGGGTCCTTCCTTTTTGCGAGTAATTGCGAATACTGCTTCAGGTCTTGCGACCACCTCGTCCAGAGGAACCGCGTTCGCGTGCAGTAAGACGATAATGGCACATTATCGCACTTTCCCCGAGATCTGGGCATCTGCTCAATAAGGGGAGAGCGACACGCGTTCCTCACTCTTCCAATCATGCGCGTGCGTTTCCACTTGGCGATCCTGATTTTTCGCTGAGACTGCGTGCTCACCAATCTGAGACTTCGTGGGAATGTAACACTAGAGGTGGTAATGGAACAAAAATATTCGGCAACGTAACGTTGCCTTGACCAAAACATAAAAAAGAAAGACCTTTTTTTTTTCTCTGAGCCGACGTATCCAAACTTTAACATTCTAGAAGAGGATAAGACATGACATTTTGGTCGCCTGAGCATCTATGTCACCAACAAATTATCGTCAAGTGTTTTTAACTTACATAAATTCCACATCCGTCCACAACGTCAGTTCTTCTTTTGGCGATATTAGGCTTCGCTAGGCGTACTGAACATAATAAGTGTGGCCTATTATGTTTACGAAGAAAGCAGCGTAATCATAATAAGCCACACTCTGCCTTTCTTAAATTGTGAGTGATTGACCGTTTTTTCTTTATATATGAAGAGCATTTTCCCTCTCACTTTTATAACAGGTTTTAGCTGGCGAGATTCCGTAGCCCAAAGTCTGCATAATTTAGCAGGATGCGTGTTTTGAAATTTCTTTTATCGAGTTATAAACTTACAAGTAGGGTTCAGAGTTTTCGGTTTAAATCGATAAAAACCGACAAAAGTACGCCGAATTCATTTTCGGAAATGCGGTTTTAACCGAAAAAGGTAAGTTTGTAGGTTCGGTGTTTTCGGTTTTAACCAAAAAAAGGCAATTTTGTAGGGCCGCGTCGAGGTGGGTGGGAGAGGGTGGGAGGTGAGAGAGGGGGCTTTGCAAGGTTCGACATTGTGTGACACCTTCGTAATTGCCCTCCTCCAAGGTTCAACATGCAAGAAAAGAGGTCTTGGGTTTTCCTTCGCGGGACATCTGTGTCCTTTCTGTGATCGGGCTTCTGTGATCAGTCTACTCTACTAAAAAAAAAGAATTTCGGATGTGGGCTAGTATAAGGTTTTTCGCTTCATGCACTTCAGAGGACATCGAGAAAGCCGTTAATACCTTTCTTAACACCCTCTCTCAAACTTCCCTGTGGTTGAGAACATAAATACAATGGATTTTTTTTTTTTTCCATTCCGCTGATCACTGTACGGTCATCACCTCAGACGGTCACGTCGTCAGAATAGGAAGGAAAAAGAAGCGCGCTAAAGATTATGCCCGTGAATTGCGCGATTTTGAGGTGTGTCCTGACGGAAGTTTTAGCGAAGACGACGCATGTATATGTGTCATTATTCTTTGAGTCATCACAAATATCACAGCTACAAGGATCATCTGATCCGGTGTCCGATTGTGCTTCTTTCATATTCACCGAAAAAACCGGTAAACTTTTTTGGCAATAAATATACACAAAAAAAACGAAAATTTAATTTTTAAATAAACACCGAAAAAAGTCCGCCAAATTGTGAAAAAATAAAAACCGAAAACGTGAAACCCCACTTATAAGCCACTCATGGTCATTGCCTGTTTAAGACATTCAGTGCATGACGGGGAGCGAACAGCAATTTTTCTTAATCAAAACCCCGAGATAATGACAAATTAAATAATAGACTATACTTCGTTTAACCTTCAAACTCATGTGCTTTCCGATATCCTCGTTTTATGGTCACAGCTCAATCTAGGAGCTCTAAGCATCCTAAAAAGGCCTAACTTACAGTCATGCGCGGCCATTTGCGTATTAAAGAAGAGATAATTTATCCCGACACTTTCCGTTGGCGCAGAACAACAGATGGCGCTACCGAACCTCGCTGAATATGTTCGAACGACGGACGCCACTCGTCAGCCACTCCCGAGCGATGGGCGTGGACAAGCGGGACTGGTGGGCCGCAGATCCACAAGGGAACCCATCGCTCGCTAGTGGCTGACGAGCGCCATTTGTAGTTCGACCATATTCAGCGAGGTTCGGTAGCGCCATCTGTCGTTCTGCGCCAACGGAAAGGGTCGGGATAAATTATCTCTTCTTTAATACGCAAATGGACCTCGCATGACAGTAAGTTAGGTCTTTTAAGGATGCTCTCGTAGATTAATTTATGACAATAAAACCAGGATCTCAAAAGTACTTTAATGCCCCTCTAAGCCCCGACGCAGCCGACGCTCCGAGGGGATGGGAGAACACAGACAGCGTCAAAGCGCACTATCGTGGTGTCCGTCCCGTTTTCGTACTTGTTCTACCATCGCCAGACCAATCGTGTAGAGGGAAGGCCTAGTGAGACGCTCTCTTGACGCTGTGTGTTTGGTCCCATTTCCTCGAAGCGTCGGCCGCCTCTGCAACTGAAAAAGCCACTGAAAATAAAAATCAAATAAAATAACAAAGTTTTTTTTTTGTTTTTTTTAAGCAGTCTAATTGAGACACGCGCGTAAAAAAAATATTTAGATTCCGAGTCAGAACATCCAACGCGTCAAAACATCCATCGAATCAAAACATGCATTAGTGGATGGTTTGACTCGTTGGACGATTTAACGCGTTGGATGTTCCGGCTCGGATGGATGTTCCGAGTTGTTGAACGTTTTGACGCGATACAGGTTCTGCTTCAGATATATACAGTTTGCTTGAGCGTATTAGATCTATTTTACCTCGTTAGGGTTGCTCCTGTGTGTTACCGAATTTTAAAAAAAAATATGGTAATCAAAGGCGATATGTTCCTCGATAAACGTATATAAATGACCAAGAGAGGAACAATGTTTTCACATGTTCTGGAAATAGAAGCCAAACGCAGAGAATGAGTGGAATATTTCTAATTTCTGTTTTGTCATTTTTAGTGTACAGTAGACGGTTAGTGACGCTGTACACCCTGTCACTGTCGCATCTTATCACAGCTCGTGAAAATCGCTTCTAGTGTTTCACTCTGTATTACATCCAGGCGGCAATGCATGCGCAGTGGGGACGGCTCCATAATGCGGCGAAACGACATTTACTGCGTATCAAATATTCTTTAACGTGTAGGTATGCGAATTGTATGTTCCAAGAAGGTTTAAAAGATTATATAGTTTTATATATATGAGGGAAGGAATTTCAGCAATTTAATAGAGCTAAACGCATAAAAAAGAATAAAAAAAGTGAAATTTGTATATTTTCCTTTACCGGTTCGAGTATAGTACATGTCACTTGCGAAGGACCAGCAAAGCGGGCGATGTGCTCTGAGTAGTGTCTGTGATAGCACGAAGACGCCATAAGCGGAGCAAGCGTGGGGAACGGTGAAAATCATCGAGCTTGGGAACGGGCTCCACGTGCCTGTAATAATGTCGGAACTACATCAAAGCAAATGGTCCGGAATCCAGCAGCAGTAGCGTATGCTCGGGAAACCAATATAACGGCCAAACGAGAGACAGACGCTGGAGAAGCAGGCGAACGGAAGGCCGAAAACAATGTATGCTTCAGGACATATTTGGGGGCCGATGAAGGGCTGCTATTACATGTTTAGGCGCATCTGCCCAGTCGTGGCACATCACACTGCACTCCCATCCCCCCGAAGCTGACAGTTCAAAATGAACGGCACGCTCGCTTGACCTATCTATCTCCGTATATGCTCACGCGGGAAGAACGACGTCAATCTAGAAGAAGCATGCCATTGGTTGCACTTGCGAAAAGATGGCTTCCGCAGCGCTTCCACCGCCTTCTACGGCCAAGGAGTTAACGAAGTATAGTTTGTGCCCCAAGTTTCACCCTGAGATGCGACGCTATGATATTTTACGAAAGGTCGTTGAGTAAAACGCCAGTATTGCCCGAGGCATTCAAAACCATTTATTGTGTGCACAAGCACACATCAATGAAATTTACTCATTTTCAGGCAAGCCGGCTCACGTACTAGTCTGTTCGTTCTACGGGAGGACTCCAATCATTGAAATCCCGTCAACGTAATTGAGCACGTCTTGAAATGTCGGTACTGCAGTCGTCAAGTAGCACGAAAACATTGCCATCTCCTCCTGCAGCCGCTTGTTACGTCTGGTCACTTAAACTGCCAGTGCAGACGCCACCTCGAGGGGATACAAGAGCTGTGCCTGGATTAGAACACTGCACGGGCCGGAATTTCTAGGCCCGGCCCAACCCGGCCCGTCAGAGACACGGCCCGGGCCCGGCTGGAGCCCGACGTAATATTTAATTTCTAGGCACGGCCCGACCCGGCGCGGTAGATACACCACCCGGGCCCGGCCCGAGCCCGAAAGATTCTAAAAATGATCCTAAAAACGTTTCCAGGCTTTAACCTAAAAACTGTCTAAGCATAAAGCGCGCACTCTCCCACTATGCTTGTGTAGTTCATACGTTTTATTTTATCCACTTGAAAGCTTTCCATTTGCAAAACGTCTTTTCTTTTTTGGACGGCGCTGTTGCGATTTTCCATTTCGCTTGTTTGTTTTCATTGAACCTAAATGATCAATGAGCACACTTTTTGTTATCAACAATTTAGACTTTTCGGCACACGACTGAACATGCATGGCCCGGGCCGGCACGGCCCGAAAAAAGTTTTGTTCAAGCTCAAGCCCGCCCTGGGCCAGAGAAAATGCGAGCTACCCGGCCCGAGCCGAAGCCTTGCCCGCGGGCCGGGCCGGGTTCGTGCCTTCGGGCTGGCCCGGGCCCGTGGCGGGCTCTAGGCTGGATCCTGTTTTCGCGAGGAATGCTGGATAACTTGCAGGAACTGTATGAATTCAGCCAAGTCTGAATGATGACTCGTCAGCCGGCTGTGCAGTCCGTTATGCCACCCTTCCACGATGTTGGTGGGGCGTGGTCCACCGTTCTCAAACAGGCCCCATATGTCTTTGACGACTGTGTTCGAAAGCCAGAATCTGTCAAAATACTTGTCGAATTGCTCCAGCCTAGCAGCGTCCAGTGGAGATACCTGTGGCCGAGAAGCAAACGGGTCCCTGACGAAGGGGAATTGCATCATTCCCGGAAACGTCATCGCAAACTACAAGCGTTATCATACAAGTTATATATTTATCTATTCAGTTTTTTTGTTCCTAAAAAAAACCGAAGTCTCTGTATGAGGTATTTAAGTACAAAAATAAATCATGCGCACAATTCATAACACCATGCATTCATCCACGCAGACAACCTTATAGGGAAAGGTTAAAAACGATATGATATATATGTGTACAACAGTAACTCAACTCAACAAAAATAATATATTTATCTTCCAACTTTTCAAGGTCCCCGCGCTTTGAAGCCTCCGGATGGATGTTCTGACTCGATGGACGTTTCGACTCTACGGATATTTTGACTCGGATGGATGTATTGACGCGTTGGGTGTTTTGACTCTTGTGTCACGTGACGTAATGGATGTTCTCACTCGTTCGATGTTATGAACCATTGGATGTTTTGACCATAAGCAAAAAAATAAATGTAACGGGTAAAAACAATTTTTTTAATGCAATATTGACCGCGCGAGACGCGATTAAGTCGGTAGACATCTCCTTTCCACTTGTTTTCTCTCTCAGCATTTCGGGCGCGTGGATTAGAGGTGGATCGGCTTGGCCATATCGTTGAGGTGGAAAGAGTGCATGACCATTCCGTGACGTCACAGACTTTGTGCGCAGAATTTAAAATAAATCTCGCGCCATTAACGTTACTCTAATTTTTTTTTTGCGTAACATTTACTTTTTGACACACGTGTCCCAAGCACACTGCGAAAAAAAAAACAACAGATTTTTCGTTTCTTTTTGAGAGGCCCTTTAAGTTGAAACGAAGTATAGACGACACTAAATCCAAACCAGCTCGCCTGCATACTTTCGCTTCTAACCATATTTCACTCTGTGGTCGTTGTCGCATCAGCCAATGAGATTGATGAAGAGCGAATTACCACACGAGCAGCGTGAGCTTAATAAGCCATGCCCCGGGGTTATAAAGCTTTCAGTGACAAGAGTGAGGCACACAGTACAAACAAGGAAACACGTCAAAAACTTCCATTAATGATGACACAACGCCGCTGCCTCCAAGGCATTCCAGAACAATAAAAATTGTTCCCAATAAGAATGTATATTATGCGTAAAGGTGTTTTCTTTTTGTATTATACTGCAATAGAAAGGGAGAGCCTGTCCATCTAGAAAAAAAATAATGCCCAAACATCCGGCCGAAATGGCATGCATTAAGGCGATAAATCGTTTCTCTTGAAATCATACTATCTCGAGCACATTGCCGTAATGGAGATATTCTCAGGCGTTTCTAAATCTGGACCCATTGTGAAATTGATGTTCAAAGCTCTTAGGCATCTATGCAAACATTATCTTAGACACACACTCCTAGAGGTTCCTAGAAAAGTACCGTATGTGTTTTCCAGGAGTATTTTCTCTTCGCACTCAAATATCCCCAGGGCCCATGAAAATCGCATAAAGAATGCAAAGAAAACACACAAGAAAGTGGCCCGGAGTGTCCTGCTTTCGACGTTTTGTCTTCGAATTCGTCGGCGCGCAGGCACTCAATCGACCGATCCCGGAAGTCAAAATCTGAAGAACACCTCTTTAGCTGCTGACCGCTCAAAAGGGTAAACACAGACGCATAAGTGACATCTTGTTTCGTGTGTGCTTCTCCTTGTTGCATGAGTGCCAGGTGGTGCAGACGACACCTTAAATGGCGCGGTGTGCGTGCTTCCTCCAGCGAAAAACATTTGGCCGTAGATTGAGGGCGCGGACTTAAATCACTGGCTGCTGCTTCGAAGAATGTTCGAATATGGATGAGTTTCGCAGAAACCGACTCTTCAATAACAACAAGCAAACAAAAAAAAGCTCACGAATGTTTTTGTATAAACAGAGTTTCGCGGGTGGGATAAGCGTGGGCGCAACGGACATAGGTAGAACTAGGGCTGAGTGTGGCACGATACATAAACATAAAATAAGCAACTCGGAGGCCAGTTTCCTACTGCCGTAGATTTGCTTCGAACGATAAAAGAAAACGTTTCAGTGAAAACCATCAGCATCACCATAAAAAAAAAAAACATCTTGACCAACAAATTCGCAACACGCGATTGAAAACCCCGCGCGTGTGTTCAGAAGATTGCGCTCGCGACACGCGCAAAGATATGCGCCAAGAGCGTCAGAATGTATAAAAGGCAGGAAGTTTTGCCTTCTATTTTGTAATTTTATAAATGTTTGTCTCTTTCTCTTCTACTCGCGAACGACCGACATCTCGAGAAAAAAGAAAAAAAAAAGCAATACTAGCAGGGCAGTGCCGTAAAAGCCTCCTGATTTTTTTTTTTCATTTTTTTTTTTAAACAAAGGACAGCAGTTTTTGTTTTCGAATGCTCAATGGGGCGTTCACGGGAGTTCTCACATCTCAGTACCCAGGGCGCGAAGTGGAGCGTTTTGTACACTCGTGTTCGCTCTATATTTCGCGTACGTGTATCCGTTTTGCGTGCTTGAGCTGCCAAATGACGTTTGTTTTCCTCGCACGTGCTACAGCCTCTGCGCAGAATTGCCACTTTAGCGAAACACTCGAGATAACTTCATTCAGCAAGCAGCAGAACACACTCACACATAAATCTGCACACGTAAGTGGCTAGCGAATTATTAAGCGTATGCAGAATCTACAATAGAAGCGTGCCAAACGAATAAAATCACCCTCGCATCAAGAGAGATCAGAAGCATAGCAGAAGCAACGCGACACAATTGTCTTTCTCACACCAGCCGTATTCGTCGCTATACGGACATTTCGATCTCGACAAATGGGTTCGTCAAAGCCAAGCGTAGGCAGGTACCTTCGCGTAGAGGACACACCTTTTTTGTAGACTGCTAACGATGTTTGTAAAGCGTGAGTTGAATAAAAGACACGAAGTTTAGCCTGGAAGCAAAATGGTACAATTCCGCACTGCAGAACTCCCTTAAAACAAATGGTGTTGTTTTTGCCAAAAAGCTGCTGAATTAAGTCACCAGAGGACAAAAAAGAAGCAACAACGTTCTCACTGGCGTTTTTTTTACTTTTAAGTTAGGTTTCTATGAAAGAACGGCCGACGTTTCAACTGAAAGTCAACAGACTTTCTGTCGCCTCCAACATGTCTTTTTTTTTTTAATTTTTAGCTGATAAGCTACAACTTTTCATCTGACAACCTAGAGCCTTTAAAATAAATGTTTTGTATTAAGGTTATTTCTTTATGAAACTTTCTAAAGGTTTATAACGACTTACCGCTCTGCATACTGGCAGCGTGCGACACAATTACGCAGAAAAAAAAAGAGGAATGATTTTTCTTTTTTAAATAGCATGCTAGGAATAAAGTATTCCTATTGCATCTGGACCTAACACGCACCACATACAACACGTAGCTCCCACGACACTGAAATCAGGGCGCTGTTCATAGCTCCAGCGACTTCAATCCCACACCTTTCAAAGTACAACCTTTGGGCCAGCGGCCACCTCAGCATCTATTAAGGTTTAAGTACACTATCTTTTTCTCGCAGTCCTTTAAGGGAGCTGTGCAACCGTTTCAGTACTTTGCTTAAATAATTTGGAGTTGGTGTCTCGACCTTTCTGAAGTAAATAACAAAACAACGCTTTTGCCTGCATGTCCTACTTTTTATTTTAAAAATGGACAATGATTAAAGTTTTCGGTACCTCTTAACTCCTTCACCATGTTCCGAGTCACATGCGCTGGGACGTGGACGGGGGACGCGTGGGGTTCCGGCGAAGTTCTTTTTCTAAAGCCATCAGTGAGAAGCGAGAACTCACCCGCTCGCGACCTCGTGACCACGCTGCTTGCGCAGCGGGATCAACATGGCGAAAGGAGGAAAGTCTCATCCAGGTCCGGCCATCCCCGTCCGACTCTGCCCCCGTCCCCCTCCGGCTCTGGCGGCTGTTCGCTGTAGCAGATAGAGCTGACGGTTTTGTGGACCTCGGATAGATTGTCGCCACTAAAACTCCGTATAATAAAAGTTTTGTCGATGATACTAGGTTTTGGACGCATTTATAGTTATGTTGGAACGACAAGATTTATAGAAATATTCCCTTTTATCGAGCAGGTATTACCACAACTTCCTATATTTTTGCAAGTCCCCCCACTGACGTCACGCCGCGTGGTTCTCATGGCCGCCGCTCGCCGCTGCAAGTCGGAAAATATTCAAATTTCGCCTGAAGATTACGCGGAGGAATCGCAACATTTTTGAAGAAAGGAGATCGTTTTCTGTATTTTGTGAGAAGATAAACAATGTCAAAAGGAGAAGGTTCAAATTCTTTCAACGTTAAAAGCGTTGCACAGCTCATTTAAGATGGTGAAACGTGTTGTGACATTTGTGGAGTGTTTCCCCTAATGAGGGGCATTAGTGGAAGCAGTACGTAATCGGTGCAGTCGTTAGAATAATCTTCTCCACAAGAGAGGTGCCTTCCGCTTCTCTGGTGTTAGAGAGCACGCCACCAAAGTAAGAAATGCCGCGCTAAACCCCTACGTCCCGAACCTTCATCCTATTGCTGAATACGTCGCGGCTTGTGCCTTGTGTTCCATCGATTTCGAAGTCACATCCGTGATGGCTTCGCAAACGTCGAGATGCGGACCCGAAATTTCTGAGGCTTTCAGAATGCGTCACAGCCAAACGAACATCGGTTCCCCCTCGCTCGGCCTCTCCGAGGCTGACCTTGCCTTCAATCGATCACAACTTCAGCCATGACCACCCTCTTCTCTCTCTCTACTTCACCGATTTGTAGGCTCATCCGGTCTCCCCCCCCCCCCCCCCCCCCATCTGCAAACTCTCCCTCCTCCTTCTTCGGAAAAAAGACTCCGGCCTGTATGAGCTTTTATTAAACGTCTGCTGACAGTTGGGAAATCGTCTTGTCCGTCCTTGTGTTTTATTTGCTTTCCTTACTTATATTATCTTTACCAGCACCCTCTCCATTCCAAGTACAACTGGTTTGTTATCGCTTCTCTGCATAGCACCCTTCAGGACAACGCGAGTGCGGGTAGTTACTCTGCTTTAAGAGGTTTTTGTTATTGGGGTTTTCATTGAGTGGTCTAATGAAGTAATTCAGGACGAGGACGAAGAGAACCATTGACGTGCCGCGTGTGACATCAATTCTGACGAATCCCGACGTCACAAAAAAGCAGAGGAGGAGAAACGGAAAGCTATGCTGCTTGCATGGTTGACGTCCAAACCAAAAACAAACGGGCACACAGCAACTTTGCCGGTGCTGTGTCGCCGAACGTGATCTTCCGGATCCTGTTTGGGTCACCCCTTATCCAGTGGACTGAGTCCCCCCCCCCCCCCCCCCCCCCACCTCCCCAAGAAACTTCGCTTGGTCAAAAGCAATACGCTAGAAGTATACTAAGGATGCTAAAATATATTTTAGTAGGGCAGCATACCGAACGTTTTCCTTAGGTGTGCAAAAGGTGTACTTGTAGATAGTGCTGAAAGATCAGTGGTAAATACAAAACTACTCCACGTACCATCGGGTTCGAATGAAATGCGAACAGTGACGAAGCTTCGGGCGCATCGTCCAAGCTTGGATTGTGTCTGGCGAAGTCCAGACGCATCGGAGTAGGACGCACAACCACGCAGCGCTCTTCTCCGATATGTTTGAACCTCTCCAAGCACAACACAACCTTGGAAGCTGCGCCGGTAGTGGGCCCAAAGTTCTGTCACTGTTCGCATTTCATTCGAAGCCGATAGTACATGAGCATAATTGAGCTCTATTGAGACTGTACTATCGATGTACTAAAATGAACTACATAACTATGCGTATATTATTCCTTAGGAACTATAATATTAATTAACTTTAAGAGCGCTCATATTTAAATTTAAGTTCGTTTAAAATGTACCGAATATGCACTAACAAACTCCAGTGATTTACTGGGCAGTTATCGATGGAGCATGCCGCGTCGATAAAATGTGAATCTCGTATTTGTTTTGTTTCGTTGTTCAGCGGAAAAAAGAGTTAATCGGGAGAGGTGTCGGGTGTTTGTTAGTAAGTAGAAACCAGTTTATTACTGAAGTCATTTTAACGCTCCTCTAAACTACAACAAGTAGCCGTAATTCATTCATTTACCATTCACCATTTTTACTGAACGCACATCCACAAAACATTTTTAATGTTTCTTTAAGGCGTTTGTTAACAGTTACGGAGTACTTTTACCATCATACCAACAAGTAGAGTTAAATAAACTCATTCATTTTTTTTTCTTCTGTCACATCGGGTAAATATTTGAAGACAAACTGATGAAAGGGTTTATATGATATTGGGCAGTGTTTCAGGGATTATTAACCTCTGATTTTTCTGCGCCGGGTTCTCTTTGAAATGGCAATATTACCATACGGCATTGGAGAACGCGTGGCACCATGTAAAACAAATGGCGAGGGAAAAAAGTGGGAGTTCATAAAATCACAATATCCGAGCACATTACTACACCACTGCTCAAGGCAAGTATCTAACTGTTTCGCACTGTAGGGTGTCGAAGTATTTATCCAATATGAGACTGAAGAAGGGAAGTATGAACGTTTGGAAGTAGTTGATGACGTTGGGTTTCTTCACATTCATGGCTGGTCTTAGAGCTGCAACAAGCATATTCCTTTCCCGTCTGGGGAGGACTTTATATTGTCACAAGAGAAGATGTGATTTCTTTTACCGCTGCACTCACAACTTGCTTCTGATGTTTAATTTAAGTGACCTTGGTTGGCAGTTTGCGTCTAGGATATGTACTACATTTTTAGGAATGGATAATTGGACTAATTGATCCTCGAAAGCCCGGTGCGGAAACAGGAGGCTTATACGAAAGGAAAGCGCGCACAAAACTGGACAAAAATAAGACAAAACATCGGCGATGAAAGGCTTCACCATTTTACGGATGTCAGAGAGGTCATAACGTATCCTAACCTTAAATCGAAAGTGACTAGATTATAATGCAATTAAATGCAAATGTGCAAGCGAGCTGGACAATAATGACGGAAATAATCCGTGGAAAAGGGGAACAAGAGGGTCAAAGAACAAACACAAAGCTCCAAACACTGCTAAGTGACTGGTGCGCGACCGAAAAAATCCACCTGGTCCGGGTATCGAACCCGGAAACCTCTCCATTACAGGTGGTGCGCTCTACCAACTGAGCTAACCAGGGGTTAGACGTCAGTAAAGCAAACGGGTTTTATCAGCGGTTTGCTTGCACGAACATTCACCGCTTTGAAGTTTCACGCTGCCTCAACCGCAGCGCACTTTATGCACCACGAAATAAACTTTGCGGAAAATCTAATGTTTCCGTCTGTCTACCTAGTGCTTTGCTCAATTCAGTGCCTCCCGAGTTCGCACTGATGTGTTTTTCTGAACAATCCGCCTCGGCTACAAGGGTGATTTTTGCCAACTCAAGTGTCAGATACTTTTTTATTTATATAGATAATGAGCCTAAAATACCTATATTGCCCTCTGTTTTCTCATTTGCTGCCAAAGTAGTAATAATAGGAGAGAGAATGACTAATGAAAACCCATAATAAACTGGTGGGAGCGCGAAGCATCGCCAGGCACCACCGCGAGAGTGTACCGCCGACCCGCCGGAAAAAACAAAACAAACAAAAAACAAAAAAAAGGAGAAAAAAATGCGAACCGCGGCCAATGCGGAGAAAAAAAAAAAACCGCGGCGGTGGTGAGCAGGCCAAGCTGGCGAAGCTCTGCTTTGTTTTGTCAGTTCCACACGTGACCTCCCTACGGTCTCACGTGATGGTTTACACCCGATTAAAAAAATAGATCTCTTTTAAGCCGTTTTTTGCTTAGAGTTTTGCAAAAGATCTTACGAAATGAGTTTTATTATTGAGGGAGCGAACCTTATGATGATCGCTGCTATATTGAAATAAACCTAGAAGCAGTTCGAAAGCGAAGTATGGAGCAGTGCCACTTTTTCTGTGCGCCTTAATTGTTCCCGTGGCACCTTGATGAAGGAGCGATGTATTGTGGAGCGCTTTTGCTCAGTTTTTTGACCGGTTTCCCTTCGTGTGCCATCTGCGTGGTGCGCACTAGATTGTGTATTTTGTATGATGTTTTTACTTTGCAATTCCTACGTACCACGAGTAAGAACTCGATCAGATAACGTGAATTCATGGTTCACGAAAGCAATTAGTCGTTAGAACAACAGAAAAAAACTATTTTCTAGAAAACAAAATGATTTCCTTTGAATAACTGCCTATCGGGTAAATATGCAAGTCATGCAAAGGTATATAAAATGCGATCGCACAGGCAAAATTAAAGAGTTTTTGAACGTGACTTGAAAAATATTCTTACAAACAATTATCGAGTCGGGTTTATAATTTTGGAAAACTATAAACCTGACAGGTGCGAACGCATTGGCTTTCGTTGATGTCGACAGTGTGAAATTTGCAGATGAAGAAAGCGCACAAAAGCTTAACACATGTTTTAATTCAGTATTCCACGAGAGGATCTTGATACCATACCTTACCTGAACACGTTAGACCATGCGCCATTGTACCTAATCATTATCTTCTATCCCGGCATTTTGAAAGCATTGAAAATCTAAAAATTTATTCTAGCGCTGATGAATATTTATTAACTCAAAGATTTTGAAAAATAAAGTGAAAGACGTTTACAACTTTTTGTAACGCCGAATTAGAGCGGAGCTCTTGAGGAGGAGGAAAGGAGGGTACGAAGGGGACGGTATGCCACTCCTCTTCATCTGTACCCTCTCCTCCTCCTGTCCTCCTCGCTTTTCCTTGGCATCACGTGACGTCACGTGATCCTCGTGAGGTCACGTGACCCTGGTGACGTCGCGTGACCCTGGTGACGTCACGTGACCCTGGTGACGTCACGTGACCCTGGTGACGTCACGTGACCCTGGTGACGTTAGCAGGGTCCCGTTACCCCTGCGCAGTGCATTATGGGAAATGTCCCATGATACACCGCGCGAGGGTCCCGTGACCAGGGTAACGTGACCGCAAGGGGGGTCACGTGACCCTCGCGCTGTACATTATGTGACATTTCCCACAATGCACCGCTCGGTTACACCGACGGCTACGCCGCTCAAGCCGGAAACGGGCGTCTAAGAGCTGCGCTCTAAAAAAAAAAACAGTCGCTCATTACTTGTGCAAAATATTCAGTCTGTCATTAAAGGGACACTGACAGGGTATTTATGCTAGCCGAGGTTTTTAGTTGTACATGACATATGAGAGCCCAACTACCCAGAACACAATTTGCGGCTTGAAATTCGGTTTCTTTCCGCCCGAACACCGCCGATCAAGAACTGGCCGGTTCGAGTCTCGCTCACTCTCTTTTCCGCGTGGTCACGGGCCGTTTCCTAAGGTTTCGACGCGACCACAAAATTTAATCAAAGTCGTTGGTCACTGAAGGCCCACACTCACTATTAAAAATAGAAAAAAAAATAGGAAACCCATTTTTGTGGCTTCTAAAAAGCTGCAAATACGTTGATTGAAAAAAAAACAAAAAAAAACGTTTGACAGATAACCGGAAGCATTCTGTGCGTGCGTCGTATCGCGTATCGTGGGACTCGCGGGGACGGCGATGGCAGCGGACGACGGGTGTGGGACCTCTACTTCTGAACTGTCAATCGCGGTACCGGCCAATTCTGTCTGCGTTCAAAAGAGAATTTTGGGACTGATCAAAAGAATTGGTATTCATCCCGTACGACACCCCCGGCCACCAGGCGGATTTGCACGAAGACATCGCCAAGCCATCGCTTCCTTCTCGTGGCTGAAGACGTCGCTCGCGCAAACGTCAAGCACGAAGTGTGTACTTCGAGTTGAATATGCACGCGTACGATTTCTTTAGTAGGTGCTAATGTCGCCAATGCGTGGTGCTTCCCGACTTTGACCCGGGAGTGCCTTTGCTGGAGGAAAATTGGCAGCAAACTTTCAAATTCACAGTTTACCTCCTGCGCTATTACTGGCCTAGTAGCTCAGTGGAAAGTCGTCCGCTTCACCCGCGCCAGGACCGGGTTCGATCCCCAGTGATAGCGTACCTACCTTTTTTTTTTTCCAACATTTTGCGATGTTTATATTTTTTTTACAATTATCATTGAAGAAACAAACGAAAAAATAACGAACAAAAGTTGTGGACTAAACGTCGCTGAACTAAATGGTATGGGATTTCCTTTTTGACACCTGCGAACTCAATGTAATCACTTTCCCCAAAATAAAAGAAGCATATAAATCAGGTAGCGTGCGCGTTCCGAGGTGCCCGTAAATGTTCTACAGGAATTGCAGCCAGCCATTGGTCCCGATCCCGTTGATCTTTCGGAAACTCTGTCAAACAATGCCACTTTTTTTCGGACGCAGGATATGTGAGCCAGCTCTTCACGCAACATCTTGGGTGTATTCGTTTCGGAGCCGATCACGGAAATTCACCACGGGCACTCACTACTCATCTCCAACTCCTCAATGTACAAAACAACTCATCTTGAAGTACAGAACAAAGAGCGGAACAAACATAACTGCAAAAGAATCGCCCGGCAAACAGTTCCCGCTATGCCGCCAGGCATGTCGTCTGCTACGCAGAGGGGGAAAAAAAAAAGCGCACGGTTTGATGTAGCCACGTGACTTCCGCCACTCACTCTCTCCTCTCACTTCTCCGAACCTCCGTGCGCGGGTATCGGTTTCGGTTGAACATGGTTAAAATTCGCGCACAAAAAGACAAGGACAAACAAGGAAGGAATTTTAACCATGTTCAACGTTTACGAACTCGCCCAGCTTACCACTCTACTATCGGTTTCGGTTTCGAGCAGTGGCGTCTTTTGACTTTATTAAAAATATTCGCTACTCTGTTGCAAAATATTATTCGGGAAGTCCTCGGACACCATAATGAAGCGCCTGTCAAGAAATGAAAAAACAAATTTGGGGGGTGTCAGTGTAACTTTAAGTTCGGGGAGGCTACCGGAAGACAGGAAAGTAGAGAAAAATACTGCCCATTCACAAAACGGGGGACCGGAACCAAATAGCCAACTATCGTCCTATATCAATCACCAGTGTTCCATGCAAGCTTCTCGAGCACATCATATATTCAAACGTAATTAACTACTTGGAATCTAATAACCTGCTATGTTCGAACCAGCATGGGTTCCGCAAAACGTTTTCCTGTGAAACCTAGCTGTTACACTTTACACGTGACCTCTTTTCTAACCTAGATAACAAACTCCAAACTGACGCTATATTCATCGATTTCTCAAAAGCATTTGATAAGGTACCTTATCAACGCCTAATTAAAAAGCTATCTTCCCTTAAACGTTTTCCAAACATAATATACTGGATCAGAGAGTTCCTCAGAAATTGAGCGCATTATAAAAGTCATCAATACCAAAATGCCATGTAGGTTCTCTGCCACCTCAGGTGTTCCACAGGGAACCGTACTAGGCCCATTATTATTCTTAACATACATTAATGACTTAATAAAGCTTCGATCATCCCCCGTGCGTCTCTTTACAAACGACTGCGTTATTTACAGAGCCATCAAAACACCAGATGACCATAAAGTACTTCAAAATGATTTCAATATAATTGAACCGTGGTGTAACAATTGGCAGATGAGCCTAAACATGAAATAGTGCAAGTTCCTAAAATTCACTCGTCGAACCACCTCGCCTAATTTTTCTTACCAACTAGGTACAGATAACAATGGTCTCTGCACATCATATAAGTACCTAGAACTTCACCTCACCATCGATCTCGCATGAAACAACCACGTTAACGAAGTTGTTCTAAAAGCTAGCCGCACACATGGATACTTTAAACGTAACCTCAGACTCTGTTCGCCCGAAATTGAAAGGCTGGCCTAAACAACCCTGGTTTGTTCCCAACTGAAATACGCATAATCGATGTGGTCACCATTTCAAAATTATATCTCAAATGAACTAGAAAACATTCAAAACAGAGCACTAAGGCACATTCACTCCGACTACTTTGCCTATACTCTTCCTACACTTTCTTTTCGTAGAAAGCTCTCCCGACTTGCCTTTCTTCATAAAATATATTATCACAATGCGCATATTATAATGGCTCTTCTTAGCTTCCCAGATCGAATTTCCACTAGGGGTGACAATGTATATAAAATCAAATTCATCCGCACTTCAATCTTGTTTTTCGCAAATTCCATGCTACCTCTTGTTATTGATGATTGGAATTCATTACCCAAAGACATTGCACTAGAAATTGACACATCCAAGTTTTGTGAACTTGTCAGTGTTTTCTTGGATCATATGAAGGAGTCATGAATTTGTATAGTGATTTGTTAAATTTTTATCGCCATTTAACAAATGTACCATGTTTCTTTTTTTTTACTTTTGTGTTTCGACACGTGTCTTCTTACTTACACTCCCTTGTGCAATACCCGGACATCGGTCCTTAAGGTCAATAAATGAAATGATATGAAACGTCTTTGAAGTTCGATGAATTTAATCTTGAATACGCAGACTTTGAAATAGATCTTCGTCAGAAGACATACGCGCTTCGGATCGCTTCTACCACTTTCGTTTACATGACCTAAAGTTCACTGTTTACGACAAGCTGTAGGCTTATCGGCTTCCTTTTATCCAGTAGTATCATCGCTCGGTACGAATAAAGGTAATATAGTTTGTCTTTCAATGTTTGTTTTCGGCTTCAGCAGCAGTTCTTTGTTGATATTCGTGTCGTTTATGTAATAAACTTCTTGCTTTTTTATTTTATATTTGATGTGAGTGTTTCTCCTTGGTTGTTTGCGTTGTCTGTGGCACTTGTTTTGTGATGAATGGACCTAAGCTAAAACTGGTCTGCTGCCAATAGATAGCACGTTTTGTATAGACCATTTCAGCATTTATGCCGCCTACTTGTTGCATTATTATGAGCGTGTTATTTCTCATCATATGAGAAATAACACGCTCAGAACAAATTATATAAGTGCGCAATAGGTGGGAAAGAAAGTATTTTGAACTAAAACAGCTACTGTTTTAAACGGTCGAAAACAAATATTGCGTTTGAAGCACTAAAACCGATTAATCAGAAGGTTGATGAATAAATTGACCAGCGCGAATATTTTGTACATGCTGTTGTTTGTAGATGCTGCGGAAAGGAAAATAATCCCCTTTCACGGTGCTCGCCATGCGTTTATCGTGTTCTTTCAGTCTAATTCGTGTACGGGTCCTAGCGATCTTGGCAAACACAAGCTTGAGAACGGCGTATCTGCTCTTCTTTGCACAAAAGCGTAAACTGCATCTGTTCTTTGTTGCTGAGTCAATTTCAAGAAAATGATTCCATTAGTCGCGAAGGCAAAGAACGCAGCGCAGCTTCCGCACTCCGATACGGTTTGAACTACATGCACACAACTTCATGACCTCACCTTGTTTACGGTTCCGTAGTGACGCAACTGTGAAGGCGCATTTGTTTTAAATCGCAACCGTCACCAATTGTGTCCGCTCTGCACTACATGAAAGAATGCGGCGTCCACGAAACATTCGGGGAATAGAGTGTCGACGATCTAATGGGTCGTTCACACACTTGCGACTGCTTACAACCGACTGCGCGCATATACTACCTCGTGTGATCTCTTTTGACGCGAGTACACATTTGTGCCATCCATCAAAGAGGAGTGTAAGACTCGCGATTTCGTTTATTTCCAACTTGTTTGGCTCGTCGTTGTTTCTCTATTGGCTGGAAAAAACATTTGGCAATGATATGAACGACCCGGTCTCATAGATGGTACGTACATTCTACCGCAGGTCCATGGCTCTAGGGAAATGCAGTTCCCGGGGCCACCCCAGAGAATGCGCCAGCGTGCCAGTATATCCTATCGTCATAGACTCCCAAAGTATCAGAAGAGATACAGTGCGCTCGGTCGCAAGCAGCCACAAGTGCGTGCACAAGTCTTAGGCATAGCCTATAATTAGTCGCTTGAGTCTATGGTCTATACACTAACACAACCCTCGAACATCACGCCACTGCTCTTGCGAAGACGCTTCACCTCATGTGAATCTGGTTTCTGCGCATGTGCTGTTCCTACACCTAGCATGGGCAAACGCGGGATAGTTTCTAAGCACGCGTTGCTCTATAGACGCCTTGAGGCAGCTGTGCATGAGCGCCGCTATAACCGACATTCATCTTTTTTCCGCCTTATTTCTTCTCCCCTAAACTTCGGCATTACACCAGCGGGAGAGTTTTTTTTTTTCAATTTTAGATTTTACTGTGTCCTTCTCCCCAGCATAGGCCTTTGAGGAAGCTCTTCGACGCCCGCTTCAGTGGCTCGGCACCTCGTTAAGAAAAGAGAAGGTCAGCAATGGCGGCTGTAATTTGGCGCGCGTGTGTAAAGTGTCTATAGACAGACGTGCGAGAGATGACCGACTCACGTAGGAGATCATGGGTATGTTGACGCTGGCCGCCAGGAAGGCTTCGTGGACGCAGGTCTCCTGCGGCCCTATGAAGGCGGACACGTTGCGGGTCCACAGGCGGGCGGTCTGGAGCACGCTGTGCCTCTCCCGGCCGTACGTCTCGGCCACCAGGAAGGCCAGGCGACGTCCCCCCAGCAGCGGATGCAGGCGGTTTACTTCGTCCACGGCCAGACTCAGGGCACCGGACAGCGTCAGACCGGGCCGTCGGTAACTGCGGTCTCCTGCAGGGATTCGGCTCGAGTTGAATGTTTCTTTTAAACGGGAGCTAAAACGGGAGCTAGGCCTTAAGAGGCGTATCTGAACAAGTTACCCAGATTACAGGTAGAGTTAATTTTGTTTATTTGCGAAGCTAATACATTTTCAAATTTGGTCATAGAGGCTGAGAGGTACGCATCTAATAGCAACATTGAAAACATGACGTCAAATGTTGTATTAGGGGGCAGATACAGCTTGTTAAAGACGTGCTACAATAATATGGGGGTGTTAAATGCATGCTGGGGTAGCTCACGCAGCAAAATGGAAAGAAATGAGCGAAATACTTTGTTTTCTGGACTTCCTGGAGTGCGGAAAGTATTTGAATGTTGGTTTTGGCATAACCTTAATTTTACGTTTGCACAATAGCTGTTTTGAATTTCGAGGTCATTCGTAGAATGCCGGGAAGAGTGAGGCCTGGGTATTAAGGAAACCTGTCTAATATGAGTAGCTCGGAAAAACGCATGTAAGCCTCGTTCACACACGTTCGACTGCTTACGAACATGTGCCTTAAGACCTCTTAAAATTTCTTACTACGAGAGAACATCCGTGCGCCATCTATCGAGCGGCCGTGGAACACTTCCAAACTTTAAAATATTTCGTTTTTTTTTCGTTTTTTTCCGCGTTTTTTTTTATTAAAAAAGTTTTGACAATGTTATAACTAAGATTTTCTGTATTAGGAGTACATTTATCGCCAAATTCGGAGAGTGCTTTCAAAGCTCATTTTTGCCGTAAATTCAAAGTTGAACAGTGTTTATTTTTGTTCAAATTTCGATTCTCCGAAATTCAAAGTTTAACTTTTTTTTTTTGTTTTTAAAGTAAATAATAATCGGGCATAAACGTGTGTTAGACACAAAATAATGAGCTTCTATCAATTGATTTTTGTTCTGTCGGCATCACGGTTGGCGATTGCCACTGGAAAACTTTTTTTCCTACGACTACAGTTGCAAATAAGTGTTGCTTCGATAAACATCGATAGCTTAAAATAAATAAACTCCTGATGGTGGTCGCTGCGATGCTAGTATTCATTCCATCCTATCCATCAACCCATCCCGCGGATCTGCAGAATGGAGCAGAAAGGGTGCAATATATTTTTTTCTTCGATTCCTAATTTTCCGAAATTCGGAGCTTAATTTTGCAGTGTTTCTCGTATAAAAAAAGTCATAACGGGGTGTCAACGTGTGCTAGCTTCAAAAGAACGAGCTTGCATGAATTAGTATTTCTTTCACTGGATTTGGCGTTGGCAACATTGTCCATGACAATACTAATTTTTTTCACAACAAAAAGTCTAAACTTTTTTTTTTTTATAAACATTCAAGTATTAAAATGAATATATTTCTGGAGTTGCCTCAAGGAAGCTCGTATTCATTCCATCCATCAACCTACCTTCAGGTTACGATGGGGGGAGTGGCAAAGGGTAAAATGCAGAAACTTCAACTGCCGGCCCCCTCTTGCCCCTTTTTGGAAATCTCTATTGTTTATACCTTTCACTGTTACAAAAACACAACCCTTCCTTTGTCTAAGAAGCACTATGGCCCAAACTGGAAACCGAACCAGTGACTTATTTTCGTGACCTAAAAATACTCTTGCTCTGGTGAACATTTACGAGATAAGCGGTTAGACGATGGTCCTAGATTCGAACGAAAACTAGGGTGACATTTTCCAAATCCATTGAACATGCCCGCTGTCGATTTTTTTTTATACGTTTTTTTTTGTCATTGCAACATTGAAATTCGGAGTTTATCGTACAAATCCGAATTTGCGAAACTTGTACCCGCGCTGGTTTTCCGGAGTTATTCGAATTTATGCGAAAACATAAAACCCTATAGTTATAACCGATCATTTCTCGAAGACAGTACGTACGTTTGATGTCGCTGTAACGTAAAATCATCGCTCGAGACTTCGTCTCACCCTACGATGGACTAAAGGCAGAAGCTAAGAACCGCCAGATCCAATCACGAGCCACTTAGACATTGTGTGGTATTTCGCTTCGAAGCACGTATCGGTGCCCACGTCTCGGATCACTGATGGGAATGGGCCGACAGTGGTTCGGATCGAGCAATGAGTGACTCAACAATTTTACATTGCAAAAAAAGCCACGGCTTACTGGCTCATTGCAGTGTCGAAGCTGTAAAAATGACGCAGCGTTTTTGGATTCTGAGCATTATTCTTCCAAACCTAACCAATGCTGAGCGTGTCATAGTTTAGCGTGGAAGGTAATTGGACCTGGCGGCCCGTGGCTTTGGCCTTTAGTCCATCGTAGAATGAGACGAAGTATAGTAAAATACATTTCCGGGTGAGCTCAAATATGGCCCCAACGTACCAGTGTGTTCTCCAGTCATAAGAGATCATAGGAAGTCGGTCCTATGCAAATACAAGTATATGAACAAAACTTGATTGCTGTCAAAAAAAGCAAGTGTCGTGGACAGCAAAAATTATAAAACAAAGAAGCGTGTGTTTAATCAAAAAAGAAAAAAGAAAATGAACATTGTGGCGCGCACGTCTGTTTCTTTTCCTTGTTTTACTTTCTTTTTCTTTTTTAAGACATGGAACCACGCAAACGGCTTGGCTTTACTCCGTGCCTCTTCGCTGTTTTTCCTCCACTTTCTTGTTTTCGAGAGTTTGGGACCTGACAAGGCCATCAAAGGCCTTGAGGACAACCAGGAGAGCCTGTAAGTGGCTGTCCGGGCCTACTTGATGAGCACGCACTAGGTCTTCTGTCCAAGCAGCGTTGTTCGCGTTACCACACGTAAGTATCTAAATGACCTTACTTGTTAGTTTGTAGAGAAAAAAAATAGCCCGTTACTTAGATTTGTTATTGTACTGGAGATGTAAGGAAATACCGTCTACACTGCTTTCAAACACTAACCAATGTTACATCTGCTCTATGTAAAATTTCAGTGTTGTGTACCAGCGATAAGCCGCTCTCACAAAATTTGACGAGTGAACTTTTACAAAGTACTTTTGTAGTGTATATTCATTTTTTTAAAATCACATTTGAAGAATACATTTTTTTTACTTTCTTATTGCAACAGCTTTGCTTTTTTTGTGTGAACGATTCAGTGACCTTCGTGGGGGATCATGGTGCAAATCAATAAACTTTACAATATATTAAAACGCATGAATCGACCCGATTGCTTGTCTAATCACAAGGTCGTCAGGGCTTAAAAAGATGATTAGCAGAAAGCGCGCGGAGTGACTTTGGTTATGTGAACCGATCACCCATGTTTTATTTCCCGAAGGCACCTTCGTGTAGATTTTGCTGCAACGAAGTGTGAAGACCTTCAAGCGGCGAAAGCATCGTCGGCTCAGGACGATGTCTATTACCAAGAGAGGTCCGTGTCTTGATGGCATGACTTGACAGAACGCAGATTAATACATGTTTCAGATAAAAGAAATGTTAATACAAAAAGTAGCGAGCAACGAGTAACGTGACTTTATAGACGAACCTGTACAATAGTAACGAGAATGCATTAGTCGTTCGCAGTAATGAATCTGACCAGTGCGTTAGTACGTTACTGAAAAAGTAACGGCGTATTTCTAACATCGTCTCCAAGAACACAAGCGAATAATAACTTTCCTGACCCTCCCCCCCCCCCTCAAAAAACAAAAAAAAAAACAAAAAAAAACTTTTTTGAGCGGACTAGAACCGGAGAAAAACGTCCACTTCTTGCACAGAGCTTATGGTGCACGGCATTTGCTGGGTCCGCTTTAGACAGCCCTTCATTCCGAGAGCAAATGAGGGACGAAACATGACAGGGATATATCACTAGTTCTGTTGAGGTAGTTGGAGTCCTTTTTTGTGCGTAAAACTGAGTAGTCCTTACTGGAAGTGTTCGGTAGACGTTTTGAACATGCCGAAAGTCTAGCAATCGTGGCTCAGTCTAGCATCAAAGAAATGGTATGTTCCCTCCGCCATCTGGTGTTGCTGACGCATAACTATGAAAAAGGGGTTACGTGAGCTTTAATGTATTCTTATTGCGCCTTTCTTGTCGTTCGAGTTTGCTGTCTCGATGCGCCAGTTTACTAGTATTGACTCTTTTGTTCGTCAGTTTATAAGGAACGGTAATTTGGTTTATGCGTGGCTGCTTCGAATAAATCTGTATACTCATCACTCCTGTAACACCCGGAATTCGGGTTAACAATATCATTAAAAATACCAAAAAAAAATAAAGTGCCGGCTATCTCGGGACGATCGTGATGGCTTGCCAGTGCGGGAGAGCACAAAAGAGAAATAAAAGTGCGCGCGGGGAGTTAGAGGCGGACTGACTGAAGGATATGGAATGTCTATGCCTAGTTGCCTAAATAACGCAATGGACGATGCCAGCCGATCAACAAACACCCAAATTGAAAACTGACTGCTGTCAGCACCCTTCGTGTGTGTTATTCGAGGTTATGCCATAAAATGCAGAAAGTGCACAATGATAATGCACTGTCATGCGCAAAAATATTTCTTTCGCCCCCTACTCCCCCCTGCTCCCGGGCCGAATGTAAAAAAATAAGTGGAAAGAACGCTGGTTCTTTGTATGGTTCCTATAATTCCTGATTGGCAATACTTTAAAATAGACCCACCCCCCCCTTTTGTCTGCCCCCTCTTTTCCCTCTTTTTCCGCATCCTGGCGGTCAATGGTTCTGGCGTGAAAGGAGCAGGCTTGCCCTCACACCCTTTCAAACGTAATTCACCTTATGGTGAAACCTGATATTAAATTTTGGAGCTCTTCAAAGGAGCCTATTTTGTAGTGCGCATCATTCCTGTGGCAGGTCCGGCCGAAGTTGGTCATCTTTCGCTCAAAGACTTGAGGCAGCGCCCACCCCGTGGAACATCACGAAACCCCCTCCGAACTTGATTCATGGAATTCGACGGAGCTCAGAGGAAGTCTACAGAAGCGCGCTAGGACACCTCGTTTCACTCGGTGTTACGCATGCGCCGCGTTGTCGCCTGACCACCCGGACCGTCGAATTGAATCTGTTTCTGACGCGACGGTTGTTTAAGCTGGATTGCGACGGCCCGAACGCCTCTCTTGGATCGGGGGTGCAGAAGCGGGACTGGAGCGTGGCGATTTGTAAGCGCTAAAATGTGTAATCCTGAGTAGATTGAGAAAAAAGAATAAGAGAAAATTCAAAGGAAGCCGACGCAAGGTTAGGCGTGTCCTCTTTTCCCGCAGCTGATTGTTTACCTTTTTTACACAGCATGCCACCGTAGTTTTCTCGTGCAAAAGGCTAGAATATACTAAGACCGTGAAAGGGATGGTTTGCTACCTCTCTGTGTTTATAAAATTGTCATCAGCCATCTGAGCTCCACCGATGGCGATCGCTGTAAGTGCCCCCCGCTCCGAGGCGGCCGAAAAGTGGAGGTTCGGGACGGTGGCGAACGCAGGGTGTCTTTCTCGCTATTTGTCTGATGGGCTACGTCGTACGGTTAATTGGCCCCACCGGTGTCGCGTGTCGTTTTCGCAGTTGAACAGTAACAACAGTGACTGCGCGTCGGAGAACTTAGTCGGCTGAGGTCGGCTTGTCAAGTTAGAGCAGCGGCCATTTTAAAAGGCAGACCGTCTCTGGCGGGTTGCTTCAAAACAGCGAGTTTATCTTCCTGGTTGGCGTGCAACGCTATGCGGAAAGTTTAGAGTCCGTAAGAGAGTGCGCCTGCCAGCACTCCACCCAGTTTGTTATCTTCAGCGTTTTTACCGAGAAAATGGACGCATGGCTCGAGGTTATTAAAAGCTCGTAGTCTGACTTCGAGTTTTCAATAAACTCTGGAAGACCCACCACGATGAGTTGAACGCGCGCTAGCTATTTTTATGGTCGGAACATGGCTGACCAAACGACTCTGAAAAAAGCCTCCGTGCTTCGGCAGCCCTCTAGCATATAAAAGAGTTGTTATACCTATTTTAAATTACACGAGTTAAGTGGGACGCCCTTTTACTTAAGATGGAATTAAAAAAGTAGAGCGTATTCAAAACCTAGTTTCTCGGTTTATTTTCGCGATTCTTATACGAAATCATTCACCAAATTAGCAAAACACAAAACCAAGAACAAAAACCACTGCTTCTGATTTTACAAACACAAGATATAATTTATAGGATGAAAACTCTTCATAAAATCTTAAAATGCACCTTACAATAGAAACATCTAATTATTTAAAACATCTACAGTCCAGGTTCTCACGAATAAATCATTGCGAAGTATTACAACAATACAGGTTTAAAAATAACTGCTTTAGATTTAATTTCTTCCCTCGGCAATTCAAGAATGGATTGAATAGACTAATGACATTCTGACCTTGGCGACTTTCGATAACATTGTAGAAGCTCTTGAATTGTCTTTTAGTTCTTTTGTTTTGTGCGCCACTGCTTTTTTGCTGTTTTGTATTCTGTAACTACTCCTACAATAGCTCCTTTAATGGAGCTGGTAGTATTCCCAAATAAATTCTAGCACAAACAGTAATCGATAAAATAAACTATAAGCACACATAGGTAACAAAAATAATCCCACAACATTTTGTTCACTTACATGCAGAGATAAATACATGTAGTTTTCTAAGGTATAAAGCGTCGAAAACCACACAGACGACGACAAGGTAAGGCAAACACAATACGCCTTGTGCTTGTCTTACCTCGCCTTCGTCCTTGTCGTTTTCGGCGCTTTTATACCTTTTATGAACACGAACCAACTGGCCCAATTAACAAACTTGCTGTTCTAGTTTTATCTCTTGCCTACTTATCTGTATTTTACTTATCTTATTATATTCATTCCCTGCGGATACATGATTTCGATCGTATCGCATTGAATACAAATATCGCTGGTGCGTTTGGGTTAAAGAAAAAAAAAAAAAACAGGGCGCCTTTGATTTTTTTTTTCATTCAATACGCTGCTGTCGCATTCACGGAAACGCAGCTATGATTTTATCTGCCAAGTATTGGATGGGAGTCTCGCACACTTTCTTGTACAGAAAAAGTGACTTCGCAAAAGGCTTACGGGCTAGTTTTGTTTCTGAGATTTTATTTTAGTCAAGCTTACTTACTTTTTGACTTTTTATTTTAATTTATTTCACACGTACTTATCAGATGTTCTGCTTGAGAGTACAACTTATGCTTTAATCCCGTCTGCTAACGTCGATAGCTATGATTCTCCTTTACAATGAAATTCTACTTATCACTGTGGTACGTGCAAGTAAAAATTTGTTTGCATATATATATATATATATATATATATATATATATATATATATATATATATATATATATATATATATGTGTGTGTGTTTATATTTATTTTTTTCGGGGGGGGGGGGGGGGGGGGGGGGCGGAAGCGGTACGATTGGTCGGGTGTTATAAATAATAACGTGGTCGATTCGGGTGCAGATAAATTTACTTCTGCGGCTAAGGACGCAAGAGTGGCACTTGCTCCGAATCGACCGGCTCCCTTCTCACATAATCTGAGCTGGTTTTGAAGTCTAAAACAAACGAGTCAAAAAAAAAGGGAAAAAAAAGTTACATCATCTTTTTTGGAATACAGGGTTGGAAATGTGGTATAGAAAGTTCAGTATATACCGTAACTTGACGAAAACAGCTTTATGGACGCGTATGCGTTTAAATGAAGTCGACCGTAGTCTAAAGGAGAACAACCCTGAGGAATTCTGGCGCCTAATTCCGTTTCACGTCGGGTCCGCCCGCAGCCGACGCTATAACCCGATCGAGTCAATCAACAAGCACAGAAATGCATCGTCACGGCGTTCGTTTTCTTTGTGGGTTTAATAACATCATTTATACCAATCACAAAAAAAAATAACCCAGGATCTCAGCGCATTTTCCGTGCTATGTGTGGTTGCTTTAGTCGGGGATCGTAAGTGCGAAAAGACGATGAGCGCCATGACGAAACACTCTTGGTTCCGCTCGAATGCGGGGCCCAAGTTCTACTGCTTCTTTTTCAGTAGTTGTGGTGACGTCAGAACGACGCCGATTTCTGATTGGTTCTGACTGAAGGATGGCTGGGCAGACCTCAAGGCAGCTTGCTTTAAGACCTACCCACTATCCTTTATTCAGAGCCAATCACAGATCGGCGTCCTTCTAACGTCACGCAACCCTTGCAAAGGATGCAGACGAACTTGCTCTCCGCATAGCTCCATCAGATGCGGCCGGACTTTAAGTGAAACTGAATATAGTAAACAAGGTCTGTGTGAAGGTTACCAAAACATTTGCCTTCTAGATGCCACCGATTTGTAGCGTATGCAAAAAAAAATGCAGATTTGTTTGTTGACAATGAAACAAATGCAACGGTGCAAGCGAGCTGGACGAGAATGCCGAAAATAATCCATGGAGAAGTGGTTGTGTTTGTCTCTTTGTACCCCGTGCTTTTCTTCTCCAGGAATTAGTTTATCGTCACTATTTGTTAGTCTTTTTCTTAGTTAATGCTAATCCCCGTGCAGAAAAAGAGCGGCTTAGGGCATTTGGCGTTTGCTGTACTGAAATTTTGCTTTCGTTTACGGTTGACAGGATTGAAGTTTTAGGAGTCATCAATAGCTTAAACCTGGAATGTCTACTGGTATTAGGGAATTGTAGTAGACCGTTTCCGCAGCCCGCTAAGCACCCGGATAGCGCTCCGTAATCCGCCACAAGACCTTGAAACTATGCAGATAAGGCTGGCGGCGCGCATGCGCAGCTGCGGCGTTTTTTCGGGCATACCGTAGCGGAGAAGAAAAACGATCTACTACAACTCCCTAATGATGGTATATCGATCACGTGAGTGATCAAATAATCTTGCGCCGTGTAGGAATGGCACCGATAGGATCGCTTCGCCGACGTTGCACGCTCCCCGGCGTATGTTCCCTCTGCTCCTGCCTCCTTCTCCTCCTTCCTGTTTTCCATGCGTGGCGGCGCGTAGAAAACGTGTTACGCATAAAACACGTAACGCGTGATATCAATGTGCACAAAATAAACCTCTTTGTTACTCTTAGAATGAGCAACATGCCCATAAGTAACTAGGCATGAATCATGTAGCACAAAAGTTGCAGCTTTGTTCCTCATGTTATGCTTAACCAGAGTTTTCCTCTCCAAGTAACGTCATAATCTCAAAGCTTTGCATGCTATGCCCTACGCTTACGCCACATTGCGACGGAGTTTCAACTTTCTGCGTCGCGTAATTTGTTTATTGGGGCCGAAAATCCGGGTTTCACTTCTTCGATCAAACCCAGTAGTATAACTAACTGAACAATATTAGTAACACTAGCTCAACACAACAATCGAACACATTTTTTTTTTTTTTGCAAACATATAAAGTTTAACCGCATACCCGGTAGCCTTTGTGACCCCGTCAGGTATCCGACAGTGATTGTCTCCCCGGAAGCCTCGAGCGTCGTGGTCGACGTCGTAGACGTTGATGAGGTCAATGGTCTTGTCGTCGAGGACGTCATTGCTGAAGACGAGCTTTCCGCCTTGACGTTGTTGCCCTCTGAGTTTGAAGACAGACCAGTGCCAGCAGTTTGAACACGGCAACCATATCTCTGAAAACGACAAAACGTGGCCGAGTAAGAACTTTCTTTGCATAACGTAGTTGATTACTCCACGCACGTCAATTGCATGTTTATGTACAATGTGTCTTTTTAGGATTTTCAAAAAGGTTGAAAAAATTCCGACAAACCCTGTCTAATCCGTTTTGCGCAGGTAAGTTATACATCGACGCTGATATATTGAGTTAGTCATAATGATAAGTCGGACAGTTAACAAAAAATGTGTCTATTAATTTTTAAAGTAGCGAAGGTCAGCATATGAACAAGGATGAAGAAAGAATAAAACAATTGAAACTGGGACAACACAACAACTAGCAACAGACGAGTAAAATTTCCACAGCGAACAGTCGACTATACCTAGGACGGAAAGGGGGAGAAGGGGAGAGAAGGGGAGATAAAAAAGCGCGAAGTGCAAGTCAGAGAGGTGGGTTTATCTCGGATTTTAGAAATTAAACCTCAGTTTTCGTCAGCAGGAGGGGAGGGTTTGACACGTTGTTGTTTGCTGTGGTCATGGCAAATGACTTTATGATCTCCCTGCCAAAATGGCTGTCATACCCCCCCCCCCCCCCCAGGATTTTCGTTTCATCAAAGAGGGGATGAAAAAGCGAACACGAACGGGCATGTATGTCTATGGGATGGCAGGAATCTGGAGAGGCCTTAGAAACTTCGTTGTGATGTTCCCCCTTCCTCAGCGGAGATTGAGGCAAGCAATGCATCCACCTTCCTCAACCCTTTAAAGTGTCTAACTCAATAGAACTCATCTCTCTCATCAGTTCCCAACATTTCTTCTCCTTGCCGCACTCTATTTTTTCACTTGACATAGAAAACATGTATTTCAATTTAGATCCTACCGCATTGCTTGCCTCGATCTCCGACGCCATCTTTGAGCACGGAGCCTTGGATTTTCAGAATTCCCCCGGTGTCTCCGTTGCTGGATTCGTCGACCTGATTCATCTATATCTCCAGTCCACCTAGTTGAACATGACAGAGGAATCTACCACCAAAAAAAAGGAGATTTGATTGGTTCATGCCTCGCCCCCGTTCTCAAAGAGTTATTCTTTTATTCGTCGACAGAGCTATAAAAGCACAACTGGACATCTCCGTGCCTGGCTGCCATGTTTTCAGATATGTAGACCATTACCTAATCATTCAACCTGATCGAACTTCTCCAGATAGCATTACAGCCGTTTTTTCCACTTGTTCGTCAGGCCTTACTTTCACGAAGAAAGAACCTTTGAATGAAGGTCTTCAGTACCTGGATTTGCGGCTTCATGTTAGTGCCACTGGACTCTGCTGGGCCTTTCAACAAAGGTATGCTAAACCTGTCCTACCGTTTTCTAGCGCCCATTCGAAGTTGGTAAAACACGGTATCATCAAATCGTTGTTTCCTTCATCCTTCACGAAGTCTTGCTGTCATCTTTCAGAAGATAGCTTCAAATTCCAGCACACGAGGCTCGACAAGGCAGGGTTTCCCGTCGACCTTCTACGATCAGTAATGGAAAGGCTGATTCGCGGGCCGAATCTCCAGTCACCAGCCACAAAAAAAGAAAGCCAGATTCGCCGTCATTCCTTACGTACACAATTCAGCCCACCGGAAAATATCCACTGCCTCAAAGTACGACACGAATGTTGTTTTCTCGTGCCGCATGCGTCTTAAGCAACTCTTTCAACAAGTGAACAACAACCGGATTCCGTCTAGCTGCACTGTTAAACAGGAAAAGAAATTCATTCCATGCAAAGAGAAGAAAGTTTACTCCATCCCCTTGAGCTGCGGCCATCAATACATATGTCAGACCGGCAGATGCACGAATCACAGACTCCGGGAACATCAAAACGAAGTTTCTAAGGCCTCTCCAGATTCATATCATCCCATAGTCATACATGACCGTTCGTGTTCACTTTGTCATCCCCTCTTTAACGAAACGAAAATCCTGGGGGGGGGGGGCATGACAGCAGATTCGACAGGGAGATCATAGAGTCATTCGCCATGACCACAGTAAACAACAACGTGTCAAACCCTTCCGTCCTGCTGACGAAAACTGAGGTTGAATTTCTAAAATCCGAGATAAACCCACCTCTCTGACTTGCACTTCGCGTTTTTATCTCCCCTTTTCTCCCCTTCTCCTCCCTTTCCCTCCTGGGTATAGTCGGCTGCTCGCTGTGGAAATTTTACTCGTCTGTTGCTAGTGCAAAGATTGTTGTGTTGTCCCGGTTTTAATTGATTTATTCTTTCTTCATCCTTGACTTGAACCAGCACGCTCTTCTTCTAATAAACGTCAGCATATGGTTCCTGTTATAAAGTTGTTGAGCAACATTTAATTCTATCCCAGTAAATATTAGAAATTTTTGAAGCCGGCGAGGAGCGCAGTAGTGCGGTAGAGTTACTGCTTCTGCAACAGGCGCAAAGCTGGAGGTTGGAAGACGCGGATGATAAGAGCACCACGCACTTATCATTCGAGTTAACGCAGGGTCAGCCTTGAACCTGTTGCGCGAGTCGTAGAGTTAGTACACAACCGCGCTTGCTTCACGGTCTAAATTTAAAAAAAAAATTGCTAATTATCGGGTACCGGTGGTGCTCAGCAAGTTTAAAATTGAAATGAGACGCTTAATTTTGCTAATTCAAAAGTTAATAAAGAGATTTTAGTTAAAGACTTGTTTATTGTGACAATTTTCTCCCCATATTATGTCACCTCATCTGTATAACTCATCTGCGCATTATGTATTCGCGTGGTGTTTGCTACTTTGAACAAACCTACCTGTGGAGCCTAAAAGAATACTATGTATATTAACATCACAAGCGCTGTTGATCCCGAATTACACTTGAACTGTGTGGTGATGTTTCTAATTTGCCTACCGCGCTGAAATCAGGAGCCCATCAAACGAAACTGAATGACAACCTGAAAAGTGCTAAAGTTGGTGTGGAAACTGTAAAATGTTTTTTAATATTAGCACGTGCTCTGTTCTTAAGGTATAGATAAATACTGCTTTCAGCTGTCCATGCTCTTTTGGAGCTGTTACTAATGAAGTATCCGTGGTTAAGTATCTAGAAGTTATCATCGCTGAAACTTTCACGGCGGAATGATAGCATCGATATCTTTTGAAATGGTGAGTGTGCACGCGTCGTCGTTTTCTTATTTTTTATTTGTTTCTAGTTGCGAGTTTATCATTATGTGGCATCGATAACGCTTGTTTTGATGATTTTAGAATCACGTGTGGAATCCGACGTAAGGTTTCAAGAGCCCCAATGCAATTGCTACTCATAGAATTTCAATCAGGCATTACCTTCAGTACGCTTCCTCTCTGCAGGACCCACACATTGTCTCATACACACCTCACCTCGAAAAAGCGCAAACGATTGCAGCTAAGTTTATTTTCAATCGGCATTGAATACCTGATGGCGTTTATGAAATTATTAGTTCACTACGTCTTGAACCCGCTGAAGTTTACGCGGTGAGAAAAAAATGTTTACATTATTGTACATGATATATAAAGGCTTAAGCTGTAGTCCAAATAAAGAACTCCCTTCATGTTACCCCAGTGTCGAGCGAATGTTTCCCATTAACAACATGATCAGGGAGTTTGATGCATATAAGAATAAATTAATATTGTTGATTTTTTTCAGTACTAATATTCTAAAAATCAGTTGCAAAAAGTTACTATACATAGTTCAAGAATCGCAACATTCATTGCAAATTTGAAAGCGGCGCTTTTGCTAAAATATTTGCGAAACTAAGGAGCTTGAAAGACAATTGCAAACAGGACAACTGGTGGCCATCGTGCTATTCCTCGCGTGAGCAAGCACGGTCAATTCCAGGCTTGCCAAGGCTATCATCGCGTGCATGGTGCACGTGGTTGCCTGCATTGTGGACCAGTCGGAACACTATGCTAGCCAACGTGCAGAGGTGATATGTTTTGCGCATTTTACTGTCATTCCTTATACGTTTATTGTTGTATTTTTATGTTGTAGACTCCTGCTTGAACGCACGTGTTATAAAGTGTTGATAAATAAAGAGAAATAAATAAAGGTAAGGACACACATTTTTCGCAGGGGGTCTGTAATTGCTTATGAGTCGTTGATTATAAGTTCGGAAATTAGTTGTTTTATCCATTCCACTAAAAGTAACAGAGGGAGAAATTAATTTTCTCCTCTCACCTTGGCGCGTCGTCTGCTCTATGTCTGGGCAGTATCACCATCCGGTTGGCGTGCAAACACGGTTAAAATCGCGTAATTTCACCAACATTGGTCTTAAATGCGCGGATTTAAATGTGCAAATTAAGGTAAAATTTTATACTCGACAAAGAATCTAACCCAGGCACAATTCGGCTGAAGACTTCCGCGCAAATAAGGAAAAAAGAAAGAAGTCTCAATACAACTTTGTGAAAACCGTAATTTGGGTGTTCAGCAATTATGTATGGGAAGTCTAGATTAAAAAACAAGTATTACAGGAAAAGGAATGAAAAAAAAAAGTTGCAAAAGATCTCTCGCTAACCGGTCCATTGAAGCTGGGGTAGCACCGCTTGTAAGAAATATTGACTGGACGCCATATTTCAGGGCAAGGTTTAGAGCGCGTGCTCAAAACGAGCTCACATTAAGAGCCCGCTAAGACCGAAAATCTCCCGTTGCGTTTAATAGCACGGAGTAAGGATCTCGCTACATCCCAAACTTCGTGATTTCCGTACAACTTTATCGTCCCGGAAATTTCGACATCGGCAGGTTAGAAAGGCGTGCCCAGACGGAACCACTAGAAGTATCTTTGGAACCAACACACGGCTCGTATTTGTAAACGAAAAAAAACGTCGATGCTTCGGTTCACTGTTAAATTTCGTCGGGAGCCAAAGCCACGACCTAATATTGTCACGGGTGGTGACCAAAAGAACAATAAATAAACAGGAAGAAAGAAACGTTTAATGTGGCGAACTTGTGCCAAAAATAAAAGGGGTACAGAAAATAATAACAGAGCGTCGCGGGCGTCGAAGTCGGCGTAGAGCAGAGTCGAACGCTGGGGCGAGACTGACTCCACCTTGCCACGCGGAGCCGCTTTTGTACACGCGTGGGCTTCTGGAGCATTCGGCGTAGAAGGTCCGGTGCCTAGAACATTCTAACCTCGAATCAGCAAGACGGTTCTCGAATTTACCAGAACGTCAGATTACAGTGTCAACAAAAATGTGTAGCCGCGGCCAGGAATCGAATCGAACCCTGGCTTTTCGCGTGGGAGACAAGCGCGAAAACCGTTCGGCCACGCGCGCGCTGCCTACTTGGCAAGTTGCGCGCGCGGCATTACTCCCACTTTAAAAAGTGCATCGCCCCGATGCAGAACAAAACAAAGCTAGCAAAAAGAACGGTTGGCTAAAGAGTCATTTAAAACACATAATGTCCACAGTCCTATCGAGCGTAGTATGGCTTCATGCGCACGACGTGGACGACTTCTGGCCGTGGAGGGCGGCGTGATGAAGTCCGTGTTCCGTCGGGCATCACCTCGTAGTTCAGATCTCCAAGACGACGAAGTACCTTGTAGGGTCCAAAGTACCGTTTTAGGAGTTTTTCGCTGAGACCGCGTCGTCGTATCGGGGTCCAAATCCACACACGGTCTCCAGGCTTGAAGTGGACGTCCCGACGACGAAGGTTGTACCGGGTAGCGTCGACACGTTGTTGATCTTCAATTCGGAGTCGGGCGAGCTGGCGAACTTCTTCGGCTCGTTGAGCAACCACTTGGGCGTCGGGGCTTCCATCGTCAGCTGATTCGTGGGGTAGCATCGCGTCGAGCATGGTCGTTACTTTCCTGCCATGCACCAGTTGAAAGGGTGTCACCACGGTCTTTGGTAGCGTTCGAGTGGGGGCCCTCCGACGTTCGTGGAGGATCTTGGCGTCGGTCGTCTTCGGCAACTCCACCTCCAGGGGTTGCCGCGCCTAGTTTCCCCGGCGAGGAGGGAGGGGCGACAGGCTTTCACGTCGGGGTCGGTGCATCGGCGATGCTGGACGTCTTGGCGAAGGCGACCGGAACTCTCGGCGGGACGCAGGCTCGGGGGACTGAGGTCGTCGCAGGTAATCGTCGATCTCCCGAGGGCGTTCACCATACCGGGGGCGCGGGTCGTTTGGGTGGAATCCGCGCAGCCCGAGTCGTCGGTATGGGCATCGGCGGTACACACGGTCAGCTTCCCCGCAGTGATAACACAGCGGGCGTCGGTCGGCCGTCCTCCAGACGTCTGTCTTCCTCGGCGCAGGTCGGTCTGGGTGAACGTGCGCCTGATCTTCCTGTCGTTGGGGGTACTGCGGCGTTGGGGCGTCTCTTCGGGGTGGCGCCGTGGCTTGGCGGGGAGCTTGCGGCGGTCGTCGGGCAATGGCAGCGTAGCTCAACGTCGGTTCCTCCGGCGCCACCGTGATGACGGGAACCTCTGGTTGGAGCGCCCGATGCACTTCTTCTCGGACAGCCTCGGCGATGGAAAGGGTTGGCGGATGGCTGGTGGTTGGCAGCAACCTTCGTAGTTCCTCCCGGACGACCTCCCGGATAATTTCGCGGATATCCGTACCAGGAGTGTTTTTGCCGCTAAGCAGCGCGGTTGCAGTGACGCTTGGATGCCGCTGGTAGTGGGAAGCGCGCGCTTGGAGGGCGCGCTCGATGTTTGTCGCCTCGGTGACGAAGGCGTCGACGGTTGCCGGCGGGTTGCGGACGAGGCCCCCGAAGATGTCGTCTCTCACCCCGCGCATGAGAATTCGTAGCTTCTTCTCTTCTGTAGCCCGAGGGTCGGCGCGGGCGCTCAGGCGCAGAACATCCTCTACGAAGCCGGTGACGCTCTCGTTGGGGCCCTGGGTCCTGGTTCGCAGTAGGTCCTCGGCTCGCTCTCGGCGGTGGTGGTTTACGAATGTAGCCTTCAGATCGGTCTTGAAAATGTCCCACGACGTCAAAGAGGACTCATGGTTCTCGTACCAGTGCTTGGCGGTCCCCTCAAGGGAAAAATAGACGTTGTGCAGGCGCTGCTCGTCGGTCCAGCCATTGTGGCGGGCAACGCGATCATACTGGTCAATCCAGTCTTCGACGTCTTCGTAAAGTTCACCGTGGAAGGGTGGACGGGCATGTAGATGACGGGAGCGGCGGGGTCTTGCGACTGGTTGGCCATCGTCGTCTTCTTCGGCCTGGGCCTGTCCGGCAGCAGACCCAATTCAGGGGACTGACCTCTGGTACGCCGGCTTCTTCGGACTCCGGCGTCTTCGGCGAAGGGTAGTCTTCCGGGGCTGAGCACGTCGCTTGGCCGGGATGTCCTTGGAGGGGTACGATTAACGGGCATAGAATGGAGTACCCCGCACCTCCACCAAATGTCACGGGTGGTGACCAAAAGAACAATAAATAAACAGCAAGAAAGAAACGTTTGATGTGGCGAACTTGTGCCAAAAATAAAAGGGGTACAGAAAATAATAACAGAGCGTCGCGGGCGTCGAAGTCGGCGTAGAGCAGAGTCGAACGCTGGGGCGAGACTGACTCCAGCTTGCCACGCGGAGCCGCTTTTGTACACGCGTGGGCTTCTGGAGCATTCGGCGTAGAAGGTCCGGTGCCTAGAACATTCTAACCTCGAATCAGCAAGACGGTTCTCGAATTTACCAGAACGTCAGATTACAGTGTCAACAAAAATGTGTAGCCGCGGCCAGGAATCGAATCGAACCCTGGCTTTTCGCGTGGGAGACAAGCGCGATAACCGTTCGGCCACGCGCGCGCTGCCTACTTGGCAAGTTGCGCGCGCGGCAATATGGAGCCATGGATGTAGAAAGCTTCTGGCGGCGATGTGACGCCACCAGAAGTGAAGCCGGGGGAGACAACCGGTTTGGAGGGACACGCCCCCAACGTCGATCAAAACAGAAAGACGCTATTGGACGGAAAGGACAGCTAACTTGGTGCCAACAGCTTTTTTTTTTTGGTCGCCTGTTTGGTGTGTTCGCACCGACTGCGACCACTACTTTCGGCCTCACCTGGGATGTTGTCGTTTGGCTAAATACAGCCAAAATAAATGTCGCCTCACCTTCTTCCTACCTCCATGCAGCCAAAAAATAAAGACGATGGCCGCCATGACGATGCACATTAGGGACTTAAAGTTAAACCGAGTATAAAGCTCTGGTTAAGGGGTCAAAATATAGTTTAGCATTTAGTGCCGTAGTTATTTTTTTTGCGTTGAACAAGACGAAACGTTTTTTTTTTTTTTTTTTTATGAATGCCAGTACTTCTTATTATAACATCGATCGCGTGTAAACACACATATTTCTTCTTTCCTTGAAACTTTTTATACATCAATTTGTGCCTCCTGATTTATGTGTTCCTTGCGTGTTTTCAGATCGCTGTCCTTGCCGGTGCTTACGCTATACGTTGATGGTATCGCAGTCCTTGCTTTGCAATTCGTATGGCTATTCCCTTTGAGTATTTTTTTTTTTTGAATGCTGCATGTTTCTTTGAGCTTTTTGTTTTCATGTAGCCCACTTTACGCATGTTTATTACCTCTCATATATAGTTCCGCCAGCTGAAGCCCGTATTTCTCAAACAAATGAGAGATGTCATCGGCTCAAAAAAAAAATGTACGTGACCTGTTCTTTTGTTTTTTAGGGACACGTGCCGCCCCTACAGACACTATTGAAAAAAATTTGCATATGTAGATTGGGTCACATTAAACTTATACTAATGGCCTCTTGCGAATTATTCGAAGGCCTCTCAGCCAATGGGCTATCGTCTTGAAGAAAAAAAAATATTTTGACGGAAAAAGTAGGAAAATGGATAATTGCTTGTAAGAGTTCATTGGTCGAAATAGGAAGAATTTAAATGAACAATGCAACGATTGAAGTAAACGTAGGAGAAGGCACTACAATAAATAAGAAACAAACTACATGACATTTTCAGTGTGGTCAATGTAATGTTAACAGCGTGGCAGGTGCGTGGTGGAGACACGCACAGAGTCGTCTTCGTCAATTGAATCCAAAATGATTCGGTACTAAATTCGGGTTAAACATGAATAAGGTGTTCAGCCCCGTGCGTCGGGATTTTTTGAGGCTACAAAGGAACATTGCAATTTAATAATTATGCGGACGTAAAAGCACTTTCACGGAATTACAGATTATGCATTTGCGCCAAGTAGTTGCCTCAGATTTGTAACGGCACGCTACAGCAAGTAAAGAATACGAACTATACCAGCACGGGAGAATATCACCACTTCCACGCAAGAGCTCAAGATGACTGCATGATAGGCTACGCTGTCCGCATTCTAAAACGATAATTGCTTTGGCTTTTTTGCAAATAATGAGAATTATAAATTCGTTATCAAACGAGGATTTTAACACCACGCTTACCACAATTTTCTAAATGCCAACTATTACAGCATCTTAATGCCATTCACCGGCGACTTGTTATGTAAGCTCTACGGTGGACCAAATCAACCACGATATATGGTATCTTTCTGAATTTTGTGAAGTGTAATTGTCGTGTCTAAATATATCCTCTTACGCTATATACAGGTGTTCGTGTTTTCGGTGAATACAGATAAAAACAGAAAATTAAACCTCGAGCTGAATTTATTGAAATGGGGGAATACCGAAACGACCTGAATCAGTGCTACTCTGAATAAAAATACACCCCATGATCCTCTGAAATAAATCCTTCGTTTACAACTGTACTTTGTTTTGAAAACGAACACCTCTCACAGTCATGTGAAAGCGAGGTTTGTGAACCTCACATTTTGAATGACATCTTCCGAACCGCACGCCCTATCTTTTTGATTTTTGTTGTGATGGGTACCGCGATGCTTTCTGAGTATTCAAGTTCCTTGTACCTTTCATTAAGGTTGAGGAAACCCATGTTCGTGTACTATTTCGTTCCACATAAGGACCGATAAACACCGATTTGCTTCCCGATATCAAAAAATTTTATTGAAAACTATCGACACCTTAAGGAAAAAATAAAAAAAAAGAAGCACCTCTCTAAAAAAAAAAAGATAAACCATAGCTACAAATACGGTTATGTGTTTTCAGTAACTATCGATAAACCCAGAAAATTAACTGCCGAGACGATTTGAACGAAATCGAGAAAAACCGAAAACCTCAGAATTCAAACTGTCCTTGAATAATACCAAATCTCAAGCTAGAGGGGAAGAATATCCTCGTCTGCAGTTTCATTTTATGTTAACACGAAATAGGTCCCCCACATAAATAACCACGAGGGTTCTGCGTTCTTTGAAACCCCGAATCAATCTCGTTTTTTTTTTTTGTTTTTTCCTGTCGGTGGTAGGACGTCTTCCAAGTAGTCCGTTCACATTCATATTCCCTGCGGTTAGAAGATTTTCATTCCCGTATTTTATGATCTTTAGCATTAACCTAAATAGGGGCGAATGTTTTTCATATACCGAAAATAGACACAAAAACACCCAAACTGTGATAAAAATAAACAACTAAAACAAACCCCAAAATGAAAAAAAATAGCTCCCTAAAACACGAAACCCTAGTTCTAATACTGTTATAGCTTATGCAAGCAGAGTCATAGCGGCAACGTACTTGTTTAATGGGGACAGCGTTCTTCGACGACCATGGCTGGTTGCCGATGATCGCACCTACAGGATCACGAGCTCAGCTCGTGCACCTCAGAGATCACGCGCCGGTCACGCCTGCCGGTCATGCAACAACGGCATCGTTGTATTATGCAACAATGATCACTCTATTACGTTCCTTCCTCCTCAGGTGGGAGAGTTCAGTAGCGGATGACTGGACGTCGCTCTCGTGTTGATCTTCTGAGCGGCTGCTCCGGCTGAGCCGCTGGCGATGGCCCAACCTGAGGAACAGGCCTTTCTGGGTTTCGCCTGGCAGGAGATGTTTGTGGGGTTCCATGTCCAGGCGCAGCCGTTGGTAGCAGCTTGACGTCGTAGTCGACGTCAGCTTCAAGGTTGTCATACCAGTCAAGCCAAGCCTTCCTGAGGTGATCACGATGACGGCAATGAACTTCTCGATTGGCCAGCTGGACCTTGTAGGAGACTGGTCCCGTCACTGCAACAACCTTTGCTGCTTTCCATCGTGGTCCCGTCGCAAAATTCCGGAAGTAGACGGTGTCGCGTACGTGGAACCGCTTGACCTTTTGTTGACCCGCTCCCGGATCTGTCTGGAGGTCAGGATGCAGTCTGTCCAACGGAGACCGCAGCCTCCGGCCCATCATCAACTCTCCCGGAGTCTTCCTGGTGTCCGAGTGAGGTGTCGTGTGCTGCTTAAATAAAAAACGTGAAATCTTGCACTGTGTGTCGCCTTGAGTTAGCTTCTTTAAGGCAGACTTGACTTCCCTCACCATTCTTTCTGCCCTACCATTGTTCGCAGGATGATACGGAGCTGTGTAGATGAAACGAACAGCATTAAGTTTCAGGAACTCTTTCATTTCTGTACTTTTGAAGGCCTTTCCGTTGTCCGAAACAATTACGTCGGGCAACCCATGTGTCGCGAATAGTTTCCTCAGCGCCGTAAACACTGCAGCTGATTTCGTTGACGGCATAATCTCGACTTCGGCCCAGTTAGAAAATGCGTCCACCACATTGAAAAAACTCTCACCTCGAACAGGTCCATCGAAATCTACGTGCAGGCGGCTCAAGGGCTGCTCTGGCTTTATCCAAAAGTGAACAGGTGCTTTGGGCTCGCCCTTCCTTTTTTTCTGGCACTGTTGGCAATGGCGTACAAAGTCCTCGATTGCTTGATCGATTTTAGGCCACCAAATGTACGCCTTGGCCGACGTTTTCATTGCTTTCATTCCTGGGTGGTTGCCATGAAGCAATTTTAGGACCTTCCTTGTGGCTCGCTCGGGAATAACAGCTCTATTTCCCAAAAGAATAATATCTCGATGCAAGGAAAGTCCTTTGCGTCTCACCACAAAAGGTGCAAAAGATCCTCCCAGGGTTTCTCGTGGCCGACCCTATACTATCTATTGCTTGACTCTTGCCAGCGTAGGGTCCTGCTTTGTCAGCTTTCTGATGTCTGCTGCTTGCAGCAAAGGGTACTCGACGGCCTCGAGGAGGAGTACGTCACCTGGTGGCACTGGCTCGTCGACATCGCTTGGTGCTGGAAGGCGGCTTAACCCGTCTGCGTTGGTGTTGTCGATTCCTGGTCGAAACACAGGCTTGTATTCATACGCTCCCAGCAGCAAGCTCCACCACAGCATCATCGGTGACAGGATTTGTGGCATTGGCGTCTCTGTGTCAAAAATCTCAAGAAGCGGTTTATGATCGGTCACGATCGTGAATTTTCTTCCCGCGAGATACTGGTGAAAGTGCTTAACACCATAAACTACAGCAAGCCTTTCTTTGTCATTTGAGCGTAATTGCGCTAACTTCGCCCCAATGACCGTGACGCATAAGCTATTGAGGCCTCTGTACCATCGTCGTTCTTGTGTGAATGAACTGCACCAACACCAACCGGTGAAGCGTCACACGACAAGACCAGTGGACGCGCTGGGTCGTAGCGCACTAGCACTGCGTCGGAGCTGAGAAGCCCTTTTAGGTTCCGGTACGCGTTCTCATGCTCCTGAGTCCACGCCCATTTTCTATCTTGGTCTAGAAGGCGATGCAATGGCTCCGCAACCTAAGCTTTCCCTTCAAGAAATCTGCTGTAAAAGTTGACAAGTCACAAAAAAGCTTGTAGTTCTTTTTTATTCTTTGGGCTCGGCGCACTCTTGATTGCAATCACTTTTTCTTCACTTGGGTGAATGCCAGTGCAATCGATTCTGTGACCCAAGTACTCTTTGCTTCTTTTACAAAACACGCATTTGTCTTTGTTTACCCGCAAACGCGAGTCGTGCAACCGCTGCATGACTGCTCTTAACCCTTCATCATGCTCCATCACGGTCGAGCCCGAGATAACGATATCGTCAAGATATACGACGACTCCCGGTATACCTGACAGTAAGCTGTCTACAACGCACTGAAACAATGCTAATGCGAGAGATACACCGTAAGGAAGTTGGCGAACTTTGTACAGTCCTTTCAACGTATTCACGGTGAGGACTTGTGATGACTCGTCGTCAAGTACGAGCTGCTGATAGGCCTGGGCTAGGTCTAGTTTTGTGAATATCTTATTTGACCCTAGAGTGGCAAACTACTCGGTGACAGTCGGTAGTGGGTAGACGTTGCTCTTAACCACCTTGTTAACTGTGCTACGATAATCACCGCACAGGCGTAAAGTTCAGTTTTTCTTTCTCACCACGACGAGCGGTGTGGCCCAGTCGGAGTACTGGGCCGGCTCCAGGATTCCTTGCTTCTTCAGGCGGTCTAACTCCTTGGTCACATCCTCTCGAGTGGCGACGGCACTGGCCGACTCTTTAAAAACCTTGGGTTGCACGTCGTTGAGCTCGATGTGGATCGGAGCTTCCTTGAATCCGCGCAGATCGGTGCGAAAAGCCTCGGAAAACCGCGCTGTTAGCGCTTCGTCGGACGTGCTGAGGTGTCGGATGCCGTGTAACGCGATGCCTAGCGGTCAAAACCAGTTTCGTCCCATCAAGCGTCTTCCGTGCTGTGCCACGACCATGATTGGCAAAACAGCCTTGCATCATTTAAACATGACGCTTACCATTGCTTTGCCAACTGTAGGCATTGTTTGTTTTGACCAGGTTAACAACTTGATGGGTGTGCTCTAAATGGGAATCAGTCTCTTATCTATCTGGCGAAACGTTTCTTCGCTCATGATAGAGCAAGACGCTCCAGAGTCAACTTCCATGATTACTTCTTGTGACTATCTTTACTGGCACTAGAAACTTTTCTTCGGTTTCGTGCACCTCGCAGATCGAACAGAGTTCGTCTACTTCGTAAACGCTGTCTCCCTTTTTGTGTCTCTTCTTTTCTTTAGTGTGGCGGTCTTACTTTGGCATGTCTTTGCTATATGCCCCTTCTTCTGGCATTTGTAGCAGACGGAGTCTTTAAATTTGCACATGAAAGATGTGTGCTTACCGGTGCAACGGTGACAGTGTTCGCTGTCTGCTTGCTTCTGAGGTTTCATAGTTGTCAGTTGAATTTCTTCATCAGAGTCTACTTTACCGCTCTGTTGCCGTTGCTTTCTAATGCCTCGCTGTTGCTGCGCAGTTGCTTCTGCAGTAACGGCCAAGTCGTAGGCTACGTCGAACGTCAAGTTGCATTCAGCCAAAAGCCGTTGCTGCACTCTCTCGGGCGCGATGTTGCTGACGAACCTGTCTCGCATCATGATTTCAAGTGGCAGTTGTCTATCTCCGAAACCGCAGTCTTCTGCCAGCTTTCGGAGCGCCGTCACGTAGTCTGCAACTGTCGCACCGGCGTGCTGGTCGCGCTTGTAGAACAGGAACCTTGCGTAGAGTTCCGATGGCCTTGGGTGAAGATGAGCCTTGACGGCTGTCACTATCGCGATATAATCAGCAGCTGTCGGTCTCGTCGGCTTCACCAAGGTGACGATCAAGGAGTACGTTTCTTCTCAGCAGCAACTCAGCAGGACGGCACGCTTCTGCTCAGGCGTTGTCAGAGTGTTGGCTACGCAGTACATTTCGAGTCGCTCTACGTACTCGTCCCAGGAAGCGTTGGTGCTGAGGCGATACTCGTTGATACCGCCCGCAGCCATCCTCGGGGTCCGGGCAACGGACGCTTACCCGTTGTCTTCGTCCGCTTCGTCGCCAATTGTTATAGCTTATGCAAGCAGAGTAATGGCGGCAACGTACTTGTTTAAGGGGGACAGCGTTCTTCAAAGACCATGGCTGGTTGCCGATGATCGAACCACGGGAGCACGAGCTCAGCTCGCGCAGCTCAAATTTCACGCGCCGGTCACGCCTGCCGGTCATGCAACAACGGCATTGTTGTATTATGCAACAATAATTACTAAATTACAAATACACAGTCATGCCTCGTTAATATAAATACAATCAATATGGACACCCCGAAAATGAATACAGAATTTCTCCTATTATAGACAGTACTTTGCGACCCCCACGACTAAACGTTGGTGGGATAGTGGCCAAATGGCGGACACAAGGAGGTCGGTTTCATCGTTCAGTCTATAATTTTTTTACACTTCGGCGTATAATGAAAGTACAATAGGGTAAGATCAGCGCCGTACTTGGGCTCTTCTGTCGTGCTTGGACGGAGCGTGAACAAAAAGAGTTCGAAATAAGGACTTAACGCAGATGGCTGATTCGCTCAGGCGCCGAATATTTTGACGAGTCTTACACGAAGACCAGGGTTTTAGCTGGCAAAGTGGACGACATTTTTTGTACTAAGAAATGAAGCAGAACTATCCATGTGCCAACAGGGCTGAAAAAACCATATTGTTTCCTAAATGTTGACGTATTGCCCAATTACTGTACGTAACTGTTCGTTTCTTGCAGATTGTAAGTGATTCTCAAAAAAAGAAAAGAAGTTCCAGAGAAAATTAAGTTCTTTAGAGTAGCTCCTCCAGGTCTGACATTTTGGTACCATTTTGTAAATTGATGTTATTCCATATTGTTTGTGTTTTTTTGTTTTTAATGGAGTTTGTTTTGAGTATGATAGGTACGGACATCGTACGGCACGGAGTGTGGCGAAGGGGTAGAACACACACAAACTCGAAGATTCGCGTTTTTCGTTTCTCGGCCCAGCTCAAGGTTTACGCCAGTATAAAATAATTTCGCCTGCATACTCGTTTACCCATCATTTGTAGGTAATTGACTAAAAGACAGTGCAAAAAAAGAAAGAACCCCGACAAACGCTGATTTGACGCAGATCTCGCAGACGCTTTTAAGCAAGAAATGCTTTTAATAAGGGAACCACCATTGCCAAATTGTTTATTCATCCGTCCGTCCGTTCGTTCGTCCGTTCACGCCTTCCCAGCTAAGTTTAGCTGGGAAAGTGATGTAACAGTCTCCACGCAAAATTTTGCAGGGAAATTGATGTCGCGACCCCTAAACATAAATGCCGTATCCCCGCTAAGTTTATAAAAACATTTATGTCACGTGATTGCACGTCACGTGATCTGTACAACACTTCATAGTCCCCACTGTATTTATCAGAAAAATTGCCGTTCCGCGATCTCTCGCTCTCAATTTCACCCGGGGAGCGAAATTGTAGTTAAGGGGTTCGATTCTGGTCACCCCTAAAACGAGCGCAAGATCCAATTTACCCCTCGCAAAGCGAGCAAAGAACGCGTTCGTAGAGAGTTCATTCCCTTGTGCGAGTAAAGAACGTTGTATGCTGCGAAGCGTCATTTGCGGACTAAAATAATAGAGAATATACTATGTGATGCCTAACAAAAATCCTTAAAAAATCGATTGTCTGCTACGTATTACCGCGACGAAGAGAGATCGGACGCAGAATGAAATTGTGATCATCTGCTGTTTCGCCGTGGGAGCCAGACAACTCACCCTTTCTTCACAAATCTTAAGTCGTTTTACTACCGTACGCAAGCTGACATCGACCGCTGAATGATGCAATACTGAGGACAAACGCATGAAACACAGCGAAACATTTATCGCTATGATATATTTGTGAGACATTCCCACCAATATATTGCCCGATTGTGATCTCGCCAACCAGCAAAATAATGTATCATTGGTCGATTGCACTCGAGTTGTAATATCGCGTTCAATTAGCAGCCAAAAACGCTCTTCCTCTCACCTTGATTAAAATCGAAACGGAGGTTTATATCACTATAGAAAAAAAGAATTATATCGATTTGTTCACTAAACATATCAAAGCATATTTGAATAATAAAAGGCATATTTAAGACCTCATATGATCATATTTGCTCTGATGTGTTCATTGGACACTTTATATAAATGTTTCTGCTATGTTTTTTGGAGCTTCTACGTTGTTGGAATGTTCAAGCAGCTAACGTACATGCTCATTATCTCGGATTCCACGTGATACTGTTTAGTACGACAAAAAAGTGCTAAGAAATGCGTCTTTGGCGCATGGGAACGCAATGAGGAGCAGGCGGATCCAAGGGCAACCTAGGCAACATAGAGATAATATAGTAAACGCGTGATAACGAAGCAGCCTAGCACGTGGCACCTTTGGTTGAAGTATGGGAAGACGAAAAATTACGTGTGTGAGTTTGAGGGGACCAGCCGCCTCGGTGGCTCCGAGGCGAGAGCGCTGGCCTACGGATCCCCATGTGGCGGGTTCGAATCCTGGCCGAGGTGCCCGCAATCTGACGGAGGCATATTGCGGAGGAGGCGCCGTGTAACCGAGCTTTCGGTTGCACGTCAAGAGATCCCCAGGTGGTCTAAATTAATCCTCAGTCCTCCGCTGGGGCGTGCTAGATGCCCGTCGTTGGTTTGGCACGTAAAACCCCCAAATTTGACCTTTTTTTTAGTTTGAGGGGAGCGGGGTGTAAACAAACGCGCGTGATAAGCAAGCAGCAGACAGTAAAGCTTTCACGTCGTGCACTTTTTTTTTTTTTTTTTTTTTTTTAGCTTTCGTTTTGTAGACGTACTTTTTCCTGCAGTATGACCTTTGACAAGGGAAATACCACTTTACGTTTTGCACATTCGTAGACATGGTATTAATAATTTTAAATGAGATGATTTATTGATATGTTCATGCAAATATCTTAATACAATGCACAATTTTATAGCGGCGGGTTCATTTGACTGGATTCAGAGAATAGTTAAATTTTGACATTGGCTGATGCAACTTGTCAGAGAAAGTCTTCTGCTTCTTGCGCTTGAATTTCGATGACGTTAGAATGGCGGCGAGATCGGATTGGCTTTGGTTAAAACGATAGCGGGTGGACCTCAATGCTAGATGCCTTGAGGTCTACTCACTATGTTTTATTCAATCAGTCAATAAGAGCTCAGCGTTCTGTCTTCATAGACACCCCTATGCAAGCAGCAGAATAACTTGGGCTCTACAGTGTTTTAGTATCTGCAGTGTATTAATATATGCTGTCTCTTTTCTTCAGTGTTAAATGCGCCCAGAGCAAACATGAGATGGAGAGAAGGAAACAAAATAAAAAAAAAATGGGGCTGCCTTTTTTGTGGTGCTTCGCTGTAGACTACGACGAGATGTGGGTGGATCTGCTTTTTTTTTCATTCTGAAGTTCCATGTTACGCAGATCAAATTGAGAGGGACTACATTTTCTCATTTGGCCCTTGGTCGTAGCAGAACGAATTCACCTTGCTTCTCTTTCCCTAGCTAAACGCTGTTATCTTCTTTTCGGGGTCTCAGAGGCATGGCGAGCACTCTGAACCTCAGTGAAGCGCTGCTTGTGCTCTGCAACGTCCTGTTCAGTCCTCTTATTTCTCTTACGATAAATTGAACTTCCAGCGTGCATCTGACTTTTATGATTGACTTATTTTGAGACTGCGCCCTTTGTTGGAAACTATAAAATATCTGCACAGTAATGAACACAAGCACGAGCTTGTGTTCGTTAGTGTTTGATTGCGACTCAGCCACACGATCCCTGGTGTAGCGGAAGTGAAAGAGGAACAGTGCAGATTGTTGGGCGACTTGACACTGGGCACTCAAAAACATGCTAGCGCTTGAGACAAGGACAATGACAACATACGGGACGGCCCAACAAAGAGTGCTGACTTCAGCTTTTTAATCATCGTAATTTCGAAACTATACACACTGCAATCATCGCATTCTCATCTAATCCCTGGCCTCGCCGCCGCTCGCAAGATCCTACCTTCTTATCTATCAGGTCAATGGAGGAAACGCTGACAAAGCCCTCACCAGATCTTTTATTCACATCTGCCTCGATTATCTCTCTTATGCTCTTATCCTTATGTCTGGCTAGAAAGGTGCGCGTGTTGAAGAGAGGCCTGCAGTCGTAGTCTGGACAGTGAACTGAAAGACGACCATCTAGATAGCTGCGAACATTTAGGTTTTGCTTCTGTCACCTATCGCATAAGCGTCTGCTCGTTTGTCCAACATTCTTCTTTCCGCATGAGATGCGTTTTTAGCGCATCTCAACTTCGACGCGTTCGAGTCTGTTGAAGCAGTCTGAACGTCTGTTATCTTCCCGGTTCCCGAATGCTGTGCGGGTGTCAGTTGCGGAAAGGCTTCTCAAGAGGCTTGGAGCAAAATTAAACTCTAGTTCATATTAAAACAAAACAATATAGCAGTTGTGCAGTATATACAGACGACTGCGCACAACCTTAAGAAATAGCTAATTTTATGAGCACAAAGGTATTTTTTTCTGCGCCAGAAAAGCTCGCTAAGTTGTCTAAATTAACGAATCTTTTTCAAAAAGCCTCGCTGGGCTCTGAGAAGAAACACAGAAGCCCGTTTTGTAGCCTCCGCAGAGGGAGTCGTGTATCAGAATCAATTCCACGCGGAAAGAAGTACTTTGGAGAAACGGGCAGGCATTTCAGTGATACGTTACGCGAGCGCGACCTAAAAGTTAACATCTATCGAGATGACCATCTCTCAGTTCACTCTCAAGAGTGCGACTGCAGACCTCTGTTCTACAAATACACTGTTCTTGCCGGACATTAAGATAAGACTATAAAAGAAATAATCGATGATGACCCGATCTAAATATCTGGTACAGGATGTGTCAGTGTTGCCTCCATTGACCTGATAGATAAGAAGGTACGATATTGCGAGCGGCGGCAAGGCCTGGGATTGGCTGAGAGTGTGATGATTGCAGTGTATATATTTCCCCATTTATGATAATAAAACACCTCACGTCAGCGCTCTGTGTTGTCCCGTCTCCTACTTTAACCTCGTCTGAAGCGCTACCATGTTGTTTTTTTTTCTTTTTTTTAAATTTGAAGCTATGTACACGCTCTCCAAACCTTTTCATGTCAGTAGTTAACAAACCAGCTGACAGAGAGCGCTAGTGCGCTCGCCGCTATTTGTTGACTTCAGTTTGGTTAGCTTGTGTTTCTGCGCGCTCGCGACTGTGTTGGTGTTTTATGACATTTTCGCTTCGGGATTTGATACAAATATGTTCTTTGAAGCCGCCAAATAATACAACGGTGGTACTGAGTTACTTGAAAACCATGAAGTCGTTTTTCTTGATAATTCCTAACTTTTACGAGCACTTTACGGTGCATCTGGTCATGCTTGTCATTAGTTTTTTCCATGTTTCGGTGAAGAAACATTCGCAGTGATGCACAGGTGAGGATTCCATCGTGTATTGCCGTGCAGGCTGACCATATTTTTTCAGAAAAAATAAACTGATGAAGATAATATTAAAAATAAAATCACATCGACAACCTGATTACCAATGTGCAGCATCGCCAAGAACGCTTGAAGTCGCGTCGCTGATCACTGTTTGATTTTCGCAAGCACCAACCTTAATTTTTGTGACCGTCAACAACTGAGACAGTCTACTGCAAAAATGCAGACCATCTTAAAAAGTAGTATTATTGTGTTGGTGTTTTGATTATTAAATATTTTGGTAGTCGATCTTAGACAGGATGAGAAATAATTTAATATATCGGCCCTTCAATTGCAATTATTAACAGCGTTTCACTCTGTTAACGTCAGGAAATAAACAAGTTGATTTACGAACATTTGCTTATAGGACCTACCCCGGATTTCATCTAAGTGAAAGGACCGCTAGGTGAACTCTGGCGTTTGTCTTGCGTCAACTTTGCTAAATTACAATGAAGTGCGCCGAGAAGTAACTTTTGGCGAGTTTCGCTGACGTTGAATGATGGGCACCACTTGATGAACTTGTGTAGACAAATCTTTGTTAGTTGAAATAAACTAGCTTTGTGCATTTCCGCATCGACAAAGCTGCACTCTGGATGCTTCATTTGGGCATTCGACGTAGTGTTGGTCCTAGGCACTTTCAAGCTACCTGTGATGGTATTCTCACCGTAGTGGACCCGACAGTTCTGTTTAAATAATTGAAATAAAGTAGCTGAGTTGTGTCTTAAGAAAATGGTTAAATCAATACAATGAGTGTAGGCATAGAACCAAACACGTTGTGCAGTTTATTAAATCGATAGGTAGACAAATCAATTGAACTAGTGTTTTTCCAGCGAAAAACATTATGAACGTCTTACACATTTTGGTGTAGAACCATGAATAAGCACGACGCGTGATGTTCCCGTTACCATTACGTCTAGGATCAAATGAAATGCTAAGGTAAACATTCGTTACCTATCTTCGCGAGTCAGCCCCATACAGTCAAAAGTCCACTGTTTTTTATTTTAATTCAAGGCAAAGAAAGATGCTTTTCAGTAAACACACAAAGTTACACCTTTGGAACTCTATTTTTGTCAGGATCCTACATGCGTAATCATAAAAATACATTTTGCTACTCATTTGGAATGATCCACCACTAAATCACTGAGCAAACTGGAGCTTTTATAAGTAATTGGGCCCTTAACCCTAGCGCATTTTAGCCTATCTACATAATCATTCTGGGTCAAGGCAAGCGTAGCTTGTGGCCCCTCCTCCTCACAGATAACTGGTATCCCGACAGTGAAAACAACCCCAAACTAATTACAACTTTACTGCAGAAGTGATGAACATAATAATGGCATTCACTAGCACAGGACTACACTTTAAAAAATAAGGCGAGAAACGTTGTAGAACGTGACGACAAACACAAGTACACCTTCTTCTATGCGCGGAGAGCAGGGCGGAGCTACGAGTTGAAGCCACCTCATGGCGGATAGCAGCACGTGACTCCAAGATGGCGGAGTCCATGGGACGAAGGGTGCTGAGCTCTATTAGCCCAGAGTAGGACCGATTGTAGCGCTGCAGTCACTCGACGATGACGTAGTGACCAGTATTGCGTAACGGGTAGAGGTATTTTCTCCGCTTTGCTTTGCTTCGATTGTGTTTTAGGGGGTGGTAGCAGAAACGTTTCGCTCAAAACGTGAGTAAGACGAAACCTAAAATTACATCGAAATACGCCAAGTGACCAGATCGGTAGTTGTGTGTAGGTTACGATGGTAGTTGTGTGTAGGTTACGATGGAAACCTATGATAGCTTCATGGCCGCCAACACCGATCGAATGCTTCGACGTGCTCTTCGCGCGCTTCACAATCTCAAGCAGAAAAAAAAAAAAAAACGTACTGAAAACTACAATTCCTTGTGAAGGCCGCTGGATTAACGGATTCCGGAAGCAACGACAACAATCCCAGCCACTTGAGCGGCCACTCAAATCGGTGGGAAGGCCTAGCAAGGCACTCGCCTCTCGCTCTCTATGACCAGCTGCCTCATTGAATGGGCATGTTCCCGCGACCATTTTTGACGTAGAACTACGTCTTTCTCCGCGCTTGGGAGGGGGTGCAAAGTTGCAAGATCGATGTCATGAAAATAGGGACACGGAAGTGACGTAACACAGATAACACCGGAGCGCCGACCAATCTAAAGCCCCTTTATACGGAAAAGGAGCGATATCTTTTGTAGAATGCCGCCTGCCATCCCTGAGCGATCCAGGCGGCGCTACCATCGACGCGCGGGACGTGCGAAAGAGCAAAACATTAAGATAAAGGAATGTGAATGGGGAAGGAGGTTTGCCTTGCAATCAAATAACGCCGAAAGAGTAACGTCACGAATTCCATCGTCTTTCTTCGAGCATGTTCTTCGCGACTCATCCGCTAGAACCGATAGGGTGTGCTGTGAAAGTGCTCTTTAATCCGCGTATATCGTTTTATTAGTATAAGGCCAACCGCTGTCTTGGAGTGATCCAGGTTGTGCTACCGTCAATGCGCGATGTGCGAAATTGATAAAAATAAAGATAAACATACATAGTATACAGTCGGAAACTGCTGTACACATATCATTAACATAGATATTGAACAATAGCGGTGAAGAGACATCGCTGTGGGACACAACATTTTAAAATACTTTAGAGCTATGCACACCATTCACCGAAACCATTTGTGAGCGCTCAGATAAGAAACTTTTTAATAGCAACAAGAAAGGATTCGGGAACCTGTAGCTGAAAGTTTGTTGAGTAAAATGGAGTGACCAACTGTATCAAGAGCTTTTGATACGTCAATAAAGCACGCACAAGTACATAAGTTGCGTTCAAAGCCATACTTTATATCGTACGAAAAAACGTCCAGGAGAGGTTGTGTGCCTCGGCCGGCGATAAACCCATACTGATTTGCAGACATTAAGTTGTGCCTTGTCTATAAACGTAAACATTGTGATAAATATTAATATCCCTAATATGTTTGCTATACATGGAAAAATGGAAATAGGCAGATAGTTCTTAACCTTAATACGACAGCGTCCCTTCAAGATAGGTTTAACAACTGCGATTTTTAGTCCATCGGGTATGCAACCGGATTCCATTTTACTGTTAAACAACATAAATGTGTCCCGAACACGACCGAAATTCCTGCGTAAATCACTCATCTGTACGTCATTGAATCCTCGAGATTTACTCGACTTCAAGCTAAAAATTATAGATTGTAAATTATCAGGAATCATCTGTTGAAGAAAAGTGGAAGCAGAGTTTGAGTAAAAAAAAAGAAAGCCTTATGGTGCTTTTTCGGAGTGTACCAAAAAAGGTGGCAAAAAATCATTAGGAAAGATTATCAGTTATGAGGTAATTATGCCCAAATACATCTTGAAGACGGTTTTTTCTATGCCCGGCAAGACACCTCGGAATTAGATAATTAATGACCTAAGTTTTAGCGGAGTTATTCCGAGATTCCACGAACTCTTTCTGGAAGTAAATTCGTTTAGCCGAGCGAATGAGCGCAGTAACTTTGTTGAGGGCGATTCGAAATTTTTTATGAAGGGTTCCATTATACGGGGAACGACGGCAACGCTTCCAGGCTACTTCTTTAAGTTTAATGGCGGATATTATGTCAGTGGTTATCCAACGTATGTGTGCCTTCCTTTGTTTTAGAAATATTGCTTATTTTGATGCAGTATAAAACTGCAGAAACGACTGAACTAACAATATATAGATTTCTGAATGGATTACATATCGCTGTAATGAAATCCAGTCATAAACGGAGATATTGATCAAAAGTCGTATTGTCAACAATTTCAATTCGACGGGTTGAATTATATTTCTCTATTGGAGAAACCTGTTTTAGAATTTTGATTTGACACGCTACAACACTGTGATCTGATCATTTTTGTTTTTTCAAAACAAAAATTTAATTGCCGACTTGATGTCCTCAGGTCAATATAATCTATCGATGAGCTTACAATTCGGTCACCTAGAAGTTCTCTTGTTGGTGGGTGCGAGAACCTAGGGTTTAACTTCGTACTCAGCCAGTAAGCTAAGACACTCTAAAACTAGTAATTTAAAGGTTTTTAGAAGATAAACGTTGATGTCTCATGTAATGTAGATGGTTGCATTTACCGGCAAATATTGAATACAGCGGCGTTGATCAGAAAGAAAACTAGGAAAACTTTTTAATAAATGGCTCAATTAGTAGAAATGTCAGTTGCCTAAACTGGTTGAGGCCTTCGATCACTGAGAAGTTCAGCGATCGCCTATATAAACTATGGTGTAAGCAAATTACCATATCAATAAATTTCCCAACCCGCAACTGGTTCGTGGTGTATGGTGGGGCATAGCGGGGTCCATGGTTGATCTTGAACTTTGCAGCTAAGTCGAGGACTATTTATCACCCACCGGAAACTGCGGTTTTGGTCTATTGCGTTTCGCCAAGGATATAACTGTGAAATAGGCACCAATATATTTGCACCGCAAACTTTAATTCATGGCCTTCGAAGATTTGAAAGCCTTAAAGGAGCTGTGGAACGATTTTAACGTTGAAAGAATTTGCATCTTCTACTTCTGATGTGGTTTATCTTGTCACAAAGGACAGAAAACACATCTTCCTTCGAAACGTTGAGATTCCCCCTCGCAATCGCGAGGCAACATTAGAATATTTCCCGACCTTCAGCCCCGAGCGGTGGCCTTGAGGACTACGCGACATGACTTCAATGGGGGGACTTGTAAAAATATAGCAAGTTGGGCAAATAACTGCTCGATAAAAGGTAATTTTTCTATAGAACTTGTCGTTCCAACATAAATATAAATGAGTAAAAAAACCTCGTATCATCGCCAAAACTTTTATTATACCCAGCTTTAGGGGCGCCATCTATCCGAGGTCCACCAAACCGTCCCCCTCAGAAGCCTGAGAGGGACGGGGGCAGAGCCGGACGGAGATGACCGGACTCGGATGAGACTTTCCTCTTTTCGCCATGTTGACCGCGTTGCGCAAACAGGCGGTCACGTGGTAGCGAGCGGGTGAGTTCGCGCTGCTCACTGATGGCTCTAGAGAGAGAGAGCTTCACCGGAACCCCACGCGCCCCCCTTTGACCTCACAGCGCACGTGACTCGGAAGATGGTGAAGTTGTTGAGAGTTGCCGAAAACCTATATATATGTTCATTCTTAAAATAAAAACAAGGACATGCGGGCAAAAGCGGTTTTTTGGTCTTTACTACAAAAAGGTCGAGACACCAACTCCCAAATTATTTAAGCAAAGCACAACAATTATTGCACAGCTCCTTTAAATATGTCTTGCAGAACTACTGAGTGTAAGTCATATTTCGATACATTTGAAAATTGCTGCATGGCTGTACACACTTAAGAAACAGTTTTTCTTCTTACCGTCGAACGTGTTTCAACAGAAAAATACAAAGTCATTGGTGTCCTTATCACGCGTAGGAAGGAATTTTGCACCCTATATGGGAAGAAGGGTATATAATTATTAGGGAAATAAATATATTTGTTTCTCTGCACTTCAAGCAGTGCAGTTGGATTGTGATGAAAGATGACGTACATCTAAAAATCAATCTTCATAATTGAACTCGAAGAAGCAATTTCCAGTCACAATCGAAGCAGTGGTCCATTTTAAAATGCACAGATAATTAAATTTCTACTACAGTGAACCCGATGCTAATAAAATAGGCTATTCAACAAAAAAACACGAAATTTTAATTTGTACGGCAATAAATTTGTAAAACCATCCGCAATCTACGCAAGACCTTACTTAACTTTATGTCACAGAAAATTGATTGATGCTAAAAAAGCACCATTTGTTTTATTCCATACATTTGCGAAGAATCGACAAACCCAAAAGATCGCGTTGGAGACGGATTTGTTTTACATGTCAACCATGTCTTCTTTTTTTTTTTTGGGGGGGGGGGGGGGTGGTAGTAAACTGCAGATGTTTGAGAGGAACGCTTGCTCAAACGGTCTTCCTCATTCCGTTCTTTGGATCGGATAGTATTCGGTCATCTATTCTTATATTTCGCTTTATTCTGAAGTGCACACGCAATCTCATTTGATAGTAGCCGGAAACCTTCTTCTTGCTGGGATTTATTATTTTGTTCTTTTTTTATTACCCAGCCCCTGTTGAGCACGCGTCAAGTCTTTTATCACAAGCAAGATTGATAGTTATAGTGATCCTGTGATTGCCATTATACGGGAAACCTTTCAAATATTTTTATTGATTGTTACATTAAACGTACAGTTTATTATAAATACATTAGATTTTTTGAAAGGAGCAAATGCCCTACTTTAAGTTCAAGAACACGTGAACGAGATTTCAAATGTTTGTATAAAGTCCTTCATAGGTTTTACGTCGCCCTGATCTAACGTCAAGTATTCATGTTCATTTTCCAACGTGTTTTTTCTTTCTGAATCGGTCTGAATAAGCCCCGTAACCCGTCTTCAATACTTGTGTGAGACCCTCCTTGCAGCGGATATTAACCTTTTTAAGAATTTGTTTCTTTATTTTTGTTGTTTGCGACATTTTGGTAAGCTCAATGTCTGCGCATAACTACCAATGAATCAGCTGATCATGAACACAAAAAATAAACGAATGAATGAATCCACGATTGACTGAAATATTAAATGCATGCCTGAGCCACCGAATGAGTTCACGAAATTATTACAGATATTTCTAATTATCTGCAAATTGAAAGAATTGATGTGCATCTAAAAATATTGGAAATTGAATTTTTGTTAAATTTTGTATCATTATCAGGCTTTGATAGAGTTCATACTGCTCTGCTCATTAATTCAAAGCGCAAGTCTAAAAGTAAGAGCAAGCATTACGGCGTGGATTCGTAGGACCTTAGTCATACATATGCGCCTCGTTGTGACAAACGTTCGAAAAGGAGCGGTGGGTCTAAAGCTTAATAAATACGACAAAAAAACACAAAACCTTCAACCAGAAATTTAAGTTATCACATAAAAGTCACCAACAACGTCCTGACAATTTGAGAAATCTCTCTCCATCACGCCCTTTTTTTTTTTTTTCTAAACTCAATTTGTGTTCTTTTCGACTTCAAGCAAGCTTTCTCACATAATCGAAGAAACGTCTAAGTCACATCCTTAGCTACACGAGCAAACCAAAGTTCTCATGACATGGAGTGGCTCTTCATCATTCGGAATTGAACTCTTTAATAACGGCTTATTACGAGGAAGCGTTGATCGCCAAAGTATTACCATTTTTAGACATTTTTGGAAATCTCAGCAGTATAAACATTATTGATGTATTCTGTTATAGAATCTAAATAATTTTAAATATTTCTGGATCTCTTTCTTTCTTATAGGTGGCTAATACATTAATCTTCAATCGATTCGTAATATCGGTCAAAAATAATTTTTGCATTTACCCTGAATCATTAACCAAACGTTTTTGTTTCAGTTTTCTGGAAACCTGGTAGCCTAATGAAAACACAAATAGAGTCAGCTCATTAAAGTACATAGAATCATAAGAGGCTTACGTTTGTGCGCGCAAATATTATTGGTAAAATATACGATCGAACTCAAATCGAACTTCCCCTACATTTCTGTTGTCGGGAAGGAGTCGAATACTGTCTTTCAGTTTGTAACTATCATATGGACATTTTTTTTTTCAATGTGCATTTATTTGAAGTTTAAGAGAGAACTGCCACGTCACGCTTGTTAGCCGTATGCGCTGGCTCCCCTTTCGGAGCCTACCAGCAAAAAAAAAAGAATTCGTCCTTTATAAAAGATATTATTCTCTCAAACGGGGATTTTTTACATGTCAAAATACACCTGTACTTTTGCTTCTCTATAAAACAAACAAAGCAAACATGGGCACATTATTTTTTGACATACTTTAGATTTATGAAACCATGTTGAACTACACTGCGTTTAAAGGGCCATGAAGTGATCTTCGAAATTCGTCTTTCTTGGCTCTCCTTTTTTGAACTCATCAAAAATCGCGCAGCGCTACCAAATGTACAGGGGTGAGGTTGTACCTCTAGCAGGCCAAAAGGAAAAACAGGTGGAACTCCCCTTTTCCTCGGGCCTTCCTTTTTGTCTCCATTCTCTTTCTAAAGAATTAGAACGTCGCTCAAAATTCTGAAGAAAAAAAAAAGTTGCTTTCCCCCCTATTCCGCCCGTGGCTTCCGTGTTTCTGCGAGCAACTATCCTCCGTTCACCCTTAAAGTGAAAGTGCTGTGGAAGCTACGTGTTCGCTGGACCAGTCCCACTTCTCTCTTTTGTCCGGTGATCCCGCTCCCTCGTGCGTACCCACGCGCAGAGAATGGTGTCAGGTGATGAAAGAGCGGAGGCTAATTGGTCCGGCAAGTGCGTAGCTCCCACCGCACTGTCCGCTTAGGGGTGAGCGGAGAATAGTAAGATTGTACAGCCACTCAGTGCTTGTGTCCAATGCGTGAGCTGGGGGCCGGTTGACGTGCTTTGGATACAGGGGATATATCACAGTGAAAAGGGGGAAGATTCCGAAGGAAAATAGGTACGTATTATCTTTTGGCCCACTGAACGATATGCGATAAGTCAAATCCCAATCTGAATTCATGAATCCCAACACAAAGTTCATTTTATGGCCGGTTTATTGGCTAGGAATAACTCACCAGGCTTGAGAATTTGGCACTTTAGAAGACTTGTTCAAAGTAAAAAATTTGCCCTTCTTGTGTTAAATACTTAAAGGAGGGGAACGTATGGCAGTGTAAATATACACTTCATATTCTACATGCATTGCCTGCGTTTGATCGTCTAACGCGCACTTCGTCTGATAGCCACGCATAAGGTAATTCCGAGCGACTAGTTAAGTGCATCCGATGGAGAGGTTAAGGCTCGCATATATTCAGGCTTCGTTTGCTTTGATCACGCGAAAATGACTCTATATTTGAACCCTGAAATCACAAGCAAAAGCTTTGAGAGACGAGAAAGGCGTTCCTGATCATTGGATATAAGTAGGGGATATTAGCATGTCGAGATTTCGTTAAGTACGCAAGGAAGCCCTGCAATAATTCTACATTATTGACGGTATTTCTTAAACAAAATAACTGATTATAAATGTTTTTAATAATCTCTAGAACCACAATAATCCTGGTCCTTCATATTATATTATACCCACTTTTCATGCCATTCTTGCTGCTATTTTACATTTTCAAAACAGGCATTTAAACTATTGAAAATCCAGAATAGCATTACGGCGACCGGAACAAGTTCAGGAGTGCAGTGATGGCACGAGAACTTTCAGATCTCATATCCCCTAGAATTGACTAAAATCAGAAAGCACGACACCATTTTTTTTTTTAATAAATGGGTTTGACTGATTTATTTTTTATTCCGTGATTTTCACTACCCACCAACGTAGTAGTAGTTAAAAACCCGAAACGCCCCCGGTCCTCTGTATTTACAAAAACGAGAGAAAGACATTTAGAACATTATAGAGATTCCTCCTAATATCGTATTATCTAAAAACAATTTTAAATAAAGTCAATCGCACGCCTTTCTACCGTAGTTTGCATTCCATAATATTGGATATACTTTATAACATGTTTGAATCCTGATCAACGCTTGATTCTTTGCGAAAGCTGGCGCGTAGAGCGCTTCCATAACACGCATCTTTACAGACTGTAAGCCGTGTTCCACCGTGTTGATGATGAGCGTCCGCCTTTTTGCCCATTAGTCTGCATAAAGACGGTGAGGTACAAGAGTCGTTCTTGAATTAAGATAAACGCAGAAGCATGACGAGAAGCCTCGTCAACATCAAAACTCAGAAGGCGTGACGCGGGGAATGTTTTGGTCCGTTTACGTTAGTGCCTACACACTAAAAAAGAAGGGTGTAAAAGGGTGTATCGTTACACCCTTTGTCCCTTATAATACACCCCAAACTTCATTCGACGTACAGCGCCCTATAGTCAAACAGACGGCCCCAAATTTTACGAGGGGCTTGATAACGGTGCGATATAACTTTTTTTTAATAGCTAAAGTACGTATCAAAGACCACATACAGAAAACACCGAGTTTTTACAGTAGGGCAAAGAAAACCCCGATTACGTTTTTTGTAGTCGGTAAAACGTACATTAGCTATTTTAATAGGTTGTACCACACGGCTATCAAGCCCCTCGTAAACCTTCGGGCCTTCTGTTCGACTTTAGGCGCTGTGCGTCGAATTGAAGTTTTGGGCTGTATTATATGAGACAAAGGGTGTAACGATACACCCTTTTACACCTTTTTTTTTAGAGTGTAGTCAGTTTCTTTTTTTTTATTTTTCATCTTTTGGAGTTGCCCAGCGGCTTCTACCGGGGCCATTTTGGTCACCGACGGGTCGACTTTTCGAACGCCGGCTAATCCTAAGTTCGAACAAAATCGGTACGTGAGAAAATTTAGTACCAGCAGGTTGTTGTATGTATGGTTAAAAGTTTGTTCACATAAACAATATATCACGCCACGCGCAAAAAAAAAAACTATTTTGCGAATTGCAAAACGCTGCTTTCTCGCATGAAAGAGACATAAGGGCGAAGGTTCATCAAAGTGTCGTCCGGCGAGAGCTAGAACCGGAAGTACGTCACGCGAAACGGAACAAAAGTTCTGGGTATGACGGATCGACTAGTCGGAGATTTTTCGTGTTTTCTCGCGTTTAGGTACATATTCGGGGAAAACAAGCGTGATATTCAGATTCACGAGATACGAAAAATACTCTAGACCTCCCCTACAACTGGTTTTCTTCAAGAACCTCTTCATCTTCCTTTTAATTACAAATAATATTTGTTAAAGAGTTCCCCTTATCTTTCAAATATTTCGGAACGAGCAATATCGAAGCAGAGATTCAAGACGCCACTATGAAATCATACAAATAACTACAACCTCTCAAGCAACTTTTTTTTTTATTTTGAAGATATTCAAAATGTATAGTATATATATAAAAAAACAAAAAAGCTGATCCGAGGCAAGCACGGCATTTGCTAAGCTGTCGCCGGCTATGGAGTGTTCAAAGTTTTGAAGAAAGATAAGCTATCCCAGTTCTCTGCGTGAACGCTATTAAGACAGCCACTTGGCGCAGTGTCTTTTCCAGCCAAATTGAATCCATCCGGATGAGGACATATCGATTTGGTAATCGAATCAATCAAGCATAAAACGGGGAAAAAAAACAGAGGCTAAGGAAATATGCGTAATGACAAGCGAAATTCTTAGCAGAATTGCCTTCTTACCTTGAAGTAGACGTCCTCCACGAAGCAACCGGCGCCTCCTCCCACGCGTTGAACTCTCACGAGCACAAAGTATTCCACGAATGTACTAACAAAGCGCTGTAGCTTGACGGCACTTTTTGCAGAGAAGGAACTTGCCAACAAGCGCGCGGCTGTCGGTGCGTTTAAAACGCCAGAGGCGTGCGCGCGCGTGGGATCGACCCCGGGTCAAGCTCAGAGAGAACTGACCACGGTCTCGGCTCCGAACGGAGTTGTGCGGGCAAGCGGATATGAATGCAACTTGTTGCGCGGCTCGGAGTTGGAGCAGCGGGGGAGGAGGAAGCCATCCAGTGGCGCCATCTCTTGCACCGAAAAAGTACCGTCAGCGCGTACGGGCGTGCGCCACGTGAAAAATATCCGTGTATTCGCGTGTATAATCACGCTTTAAAAGAGAGTGCAGCGGGGTGCTCCAAAGAGCCACATGCCCTCAAAGGACACTCCAACACGTTTCTAGCTGCTTCAGCCTTGAATTACCTACGCGGGAAGTGGTTTGCGAGAACTTTATACTCTTTGTTCTAAGTCAGCTACCACTAACTTTAGCTGGTGGTAGAAAACCCCCAAAGACGACGACCATTATGACGATTAACTTTTGAGGTTGCTGCTCCTTTTACTATACTAAGTTTACTAACGCCATAAATATGTTGTTATTACTTCAGAATTTAAATTATTCATGAACCATAATGTAGGATGTAAAATGAATCTAGAATTTTGCCACCATTTCCTATTGCCAGTGGCGCTATGGGAATAGACTAATGGATTACCGAAATGTTGAGGGCACCACCAAACATGGGCGGTGTTCCTCATTGTGAAGGCAGCCGGGAATGTGCATCCCGTTATGACGATGCGGACGACTTTCAAATTTACGGGTGAGCTTTGAACGAAGACGTAAGCGAGAACCATGCGCACAAAGTAATAAAAGCCGTTACGTGTACTTTTTTTTTTTCTCTGCCTATCCTGCCTCTGGGCGCCAATGACGACATCCCAACAACGCCGCCGTCATGACGTCACTAAGCTCTTCCTCGTCCCTCTAATTGGTACTTTATCGGAGACAGTTGTTTTCATTTCTTCTTGTACTGTTTTTCCCTTTCAGTTCGACCGCAGCCCACTTCTCCCATCAGATGCAGCCAATCAAGCAGTGTCAACGTGCATTGTTAAGGCGCTCCTAAGTCTTTGAAGGGTTTTAGGGAGCCGTTTTTGCACATTCGTTACTGTACGTTGGACCCTACGGTACGAATTGCGCATGCGCTACCACAGAAGACTCGCATATGCGCGCTTTGTACCTCAGGGCCCATCGTACCCTTTCGGATGTGCAAAAACGGTTCACTATAACTCCCTATTGAACATGCGCTCTCATAGGCTAAACTAATCACTTAAAAAAAATGAAAGCCGTTTACAACTCCCTGTAACGCCGAATTAGAGCGCAGCTCTTGAGGAGGAGGAGGGAAGGGTACTGAGGGGGGGGGGGTTCACGTGACCTCGGGGCGTCACGTGACTTCGGGGGCGCCGCCGGATTGCATGCAACCAGGCGACTCCGGCGGGTTGCATGCAACGCGGTTTCCATGCAACTTGTACTGAATGCAACCTGGGTTGCATGCAACGCGCGGTTACTCCGACGGGTGCATGCAACGTGGGTTGCATGTAACCTTAGTTCCATGCAACGCGCGGTTACGCCGACGGCGACGCCGACGCCGCTCAAGCCGGAAATGGCCGCCTACGAGCTGCGCTCTAAAAAAAAAGGATTGCGGGGTAATCACTCCTCGTGAGTCGTTTAGTTGGCAATAGAGGACGGACACAAGTGATAATGGCCGTGACAGTGCACTTTTGGTGCTTCTTACTAGGCCCTATTTAGATAATAGCGTCGGGTGAGCCCTGATTTAAAGTAAAACTGAGTAAATATAATGCGTTTTTTTATTAAGCCATGACGACGGTGTGTGGCTTTTAGGGCAAATACCTCGCACTGTGACAATATTGGCTGACGGGCAGCAAGACGCTCTTGCACCGCAAGACAACCGCAGTGAAATATTTTATTCCCAGCAACACTTGCAGGAAGACTGCAATCGCGCGTACGCTTGTAACATATCGTCGTTAAGACCCTTCGCGCGAGACTTTTGTATAAAACATGACGACACGCTCTATTCTGCCATCAACGAAGATGACTGGCTGGTGAAGGCACAGCGCAGAAATCCTTTAACCCATTGTCTACCGTAAATGGGTTAATATAACCATTCATATAAAATAATCTTGATAGATGGTAGAACTTTGAATGATCCCTAAAAAGACGCATAGAACGTGTCACCACCTATCAACGTGCGTTTAAAGAACAATGTTTCACTGACCGAAGATTCGCCGGCCTTTGGTGCCAATATGTTAAAGCCGCTGCGTCGTGGATACGTCGGACGTTCCATTGCCAGTAAGTCAAGATTAAGGGAGCTTCGGAATGCATCTTCTTTTATAGAGTATAACTAAGGCAACACCTTTTTTGGTACCCACAAGCAGCCTCACTCGTATTTAAGAACGTAGCTTATGTGGTAGAATTTACCGGACAGATAAGACTGCCTAGCACGGCTACCTCTTTGAGCCACGTTGACCTAGTTCACGATTTTCAAGCCACGTGGCGTATCAACTTCTAGTGAGATATGAAAGAATGAGTTTACTGTTTTCTTAAATTAAAGTGAAACTTTTATTTTCTCCACACGAGCTGAGGCAGGAAAAAAAAGTCACCATACCAAATTGAAAGCACAAATCACGTAAATATAAAACAAAAGCAATCAATTACAACAATACAAATGTTATACCACAAAAATACATCCTAGAAAGTACAATATGTACAATAGTATTCCAATATTGGAAATCCCAATAACACACTAAAACCCCAACACAAAAGACACCCAAAACGATCTAAATGTGCAAGCACGATAAACTCAGAATATACCTCCTAAATACTTAAAAAAAATTATTAGAACACGGAACAGTTTAGATGATGCATAATAATGACGACGCTTCCTCTCCGATGCAAATTGAGGGCCTCCAATCCTTTCGCAATTTTAATCCGGTAGCCACCGTTTGCAGGAAATTCTGCATCGCCCGTCAAAGGTATACAAGCGTGGTGGAAAAGTACGCTCATCGTGAACAATTATCTGTGCCTCGGGAAGTTTGACTGTTTTAATGTTTATATCAAACCACTTTTACGGTGCTAAAAGTGTAAATATTATACTTATCTCCCCCCCCCCCCTCCCCTTTTTCCCCGGAAATTTATTTTATTGTGTTTTTATGTATTATTTAGGTTGTGCCCTGAATATTTTAAACTGCCTTATTTTTTATTGAGTATGTTTTTATGTTGTGTGAAGTGTTCGCGCACGCTTATCGACACTAAATTGTTTAATATGCCTTTTCATTCTTGCAACTTCAGTAAATAATGAGTTAATTGAAGATTTAAAACAATACACTATCTAGTTTCTTTGACCTGTTTGCCAGGATTATATAGGAGACATTTCTAATATAGTTTAAAGATTCACTGAAGTTAATGATTATTTTCTTATAATATACAATTTGTGAAATTACCGGGGGGCTCTCAAGCTTTTGTATGTAAACAATCTCTCGTCTACTTTTTCTAGTTTCTTTAAGGTCGAGTGTTTTGTGTGTCTGAATGGTAAAATTTTGTTTCAAAAGGAATCGTGTAAAAAATATAATTCACTGTTTCTTTCCTATTTACCTAGCAGTAGTACTAACAAAGCTTGCAACAAGTTCAGGTTTAGAAGCGTCAAATCAAAATATTGAACGCAAAATGGTGCCACCTTTGAAACGTTCGGTTTAATTTGGTGGGTCCGCTTCCGCGATATTCCCGCGGCTTTATATTTCTCTCCGGACGTACTTTACAGAGCCGAGCTCCTCATCCTCTAAATTATATTCTCAGAGGTGTTAAGATTAAGGATCGGAAGAGCCATGGCGCTTCAATTGCCAGCATTGTCCAAGCAGCCGAGCATGGGAAGCGACCATCTCACGGGCATTAGCTACACCGAGTGTTCCAATTCACAACTTTAAAGAGCCCCATCCAATCAAAACTACGTGCGAACATAACGTTTATGGTTCGCCAAAGACATAACAAGAAGCAACACCTTCGCGGTTCCGCGTTTAGTAGCGCAACCTTCAGTCTGTAATCGCCGACGTTCATGTACAGCGCCGGCCGTCAGAAGTTTGAGCAATTTAGAATACATTTAAATATAAAAAAATGAGAAACCATAAAACGAGTGACAGAACATTATAGCATCGTCCTCCGTCTTACTTGAACAAAAACGAAAGTCGTTTACAAATCTTTGCACGCAACGCGAAATTATAGCGAAGTTCTTGAGGAGGAGGAGGGGAGGGTACGGAGAGGAGGGTATGCTCCTCCTCCGTACCCTTATCTAATCTACTCCTCTTCCTCCTTTCCTTCTCTCTCATCCTCCTCCTCCGTACCTTCCCCTCCTCCTCCATACCCTCCCCTCCTCCCACACTTTCCACGCTAGATTTAGCTGAAAAATTGACGTCACTTGACCTCAACACCAATTCAATTCCCCGCTAAATTTAGAGGAGAAACTGAATTGGTGTTTAGCTCATGTGATGTCAGTTGTACTGTCAAATTTAGCGGGGAAACTGTTAGCGCGGTGTTGCATTATGGGACGTCACAGACCTACACACCAATTAAGTTTCTTCGCTAAATTTAGCGGGAAATTGAGTTAGTGTACAGGTCTGTGACGTCCAATAATGCAACGCGCGCGGTTACGCCGACGCCGACGGTGTTGTGCGCGGAAACAAGCGTCTAAAAGCTGCGCTCTAAAAAGAAATATGTTTACTAGTCTCTGTAATCCGAAATTAAGCGGAGCTTTTGAGAAGGAGGAGGGGAGGATGTGAGCAGAAGGCGGGGACGTACTCCATACCTTCCCGTCCTCCTCCGATATAGCCTCCCCTCCTCCTCGTCCACATTCTCCCCTCCTCCTCTTCCCGTACCGTACCCTCCCCTACTCTTCCATACCTTACGCTCCTCCTCTGTTTACGCTGACGTCGACGGCGACAGTGACGGCGACGGCGACGGCGAAGGTGACGCGGCAAAACACGGGAACGAGCGCCTAAGACCTCAGCACTAAAACCTGCCCTGTGAGGACCCCTTGCTGCAGAACGTTCGCGGGTAGTAGAGCGCTGTCCCACACGACTTTTAACCTGAAATGTAAAAAGAAATGGCACTTAAAATTCTCAACACTGTACGCTCACGTATAGTCGCATCAAAATGTTACGCCCGATATTCTTTTTTTTTTCACATTGTCATTTTGTCTGCGTTTTTAAGGTAAAACTGCGTATTTCAGAGTACTATGTTCACTGTATTGGGCAATGAAAAGGGTGGTTTGTATCGCCGCGCAAACCTTGGAAGAGATATCCAGGGCGTCGCGGTTACAGCATCTTCTCATATCAATTGGTGTCGTACGAAAGCCAGTAAGTCAAGACTATGCGAATGAAACACTGCATTGTTTTGTAGCTTCGACTTGTATCTAGCAAGCCAACAAGTCTTATTTTTTATTCCCCGCGTGCTATCTATGCCTTGACCTATTATTCGGCCTTTAGTTGCGGTAAGAGGTTGACATTTGACAAGCTCACCGCAGCCTTCAACGCAAATTTTCCGAAACATTCCCATTGTGGCTTCGCAAGTTCCCAAAAAAACACAGTTGAACAATGCCCCCAAAAGATATAATCATCTTTTTTTTAAGCGTGTAACATTTATGTTTGCCATCAACGAACGCTATGCGCATATGCGATACAGTGTCAAGGAGAGAAGAAAGAAAAAAAGTGCGAACGTCCAGTTGGTGAAATCGAGCGTATAAGATTGTGTCAACCTTTTTGAAAGATAACTCTTTGTCTTTATTAACCTCAGATAAAGAAGTGGGTTTCCTTGTCCTTCCAGTTGACCTTTATAAATCCAAGGCACTTGTGGCTATTTCGTCTGTGTTCCTGTCTAAGGACAGCGTCTCCCTAACTAAGCAGAAATCTGAGGCGAAAAAACTGTGTAAGAGGCTAAACCTCGAACAGCTTGTCAGGAAAATTGACGCTGGGAAACAGCTTAGTTTGGAGCTTTTCTTTGCAGCAAAGACGCACAAGGTAGATTGCCCTTTGCGTGTTATTGTTTCGGAGGCTGGTACTTGGCAGAAGTCGGTTGCCTTGTTTCTGCAAAAAAGTTTGAAGCTGTTTGAGATTCACGATCCTTTTCTCGTGAAGAGTTCCGATAATGTCATTTCTTTTCTTAAAGACAACCAGCGCACTAGCTTTATGGCCTGTTCGTTCGATATTAAGGATTTGTATTACTCCTTGCCACATAATGGACTCCTTACCTGCATTCGTGACTGCATCGATGTGTTTGGTGCCGTTGCTTTTCAAAATGCCGCGGGACTTTTAATTGAAGGCTTTATGGAGCTCCTTGATATGTATCTGAGGTCGACCTTTGCGACTTGGGAGGGTAACATCTATTTGCAACGGCAAGGGGTATGTATTGGTTCGTGTATTGCCCCCGTGCTTAGCGACTTGTTTTTAGCGAGCCTTGACCGCATCGTCTTTGAACGGATTGGGGAACCCAAAGTTGCAAAGGTCTTCCGGTATGTAGATGATTTTCTGATTTTGTTGGATGCCGATGCCTTGTCCTTTCTTTCGTCAATGACTGAAGTTTTTGGGCATTTTTAGTGATTGCCTTTCGCCACTTGTTCTGACTCATGAGGTGCCCCAGGCAGGATGCATCCGATTTTTGGATTTGAATTTAACTATCTGTCCAGGTCATGTTTGTTGGAGCTATGATCCCCGTGCTGGAAAGCCACTGTTGCCATTCGAGTCCGCTCACTCAAAAATTGTCAAGCGGGCGATTGCGAGGACTTGCTATACACATGCGCTGCGAAGGTCTTGTTATCATAAAATAAAACATAGCTTTGACAGGCAAACTGAACGCCTCGCAGTGCTGGTTTTCCCTCCCACGTGTTAACAACGGTCGCCGAGTCTTTGCTGAAAGATATCAAGAGCAGGCCTATGACAAGTGAAGAAGGGACCAACAACAGGAAGGGAAGGGAAAGAAGAAAGTTTGTGGTCATTCCCTACCTACACGGCTTGTCCCACAACCTAAAACGCATTGCGGGCAGGTGTGACGTTGACGTTTTATTCTCTGCTCCGGATAAGTTGTCCAGATTGTGCAGAGCTGTTAACCCTTCTCCGAGGGCGGCCACGACTTGCAGTACGAGGCATCGAGATCGCTTCGTCTCGTGTTCTGAGGGGGTGGTTTCTTCTCTCCCTCTGTCGTGTGGCAAGCGCTACGTTGGCCAGACGGGCCGCTGTCTCAATGACTGGTTAAGAGAGCACGCTTACAGTGTCTCCACAACCGTGTCTGGTCATCTGGGCATTCATTGCTGCGACAGTGGTTGCCTACCCGACTTCCAACGGTGTGAGATTGTTAAGCGTCATAGGAACCAGCTTACTCGGGAAATTCTAGAGGCTGTTGAGATAGCGAGGTTGGGTGCAGCAAGTGTAAGCAGTCCTTCTGTGGCCCTATCTGGCAAAGAGATGAATTTTCTGGTTCCCTGACCTGCTCGTTTTTTAGCACGTACTCTGTACGGCTGTATCATGGCGCATTTTTCATGTTTTATTGTTTTATTTTTATTGGTGATGTATCACATGGGCTGAATTGTTTCTTCTCTTTTGTTCGTGACTCCGCAAATATATATTGCGATTTTGCGTTTAATAAACTCAGTTGTAAGTCAGCGCAACGTCCGTGTCACTTCTTTGTCTGGTCCTCGTCTTTTCGCGCTGTTTTTAATTTCGAAGTATGTACCAACTCGCCCAAGCCTCAACTTTAGCATCGTTCACTTTAGTACACTGGGCCCTTTTAATTGTTTCACTGTTCAGCCTTGTTTCATCGTCGCCATCTACGCCATCGCCGTCTGCAACGCACGAAGATTCTCTTTTCACGTTCGCCACCGGCAGCTTCCTCCGGAGATCATCCTACTCTTCGGTGGCTTCAAACCCTCGCAGGGGCACGGAGTCAGGATGTGCAAGGTCCTCAGTTCGGAATGGCATTGACAGGCCCGCTTCTACAGAGAGTGCCTTTTTCTCATGCTTCGAGCGCTGTCCCACACGACTTTTAACCTGAAATGTAAAAAGAAATGGCACTTAAAATTCTCAACACTGTACGCTCACGTATAGTCGCATCAAAATGTTACGCCCGATATTCTTTTTTTTTTTTTTCACATTGTCATTTTGTCTGCGTTTTTAAGGTAGAACTGCATATTTCAGAGTACTATGTTCACTGTATTGGGCAATCAAAAGAGTGGTTTGTATCGCCGCGCAAGCCTTGGAAGAGATATCCAGGGCTTTGCGGTCCCAGCATCTTCTCATATCAATTGCTAGTTGTGTCGTACGAAAGCCCGTAAGTCAAGACTGTGCGAATGAAACACTGCATTTTTGTAGCTTCGACTTGTAGCTAGCAAGCCAACAAGTCTTATTTTTTATTCCCCGCGTGCAATCTTTGCCTTGACCTATTATTCGGCCTTTAGTTGCGGTAAGAGGTTGACATTTGACAAGCTCACCGCAGCCTTTAACGCAAATTTTCCGAAACATTCCCATTGTGGCTTCGCAAGTTCCCAAAAAACACAGTTGAACAATGCCTCCAAAGATGTAATCATCTTTTTTTATAATCGTGTAACATACATGTTTGCCATCAACGAACGCTATGCGCATATGCGATACAGTGTCAAGGAGAGAAGAAACAAAAAAGTGCCAACGTACAGTTGGTGAAATCGAGCGCATAAGATTGGGCGGCTAACACTCAACCACACCCAAAGAGGGATAATATGTTGTCTTTATTGCGTGGATTAAGGAACAAGGGAAGCAGCTAATCGCGCCAAGCAACCAAACTTGTGAAACACAGTTTTCAAAATGCGATAACATTTCTTCCGTCAAGCGACACGCTAGAACGCGCAACTAGCGCAAGCGGGTATTACTTCGACTTTTTTAAATTTTTATTCGTTCACTAAGAGATAAACAGTTTAGTTGCAAAAATGCTACAACAAAAGGCGTTGGTAGATCTCCAAGGGCCCGTCCAGGTAAATTAGAAGGTTAAAGCGGTAAATAAAGAAAATAGTTTTCGAATATGATAGGTGTTTTCATTGAGATCGATGAAATACATTCCTACAATTTTCAGAGCAGTTCCTAAGCAGTGTAAGAGAAAAAAAATATTACGCACTACTACAGGGTGCCAAATTCTGCCGTAATTCAACGGCAATATTTTATTTTAATACTACCACAGTTACGTTCTGTCGAAGGTTTCGGACCATGACGAGGAGACACACGCCGGGAGCTGACGAGCCCATTCGCAGGCAGATACACCAAAACATGAAAATGGATTATGGTGGAACGTTTTTGTAAACTGTCGGAGCAGCTAAGTACTAAAAAAAAAAATAAGTGGCAGAAAACAATTATTCCTTCCGCGCACAGTGAAGTTTTTGAGTCCGCAGATGCGCACGAGCATATTAAAGCATTTCGCCTATATTTCTGCGTCGCAAATATTAGGCCGGAGAAACACAAAATATTGTAAAAGAAATTCAATCTGAAAAAAAAAAAAGTCAGGAGCCCAAACTTGTTTTAAACTTACATTTACGATTGGATTTTTTCTGCATTCCTGGAAAAGTACTTCCAGGAAATTGGGCTAATCGAAAATAGAGTCCACATGCCTAACAGTCTTCATTAGATATTTAACTACATCTATTGTACCATAGTAAACTGTGACAAACTGTTTCTACGTCCAAAAATAAATTACCGGTTAAGAATTTGTCGTTATTTTTTATAGTAATCGCCATAGTAGGTGTAGCAGTAGTTCTTTGGATACAAGTAGCTGCTGTTGTTTTCGACCAATAGAGCATAATGACTAATGTAAGAACTCTATTTACTGGTAGAGATCTAATTAAAGTACATATGTTGCAAAATGCAAAAATCGGTTCTGTTTAATATATTTGAATTGGGAACTGATGTAAAGGAACCCAATAATACTTTTCACCATGCAATAAACTATAGCCAAAAATACGGGCCGAAATTTCCACCCATGTGTCACTTTGGTTTTTCATTTGTGTGAGGGACCAACACTATCAGTGGTGAATACAGGGTTCTGTAAACCACGACGGTTGGCGCAAAGTGAAAAAAAATGGCGAGCGAATCATTTGAACCTAAAGGCCCAAATGACTAACAATTGGGGTGCCCACTTCTATATTTTAACGGGAGCTCGTGTTGCAGAAAAGCCGGCGTCAGTGGCGAGACGCGGAAATACTGATTGGTCGATAGGGTCATCACGTTCAGCTACGTGACCTCGCGCGGGAATTTTAAACGACCCATGGTGCTTATGTGAAGCATGACGTCACGCGTGGAATGAAAGTGATTAATACACGACATGTAATTTGAATTAAAGGTCGTCGCTTGTTTCAAAATATTTCACTTTATTACGTAATACACTCGCCTTAAAACAAATCGAAGAATTTTAGGCGGGATTCAAACCCACGACCCTTCGGTTGAGAGCCAGGCACGCTACTGACTAGGCCACGCAAGTTTCTTTTTTTTTATTGGATTAGGCCATGCAAGGTACGCTTGTCGGTTCTACTCTTAAAGGCGAAGCTTAAGCGTTTTCTTCAACGTTTAGTATTCGCTATTTGTTGTGGGATTCGTGTGGTCCTGAAACTTCCTGTTTATAAGAGGGAAACACAAATGCGTGCCTGTACTCAGTTTGTTTTACAAACACCAACGGGGCAGTACTGACAGAATCGCGCAGCTACATCATACAGTTTATTTGTCTATGCGTGGTGGTTTCACGTTATGTACTTTCGAGTCGAAATCGTGCCAGAATCCATGCCGGACGCTTCGCCCTATATGTTTCTAAGCTTGGAGGCAATGTTTTCAAACATTCACGAGTTTTCCTGCGTCGTGATCAATTGCCCCTGCCAGAGTAGCTGGCGACATAAAAGGACTACGCCTAATTGTAGAATTTTATGTGCATTCACACAGAAGTCGGCTCGTTGGCTGTCAAGAAGGCCCCCGCAGATGCCGCCATGCCACCCGTAAGTGCTGAATATGCATATGTTTCTTCAACTAAAATACGACCCCGGTTTTTCTTTTTGAGTTCTCTTGCAAACGGACCATTCTCCGTGCTTGCAGGCTACACTAAAACAATAAACTTCGAAAATCGCTGAACTTATGCATGCAGACAAACGAAGTAGATGGTTGAAGCAATTCATCAACATGGCCGCACACGGCTTGCAGAAAGTCAAAACGCGCTTTCTGAAAGGGGCCTGTTGCTCATATGAGTACCTTTTAGATGTAAGAGGCGCCCAAATGAGCGAGGTATGACTATACAGTATTTAACCACATGTTTATATTTATTCGTTTAACGACATGTACGTTTCTTCTCGGAAAGTTCTAAAAGTATCAAATAGACCGGGTTTGCTTTTTTAGTTAAAAGGGTTTCAGAATTTTGAATATTTTACGCTCGGGATTTCTGGCGTTCAGAGAGCGGGCTGATTATTTCTTTTATAAAGCGAAATTGTATATTGTACAGAAAAAATTGTCGACAGGATACTCACGCGTGCGCCTTCTCACCGTTCGCGCGCCTTGTCTCTTATTATGTGGTTTGACAGTTGTGGTTTTGACAATAAGTCACAACACAAGTGTCGAAACCACGCGATAGATGTTAAACAGGAAGATCTCCCCACATGCGTTTGTCGGTAAGGTTGCATAAGCTGCTGGGGCAGCGGCTGAGTACGAGGTGGGAAGTGACATCGCTAGCCCCGCTAACAAATCGAAGCACATAGTGCTCCCCGCATGCGTTTCTCAGTAAAGTTTGCAGTTGCATAAGCAGCCGTGGCAACGGCAACGTACGAAGTCTTTCATATATAAAAAAAAAGGTTTTGGTACAGTGCATTTACTTTTCTTTCGTCGATCATTTGGTATAGACTCTTTTGGTGTTTGCAAATATGAACTGCCACTTGTGCCCCACACGACTTTCGGTCGCACCGTGTTTGCAAGCCCGTTGAGCTTGCTTAAGTAACCAGTGCTTGAAAGAAAAAATGCTACACGGACAACGACGTTTGAGATTTAACGAGGGTCTTCGGATGTACAATAATGCCGCGTGCATGATCGAGAAGATACGCTTCCACGTCCTTCTAGAAGATTCGCGTACACACTTACCCGAGCGTAAACAATAAGAAGGCCAGAATGAGCTTGTCTAGTCAGGCCCCTAGCTCTTTCCCGAAAATTCTCGGACGAGTATTCGAGACGACGAGCATAGTAGATAAGGAGCCGAGCGCCGTATTGCCGATTCATTTAGCAATTTTCTCTCGCGAAAACCAGCCGTTACGTCGACGTACTGTGGCCTGCTGCTGCCGCCGCCGACGCTCGCTGCTGCATTCTCGATGTGTGTCTTTCTTTGTTTTTTGTTCCTGGAACAAGTTAACTCCCATTAAATATTTAGTTGTTTCTGTTTTCGCCTACCTCATCGTGTGTCATTCGTGACAATATTATATCTTGGAGGAGGCAAATTGGTTTACAATAATACTCGAAACATTTTAACAGATCTCCCTCTCCTTCGTTCTTTGACGTTCACCTGGAGAATTAGTTGTTACACATTTCATCTACATTTTAAGCATCGGTGTTAAGATGGTTTCGTTACTATGGCAACTAGTCATTCATTCTCTTTATAAACCGGAAGTTCTCCAGGACGCCATAGTCTTGAGGACCACCTGTTGAAGTTTGCCATAAAAAGGGTCTATTGTGCAATGGGCAATCGTTGCAGGTGATACCACAGCTTTGCTGGCCAACCCACAGCGTGGATTGGAGCTTTAATGTTTTTTTTGTTCGCTCAACTTCTAGAAAGAGGTGGTCTCTTGCGCGGTTTTCTCCAATTCGTTGGAAGTAGCTAAAAACGATTTCGACTAAAGTCGTCTTACGAACTGCACTGCATCTGCATGCAGGCAAATCAATACAAGTAAATAAAAATATTCAAACTGTTTCCTGGCGGTTTTAATAAAGAATTGATTTCCAACGCCACCGATAAACTTGAGACAGTTAGTATCGAATTCGCTTGTAGGGTGTTCATTCAGTGTTCTTGGTCGGGCTCTTTCGCTCATCTTTGTGTCGATTTTACAGAAAAAAAATTCTTGGGCGTTCGTGCAGCTGCGGCTCTCTCCTCATTATCATAAATTCGAGCGCACCAGAAGGTAGAAGTTCTGTGCCTTTTTTTTTATTTCACTTTCATTTTCAAATCCATCGCGGTTTTGATTTTTCGCGTGGACTGAATACGAGAAAGAGCCCACTTCCAACTTCCAAACGCGTTGGGGGAATCGTATTTTATAGTTGACTTTCATCTTTTGCAACAATATATCTTTACCGAAAGGATCATAATTTTTTGTTACCTCGAGGGGAACGTTTTATTCCCCGACGATATCCCCCTCTTCTTTTTTGAATCGCTGTTATTGTAACTCTTGACGTTATAAATGAAGATATAAATTCTTCCAAGAAAGTTGCCAAAATGTACCAGATACTTTGCTTTTCGTTATACTATTTGACGAATTCAATGTGTAGATTTGGTGGCAAAACGTCTTAGTGATGGAGCAATAGAGAGATTGATGTCGTCTTCCAATGGCGATGATTTAGTCAATGCTCGGTAAACATGATTAAAAAAGGAGCTCCGGCCAAATCTTAGTAGTCACTAAGTTGCTTTAAAAGTTTTTGAACACGTTAGTAGACACATCTCTACTTGTAACTAAAATTTCATGTAGCAATATATCTTTGTAGAAGTCACTTTTACTTCGAAATTTGTTCCTAGAGGTTTTATACGGATAACGCCAAAAACGCCACGTCAGATGTATTATGGGCAATATGGATGCATTACAGCTCGTTCCTGACGAAGTTACAAGAAGCTTGGTAGCGTGAAATAAATTCTGGTTACCTTCACGCTAGCAAAAAAAGAACACAAACGCGTGTAAAGTACTTTATTACACGGTCTGATCGGCTTGCGACATGGGACAACATGTTGCAAGCCAATACAAAATGTGATACAACAAGTGACGTCTCTCCACAAAATACCCAGGGAAACTTTAATCTTCTTTTTGTGATTGCCTTCATTGTCCGGTTTCTGAAGAGTTCTTTTGAATTTAGAGATAATAAATAGCATGCTGGAGAGAATAAAGCCTGCGTGTTCCGAAAACGTGTATTGTTCGGGTAGTCAAAACAACCGCAGGATGTTTTGACTACCCGAAAAATACACGTTTTAAAGGGATAGTGAACCGAACATTTCAGTGTCTATAATAAGCGGCGCACTATCTTTACATGAATCAACAGCCGCCGGTGTGCGCGAGCAAACGCAACGAAATTGACGTCATCATATCCCCCATTCAAGCTTATTAAGCGTGAATGGGGGATATGACGACGTCAATTTTGTTGCGAGTGCTCGCTGCTCACCAGGGGCTGCTGACTCATGTAAAGATAGTGCGCCACGTTATAATAGACACTGAAATGTTCGATTCACCATCCCTTTAAGCGTGCTATGACCATGCGTGGCCTTTGCCTTATTAAAAAAGAATGAAACGTTACGACACGTCTTTTTTTTAGATTAAAAATAACGCATGGCACAAAAGTAAACTCTCGATATGCCATGAACTTTCTTTGAGCCTGAGGATCTAACATCGATCCAAAGGGATCGAACGGTTTGGAATTATTTACATATTCAATATTATTGCATTAAAACGTTTGACCATTTTTGCTATATTGAATGTGTTAAAACAGCGCAAAAAGACGAAGGACCAGAAAAAGGCAACACACAGACACAGCGCTGACTTACAACTGAATGTTTACTTCTGCGCCATTCAGCAAGCAAACTTGAAGCGAGATAAACATAAAAGCAATCGACCCGATAACACGTCATCTTCCCATCGAGCTGGCACGCGGCTACACGTATTTACCCACCTTTCTGATAAAATTTATCTCATCACTAACCATGGCAAGTGACGGAACAGTTATGCACTTGCCCGAGTCATGGTTCGCCATAAAAAGCGCTTCGACAATCTCCCGAGCTTACTTAGTTTTATGTCGGGCTCAAATCTTAATTTAATTGAACATTGGAGAGCATGCACATTTGTCACAGTGAACCGCTAAGTTGCCAGACGGGGAGGAGCGTAAGGACAGAGAATGTTCCCTCGCCCGGTCATTAACACATCTCCCCGTCTGCCCAATGTACACTTTTCCACAGGAAAACGGAATGAAATACGCCACCCCACATGCGCAGGCGATAAACCGGTTACGGTGCTAAAGTTTACATTGTGTACCCGCGCGACCACCTCGATTCACGGCTTCACACAGCCGCCCCAACTTAGCTGCAGCCGAAAACACAACTGGCACGTCGTACCTACTTGCACCCTTCTTGACACCGTGGGACACCTTGTGCATATACGGCAAGACCACAGGTCTTACCGTATACCTTCAAATTTATCACGCAAAGAGTCTCTGCGATTTTAGACCTTTCGACAACTTAATAAGTTAGGCAAACTTCGAACTTCTGAACGAAGTGTTCGACGAAATTCGAAGAAACTTTATCTCCATGATTTAAGGTGGACAAGAGAAACACCGCGACGACATTCATGAGTGGAGTGTACAGAAAACTACACTGAAACTTCTTTCAGCCAACTCTGAGCATTTTTCACAAAAAAATGCGCTTTGGGTGGCCTTGGTGTCTCAACCTCGTCACCTGTTCAAGGGAGTTTAATGCGACAGCGTTTAGGAGCTCGTGTCGCAGCAAATCCGGCGTCGGCGGGACCAAAAAATTGTATAATGCAACGCGTGCAGCCACGTGTGACGTACGCGTGTTTCGTCGCACTTTGCTGCGCGCAAAGCATTGTGGTACTTTCCGCTGAATTTAGAGGAACATTTTCTCTCCAAATTTAGCGGAAAATTTCCCGACAAACTTAGCTGAAAACGTTTCCGCCAAATTTAGCGGCTTGATAACGTCAAGACGTCACAGCCACGGGTGACGTCGCGTGACGTCACGTGACAGGTGACCCTACCCACTAGACCACGCATACACTACTTCACGGCCTGGAAAGGAGCGTGGGTTTATATAAGAAGGCTTTGCGAACGGGGACCGATAACGATATCGCGTTCCACTCTTAAATGCGAAGCTTAAGCGGCCCACAAGTGTTTTTCCTCCAGCTTTTGCACACGGCCTGTCTATTGTAAAACTCCTATGTTTCTCCGAGTTAACGTGCAGGACAACGAATCCTTGGTCTGCACGTTTCAAATTTGACCCAAGTGCGTCTCTGGGGCGGCGTCCATACCTTCCGTTTTTTCGAACAAAAATGCCTCAATTTCCTCGTGAAAATTGTTGTCTAGTCCAAACGACTAGTCGGGAAAGGCACGCTCAAAGAGCGATGCCGAGTTAAACAATATTCTTTAATTCGGCGCTTGCTTGAGTATTGTTATAAGCCGCCTGCATTTTTAGTGTCCGATATTTTCGCTGGTGGAAGAACACGCGCGAAAATGGCGATGTTGTGGGACTAATGCACGATTGGTCGGAACCTGGTCAGCTGTGATGCGTCGTCTTGTATATTTTGTTGCTTGATTCCAGCATAGCATTGATATGGCGTTTGATCGAATTGGTGAGTTCGTAAAGAGGTAGGAGGTCGGCCAAAGAAGTATTTGTCACATTTAGACTATGTAAAAGTTTTGTGCGTTCTGATTAATGTCTTAGTTGCGATGACTCCGTGAAAAGTTTATTCGCAATTGCGGATCCGATCTTTGTTGCTGAGGTTCATACATTTCGAATTGTTTGAGCTTGCGCCTCAAAGAGTTCAAAACATTCACTACTTTTCGAACTTCAATTAAAAACAATTTGGAACTTTTCGACATTTTTTTGAATTTATCTGCAAAAAGTTACATCTTCTAACCTGACCTTTCAAAAACTTCGAGATATTCGAACTTTTCAAAATCTAGCCTTAATTAGGTTGTGAATATTTCATAGCTTTCAAACTCGGAACTCCGGAGGTTCGCGGTGTCTCTTTTAAAAACTTATAAACAGTACAAACAACCGTAATCGGAAAGTCCTGGACTTCTAGTGTTAAGAGCAGCAGCAGCTAAAAAGGAAAAAAAAAACCGCGAGACTTTCTTCAAGTGTAAATAATCTTCCTTAAAGTATTTCCTAAGATACAAAATATATTTATATTGATATTCATTTTCGCTCGGGATTTCCGGTGAAATGCAGCAAGGCATGTTGCCCGCGCCATAAATGCCTGCGGTGCCGCGTCTTATGAAAATGCAATGTTTTTGTACGGACGAAAGGACAAAGACAATGATGTTCAAGTGGAGCATGTGGGCGAGGGTGAGTATTGTACGTCATGGGTGACATCATCTTTGTCTTTGTTCTTTATTGCGGCTGGTTGTTTTCTTTTATTAAACCACAGATGTCACCACCGTATAAAGCAACTAAAAAAGCGGCACCCCTTCAACGAAGTCGCGTTGCAAAGGCGATGGTAACCCAGAATGTGATCTGTTAGTGAGGGAAAACCGTGAATAATCGTGGCGAAATGATAGGGAGAATCGTAGAATCCGGTGCCGCCGTGAAATTGTACACCCCTGCAGTTTCACCTGCTCGGTTCAGGAAAGGGAGCTCCTTTTTTAGGCTTCGTGCGCACGTCTCACCTCGCAACCCTGCATCGCAAACTACAAGCTAGTGAGCGCTCCGTAGATGTCTCACATGTGTTGGGGACACTTTATGCGCTGGCAGCTTTCATATTGTCCGTTTGAGCGTGAGACTCACTATAGTTCGTTTCAGCTTAGGTCCGAGCGCGGCCGATGTTATGAGCCGAAGGGCCAATCAAACAGCGAAAGAGGCACAACGTCACGGCGTGCTCTCTGCAGTTGATAGGACCAGCCGGTATTCGCCGTCTCTCCGTGCCTGCTTCTCCGCCGGCTAGTCATATCAAGTGCAGAGAGATCGCCATGACGTTGCGCTTTTTGCGCAGTTTGATTGGCCTTTCGGCTCATAACAGCGGCCACGCTCGGACGTAAGGTGAAACGAAGTATAGACACAGCGTGTCATTGTTGATAAGGAGTCTGCCGAACTGCTGACGGCGCAGCGCAAAGAGTAAAAACAAGTAAAAAGAAATTCTGAGGGAGGTTCCTGTAAACAAAGTAAATTATTAGCTTTGAAAATAAAATTTTATACATTTCGGTCTGGGAGGGAATCAAACTCCAGGATGCGAGACTTGCACGCTTCTCCGATGCCACGGAGGCTTCCGCGGTTCCGGCTCACGAACGATGTGGCTAATGCGTGCGTCATGCTTTATCCTTCCCACACGTAAGCAGTCTTAAGTGCCTCTGTTAGAAGTAATGCCACCGCGGATACTATTTGAGTTTATCGAAATGCACAATATTGCCACGCGTGTCGACGAGCGGGTGCATTCGTGGCCCACTGGTTACCGTGCTTGACTTTCGTATGGAGGCCCCGAGTTCGAGAACCTTAAGCTCTAATTGAGGTACGAATGTTCTACGCGCCGTATGTTCTACGCTGGATGTTCCAGAAACACACGCGGGTAAAGAAGGATCTCCGAATGACGAGCCGTGGTCAGTCTCGCCCTAGTGTTCTACCCTGCTGGTTCACCGACATCGACAGATGCGACGCTAGCCTTTCTTTATTTTGTTTTGGTTTCAATTCATTATTAATTATCATACGTTTTAATATAATATTAGACAAAAAAACTCGATCTTATTTTATATTTTCCCTAGATTCCTTCCCCAATATTTTGGCAAAAGTTGTAGCTTCAAAGATGTTCTTTTTATTTGTGCAAGGTGCATTTTAGATGCACATTTCGCACATTCTTGACAAAAACCAGGCTTATGTGCTATAAAATTAAAAATGCCACAGTATACAAGTAGAATTCTTATTCAGTTACAGTATCCCACGAAAGTCGATAAAACGCATGGTATAATTTGTTTTTCATCATACTTCTTCATTTAGGTTCATGAGACTAAATTGCAAAATCAGGTGAGTTCGTCCTTGATTATACATTAAAGGGGCGATGCAACAATTTTTGTACTTTGCCTAAATACCGCTTAGAACGGATCCCTGACGTTAATGACCTATGAAACACGCGTTCGTTTTTCACCCCACGCATTAGAAGTCCCAGAAAAAAATTAAAGAAAAAACAAGCAGCGTTAACGCCCTCAACTCCCAGCCAGAACAAGCGGCCACGTGATCTGGAGCCGATTATATGCCTCCAATGTTGATCATAGCCACGCGCTGGGGTAGTCAAAGCACAGGACGCACGCTGAGTTCCAGACATTGTTATGGCTCGGCTATTGTCGTCGTTGCAGCGATTGGACACGGGCCACTACCCGAATGCTTCTCGAGCTAGTAATTATCACGAGCCCAAATCGAGTGCCCACGCAATTCTCGAGTCCAATCTATAAAGCGCATTCAAATATCGTCTTTGGGGTGTACTGCGATCCCCACGTTACGTCATCAAATTTTGCAAAGGAGAGATTGAATGAAAATGATCGCTTTTGTCCTTGAAATTACACCGCAACAAGGAGTTTCTTGGCCAGTGGCGTTGCGTGCGAGTATCCTTGAGTCCCACTAGTACCAGTAAGCCCGTGTAAAGTGAAAATTGCAGTGGCTTAGATCGGCCATGCCAGGATATACGTAGCGTGAGCGGTCGGGCACGTCGCTCAGCCTCCTGGCGACGCCGCTTTGCTAGACGTTCCTCCCTTTCCTCCGGTGTCTCCGCAGCACGTTTGGCCCTCTTCTTTTCGTTCTTCCTACCCTCAACCGCTAATTACCAGGCAACTACTTCGGGATCCGATGAGTTGAGCTCCTCCGCTCTTCTGCACCGTTGAGCAGCAATTTCGCTCTCCTTCTCCATGGCTATACCACACTGGCAAAGGCCCCGCTATATGTATACCCCCACTGATACCTCTGCGCATGCACACAAAATGAGAGGCGCTATCAAGCGGCTCCGGTGCAGCGTCAGACTTGGCTACTGCGTAACGGAGGCGCGCAGCTGGGCACGCGCCGGCGCCAGTGCGTCTGCCGCGGCTATGACGTCACTCCTCTGGAATACGCAGACCGGCGAGGCGCGTGCGGAGGCGGCGGCGGCTCCGGCGCGCCAGCTGTGCGCCGTGTGACGTCACTGCTCCTCGCGCATGCCCAGCACGGCTCTCCAGGAGCCACGTGAAACTGCTCAACCTCGGCCAGTGTAGCTCACGCTACAAACCATTCCAATAGACCATTTGCTGTATTACCCAAGCATCAAGGAGAATGCAGGGATTGGTGTTCCACGCGCCGCACGTGCTGGCCTCAGCAGTAGTAAATTTTCCAAAGCAAAAACCTAAAACAAATTGTATCTTGTACGCGCGTTCGTCAGCGCTTTATTTTGGTTATTTACTTCGAATATTTTATACGGGGAAGACGTGCGCGTGTGGCGCGTGGAACACCAATCCCTGCATTCTCCTTGATGCTTGGGTAATATAGCAATAGGTCTATTGAATATCGTTGCACCGCTCCTTTAAGATTCACTTCCAATGGTATGCCACTATTATTGCCACGCGCAACGCCGCGCGAGCGCGTGCTGGCCAAATGTTACCGTGCTTGGCTTTCGCGCGGAGGCTCCAGTTTCCGTTCCAGGGAGCCGAATGTTATTTAATTACATATTTCATCTTGGCGTTTTCATTACTTCAAGAACCTTCTCGTCTGATCGAGCTACGAATGTTATACGCGCCGAACGATCTACACCGAATGTTCCAGAAACACACGCGGGTACAAAAGTTGCTCCCTCGATCCTACTGTTTCGCCGACATCGACGCCTGCGGCGCAAAGCTTGCTCTATTTTGTTTGGGCCACAACTAGGCCCCATGAAACGTTTCGTATCGTTCCTTCAGTTAGTTGTGTCCGTATTAGTTGTCCTTCGTGGCATGATTAATAAAGAAGGAAAACGACAAACATTTCAGAATTAGAAACCTTCTTAAGATACATAATTGTTTTCAGCATATTCTCATTAATTAATACTCTTTTTCTGTGGAATCTCTTAAGTAATCTTAATTAACAAATTGTGGCTTATAATGGTGGTAGAGGGGGTTGATTATTCGTGTGAATTCGTTAGACATGCATATAGATTTCTAAATTTAGCCGTATATTTATACGTGTACATCAGATTCAGTATCCCTATCATCAAGCAAGCCAGCAAAAAAAAAAATGTAACAAAAGGTTGTTTAAGGTGTAAAATATCCAATTATGACATATATGGGTGCCACATTTATCGAGAACTAAGCTCCAAGGCTTTGCCATCCATACTATTACGTTCTGGCAGAGGGAAGTGAATCTTATATTTATACATGAAAGTAAACATCTTTGACATAAATCTGTCTGGTTTGAAGAAACAATACAAAACAAAGGAGTCTCAAACCAATAGCTCAGAAACAACCAGCTCCCAACGTTTCAGGGTCGACCTGACTCCTTCTTTAGGGAGTGACTAAAGGGTATGTGTCAGCGAGAGCTTCGGCCTCTTCTTTCTTTCCTACCTCTACAACACAGAGTCGAAAGCCCTTTACTTGCGGCTCATCTGCAGGACTGGCTCTGCACCAAGCTTCTAAGACTACCCAAGACCCACAAACCTAACGTCTCCTTGCGACCTATCGTAGACTTTATGACCTCACCGCTTCGAACGTTATCGAGTTATCTGCACTCCCATCGTCGGAAACATGCCGAACCATGTGCTGAACACCTGCCACTTTACGGAACGTGCCTCGCAAGTAAGACTCAGCGATGATGAGACAATGGTGTCTTTTGACTTTTTGTCCCTCTTTACCAGCGTCCCAGTTCCCTTAGCAGTTGCTGCAGCCAGAGAGGTCCTTGAGAAAGGCGAAACATTGGGCTGTAGAACCTGCCTCAGTACGAATGAACTATACCGCCTTCTCGAGTACTGCCTCAGCAGTACGTACTTCAGTTTTAAGGGTGAGCATTCTAACTAAGTCAGCGGGAAGGCAATGGACGCTTCTATTTCTGTCACGATGGCAAACCCCACAATGGAAGTGGTTGAACAGATGGCGCTAAGCACTTTCGCCAGTAGGCAAAAATAATTTATGCGCTATGTGGATGATTGTTTTGCATCGTGAAGAAATCAGAGGTGAACCATTTCTTTGCACACCTGAACTCCATAGAACCCGCCATTCAGTTTTTGGTACAATATGAGAGAGATGGAGTTTTAGCCGTTCCTCGATGCTCTGGTCAAAAAGCAAGGAGACAACCTGAGATTCACGGTCTACAGGAAACCAACACGCACCGGACGCCAACTTGATTTTGACTCGAACCACACAGTGAGTCACGAGGCGTCAGTGGTCTCTACACTCTTGCGTAGAGCAATGACCATCTGCTCATTGGAAAAGGATAGAAGAAAGGGGAAAAATACCATCCCTGCTGATCTCCATAGACATGGGTACACAAAGAGTTTCAGGTGTGCAAAGCTACACGCTTTGCAGACCTGCAAGTTCTGACTCGTCCAAGGATCCGCGCGCGCATTGTCTTCCCCACCGTGATGTCGTCTCCCTCTCGCCATTGTCCTTCACTACTCTCCTTCTTCTCTACGCGGCACGATTCCCTTTCCACTGTTTTAACCATAGACGGACGCCGTCAGTTATTCCCTGTCAAGTGGGTACTAAAGCCAACGCATTAAAAGAACAATGACACTATTAAATTGCGTTCTTCCGTAAGCCAGGGGTGTCCGATGTAACCTCTCCTTTGCACTGTTTGCTTGAAGCCGTTTTGTTTAGGACTAATACATAAATAATGAATCCTGTACTTTACGCTGCAGTCCTGCCAAGTTAATGCGTTGTCTAACGCAGAGCGCGTAGTGTTCTTTTTTGTAGGGACGAAGGGAGCTTGGGAGAAGTCGTTAGAGCAGTTGCATTACGTTGAAAACAGTCAGGATGCCGCATAATTTGAGGCAAGTCTGCTGGCTTCTGATATAGTAGCTGGGATGCCGGGCTTAAAATGTTTATGAATACTAAGTGCGCAGCTCTGCCTGGGAAGTACCTTGGCGTGCCGCTCGAGCACTACCGCGACAGTACGCAACTCTGGAATGAAGAGACGGAAATGGTGAGATCAAATGCGGCAAGTTAGAAGGGCGGCTTTTTTTTTTCCCTCTGTTTTTGTATGCAATTTATTTTTGGCAGCAAAAGTGTGCTACATCTTTCAAGTGCTGCCAATGTCTCGCATTACGTCCAGAATATACACAAACTCTTGTGTGTTTTTATATGGAGTTCGACCTGGGGACTGCTCATCTCCGGCCGACTTTTTTCGCCCGGTTTGACGAAGTGGGCTAGGTTTGTAGCTTTTGCTTAGCCGCCAAAATTTGTCAAAATTAATGTTTCTTCGAGATGAGAACGACTCATAGTTCCGTGCTGTTATCCAATCACGATGGCGAAATATCTTCCCCGAGTTTGAAGTGTTTACAAGCGATGTCATGTGAACGAGGGTTTAAGGTTAAGCAAATAAGGTGGTGCCTTCTTTGCGGATGTTCGCGGTACGTTTTTCTTGAGAGTATTTGGGTTCCGTAACGCAATAACAAAAATTGATGCGGATTTAAATAATGTACTACTACTAGTCCCGTCCTATACATCTTTTTATTTAGAATAACCAGGATAGGATGGGTTCAAAAGAGTGAAAAAAATGCCCATAAGATCAACTGCTAAGTTTTTTCTTTTTTTGTAAACTTCATTGTGGGCCGGGTCTTACCACTGAAGGTGGTAAGACCCCACCTTGAAAAAAAAAAAAAAGAGATTGCTCGCGCTGGAATTAAAAAAAGTGAATTTTGTAAAAAAAATAAGAAAAGAACAAGGTACCGGTGAACACGTATAAATCGAGTGTTGGGGCGCTGTGTTTCAATGGGTCATCCTCCGGTGAAATCTCAAAAAAAAAGTTTTCTACTTTTGCCGCGAGGGATACACTTCTTGTCGGTAGAAAATGAAGGTGAAATTCCTGACGGCATGTTCATGCTCTTGAGCCTGTCAGCCATCTGGAAGAAGAATGTCAGTACACCGCGCAGCCGTAAACGTCCGCCCAGTTCGCAAAAATTTCTGTAGACAGTATTTCTACCACCCGAGACGTTTACTCTACTCTGAAAGGACCAATAGATTATGACTGACGGTTCTAAATTAATTATCAAATTAAAAAAAAAAAAAACTTGTTGATGTAATTGCGTTTGTCAAAACGCTGATGTCTTTTAGCCTTTTTCGTGCATATGGATTAAAAAAAAAAATTGTTAGACAAGCAGTACAAAAAGAAAGCGTGCGTGGCGGAGTTAGCAATTAACGCGGCTTCCACGCTGAAGAAGGGGAAGAAGGGGATTTTAGCCGAAGAGCTTTATTTTATCAATCGATGCTTTCCTGAGAATTTCCAGGCCATGCTCGGAGGTCATCAAGTGCTCTGGTTCAGAGCGCATTGCATGTGTAAAAGCAACGGTAAGTTTTTTGTTCAGGACAGTCATCTTTCCCCGCCGACGCAGGATGCTGGTAGCTTTATAAGTCAGGAGGCACAAGCTACAATTTGTCATCCGTGACAATATGCGAAAGTGACGTCGGAATAGAGATAATATAATAAGGGTGCAGTGCGTTGTATTCATATACGTGTATTATTGTGTCTTTATTTTTCAGATCCCAACAACAACCACAACGGTCTTCTCTCTGGTGCATTATATAGTAACGAAAACACAACACTTGTTATTATATCATACTCACAAAATCAAACAGAAGGTGATGAGTAGATTACAAGGTTATTTAATTGATCGCGGTACAATGAAATAGATGTAAACAAATCGAGGTAAGGAGGAGCGATCGTCTTATATAATAACGGAATTCGAGTAACCGGTAAAGAGCAAAATGGTGAACGAAGGTCAAGGCATACAGGATATCTGGTATGACGGAAGTTGACATGAAAATTTACTCTGTTTAGAATCAATGGCGGCGAGTCAGTGACACGATTACAACCTTATGTAAAAATACAATATCACGAGTAGCTCTTCTGTCAGAAGTGTTTTAAAATGCATATTTAACTATAAAGAGCATTGATCGGTTTAAATTCATGGATATAGTTTCGCTTTGTGTTCTGAAATTCAAGGCATAAAATACACACATTGATCGTGATGAAGAATATCCGAGGCTGTGGTAAAAGCTGGCAAACTTGGTCGAAGAAAAAAGACGTGAGAAAAGACAGGCGAAAAGAACACATTGAAACATGGTATAAGCGCTCACTTCGGCTTTTCGGGTAGATAAATGGATGGACACTAACAGGGGTACCCTTTCTGGGAGGTAACTTGCGTCACCAAGCTATACTAGGTGGCGAAAGTTAATAAGTCGGGAAAAACCCCACACCTCAACATCACAACTTGAGTACATTGGAAATCCACATCATTGTCGCTTTGATTTCACAGGACGAAAATATCATTTCACTTTTCCTGTCAAAACAAAGTTTTGAGAAAAGTTTCTCTTTTTTAACTTTTATTTTTGTTTGCTCTGGCTGATAGAAAAGAGTAGAGGGACAAAGTATTCTTCACAATTGTTATAAAAGGCACATTTTGGATATCGATATTAATCAATGAAAGTCACCGAAGCCATCATAATCTATATTCATTCCCGAAGTCTGGAGCTAGTGCACATTTTCCTACATACAGATAGTTTTAAAGAAAACATTTTCGAAGCGGATCAATTCGGAATATAGAGAATATCACTTTTCAAATCCGGGGGGGGGGGGGGGGGATCGGGTTTAACCCGATTTTTAGGGAACATGCTCGGGCCGTAAACATAAAAAAATGAAATATCAGAAAAACGATGGACCTTATTTATACTGAGTGTTTATTTAGCCATTAATTAAACCCGACCGGCTTTTATTTAGTATATGACTTTAGCCCTAGGTCAAACAAGTGCTTTTCACGACTGTATAACAATAGTCACTCACAGGTAAAAGAACGCAGGGCATGGAGAGTCCCGCGCAGCAAGTTGTTGATATCATGGTCAATGGGCTCGTTGAGCCCGAGCTCTTTTCTCGTACTCCGACGCTCCTAGTTTCATACTCCGAGCAGAGCAACTAAACGGAGCATAGCATACAGGATCGCGACCACCCGGAAACTGTCGAAGAGCCGCAAGAGCCACTACCAACCACACGGTTATGACGAAACCGGCATCTCGTGGACACGGGTGCCAGAAGCCGAAATCATTTAGAAGACAAATTAATTACGGAGATATTATAATTGAAGAATGTCAGTATCTTGCAAAATTTTTAGTTTTAGTTTTAGTGTGTTTTAATATCTTTCATTCTTCATTTTTTATGCATAAAATTATTGAGTGCCAGTTACGACCTCAAAGTGAGTCACTAATTCTAAGACCTTGAGGGAACTCGGAACAGCATTCATTTCAGCCATTTCTTTGCACAGTTTTTCAAATCGTGACGCCGCCCGCAATCACATTGATGATTAAAAGTAGGCCTGGCCGTCTTCTCTTCAACGCAGTCTTCTGTAGCTTCAATATCTGACAGAAAATTAATAAAATATAACTTTTTCCCGCCACAAATAAGTTTCGGTACACATCTACGGTACAATTCTTACGCGCATTTCTTTATGTAATTCTGGTGCATCTTTACTCATTGTGCACAATACATTTTGTTCGTAATATTGTCCTACCACAATCAACTTTTAGTGAGGGTTGGGTGCCCAAGACGTCTGTTGACGGAACCTATGCCAGACCACGGGGTGCCTCGCGTGGGGTCCCTTCAGCCGTTTCCTTTTAACTACAAACCCCACCAAGCTATGCAAAACCCCGTTTCCCTTCTTTTTCTAAGGTTCCTCGAGGTTCAACGTTTCGTAGACACCGTTGCGACACAAAGTACGTGGTGTCTCGAAAGCTGATCTTGGCGGAAGTGTCGTAAACCCCGACGCTGATCTACAAGAATTGTGAAACACTAGGAATTGCAAATTTCCCGAGGTGTGCAGAACCAGTTTCCACGGGATTCTCCCCACGTCCGCCGACTTGTCGCGCGTTTGAAATTCACTTAGTTGATGCCTCGTCGTTACGTGAATACTTTCGTTCTACGCAAAAGTGTAGAACAAATTTCTTCAAGTCGAGAATTTTCATTTTTTACTAGAGACAGATGTAAACTTGGCAGTCACGTGGCCATAGGAATTGCGTAATATAACGAAAGGTCTGAAAGTAAAAACAAAAAAGAGCAAAGCACGAGGGACCAAAAGAATAAAACCAACTTAACATCCTGAACCAAATGAACTGCAAAGAAAAATAAAATAATGCCCACATTTTTTGTTGACTTGTTTTGCAGTTTTTTTGTTTTTTTTTTCACAACATTTGGCTTCCACAAAAATCGTTTAAGTTTGTTTGTTTTTTTCTGAGGTGGGGAGGGGGTGTATTAGGTGGAGAAGGCGTTTTTTGTGTCAGAAGTGGGAACTGTGTTTAGTATAGATGGAGAGAACTGATGATGTCGTCCATGTTTCATGAAGGATGGGTGTTGCCTCAGCTTGTCTTACACGTAAGGTTGGCCCCTTTCTTATATTCTGTGATAGAGACTGGCGCTTGAACCATACAAACGTCGTCTTTCCGGGTTGGTGGTGATGACCTTGACTTTGAAATTATATAAAAAGTTGGACTAAATAAATGCGTTTGCTGAGTTTGAGACGTCGTCCTGTCTATTTTCTTTCTACGTTTAAATGTTTCTCTTCTACTCCAGTCTCAGGTTAATTATGTCAGACCTTGTCTGCACGCCCCGATCTTTCCTCGCATCCGTGCAGCGTTTCATCCGACGAGACCCTTCTGCGGGAGAGGCGTACTGAAGTCTTGTGCGCGAAGATGCGGGAACGAGGACATCGGTAAGTCGCCCCTGCGCGAGCCGAAGACTCCGTCGCTTTCACGCACAGCCTCCTCGAACAGGACCGTACTTGTGTCATGTGTTTTGTTAGTAAAGCTGATGGCGTCCGAGTTAAGCCTAATTCGGTGCTCTGTCTCACCTGTCACGTAGAAGCGACGCGCCACAATTATTGTTGTTCGTAATGCAATAGCGCAGCTCGCAACGCAATCGGCGATAAACGATGTCGACAAAAACTAAGTTTCATTCACACAGTTGCGTTTGAATGCGTTTGACTACATTGCGTCGAAATACAACCGCGAGTAGCTGGTTTATCCGTGCTTCGTGCGAAGCGTGAAAAAAATTAAAGGAGTAGTTTGGCAGGCGGCATAAGGACCACGAATGCCCTAGTTACTCGCAGTTGCAACAAGGCACAACGCCCTCGAACCACACAGCGCCGCTGCAGCTCACAACGGCAGCTGCGCTTGTGAACACTGCATCCTACCGAAACCGACGGTTCATTGTGTACGTCACCTCCGTTACAGGAAAGGTAGCATGGCGGAAACACCGAACGTCAGTTTGGGTCTCGTTTATTTATTTCCCACTAAATAATAATCTTCACAGAATTGTATGGAAAGATCGAGCATATTTCCAGGTTTTACAGAGTCGGAAATCTCCCATTTCTAAAAAAAAAGTTTAAAATTGTTCTTACGATTAATGGTTTATAACGCTCAAATAATATAGGTACTTTTTTATAAAGTTCTCGCTGCAGAATTCGACATTACGTTAGAAAGAACAGGGTAAAACAGAAACTAGGGAACAATTACGGAATAACGCGACTTCAGAGACTTCGGATATCACTGGATTTGTTGCAGTTCCAGCACCTATATAATAATAGAAGGTTTTATTTTTCTTCAGTGCAAACAAACAGCTGTAACGCCTTATGTATGGTGCACTGTCATTTCGTGTTTACAGCGACACTATTTAAAATACAAACATGCCCAAAATTACACAGACATTTGTAAGGACACGAACACAAGTTTGCAGAGCAAATACAACCTTACACTAACTCTTGGTCGGATAAAATACACTTTATCAAGGCTGACTTGAAACTAACAAAATCAAGAAAAATAGCTACATTAAAATCGCATATAATATTAAAGGAAGACTGCGTACGACATAATGTTGATGATTCACAAATTCGAGTACGATGAAATGTTAAAAAAATGGCGACTAGCTCTGGACGGCCCATGGAAGTCTATATTCATCAGTAAATATTCAGTTTTAACAGTGCCATGCCCTACCTTATGTAGAAAATGAATGTCTCTAACAGCCCTCCTCGTTGATAGCGTTTCAAGGCTAAATAAAGACAGCAACAAATCGTAACTAAAAACAGTTACCGACCAATGTATCGTTCATAAATAATTTGCATTATTTTTTTCTGCACACGCACAATCATTTCAACTTGTGTTAAAGATAGTGAATTCCAACTATTTCACTCAAATTCAAGTCCTGAGCGTACAAGGCTACAGAACAGACGTCCTACAGATAATAGTAAAGTGAGAGAGCTTGATAACCGAGTGATCATTCCCAACTTTCGTATCACTGGGTTAACGATCGAAACGTACGCAGTGAATGATAGAGTACTATCAATATAGACGCCAAGTTCTCTTATCAGAGATACACGATCTATCAGATTTCCCTCAAGCATACGAGGGCGTTCATAAAGTTCGTATTATTATCACAAAGGAATAGAGATTCAGGAATCAAATTCGAGTAGGAGTTCAGACTATTTTACATATTCGTCACCAAACGTTACCCACTTTTTCTAGCGATGCACCACATGCCGGAGGCCATTGTTATAGAACTCCTGGTTTTGAGGGTTCAGGAATCGCTCCACTTCAGCAATCACTTGGTCGCCGTCCTTGAAATGCTTTTCTCTTATTTGACCACACTGGAAGAGTCTGAGCCATTTAACTAAAGTGTCATAAACTGGGGTGTTGTCCCCGAACAAAGCTCCCAGATTGGAATGAATATCCTTGGCATTTCTTCCCTTCAAATGAAAAAAACGGATCACTCAATGTGCTTGGCACCGACGGGCGGTGCCATTTTTGTTTCGACTCCCTATTGGCGTTCCGAGCTACTATAGCATGCGATGTTTATACTGTGCGGAAACTAGAGGGAGGCGCGCTCATGTTGATGCCTGTTTTGTTCTGTTTTTTTTTTCAATTTTTTGTGCCGATAATACGAACTTTATGAACGCCCCTCGTATAAGGGTAAAAGAAAACGTCACGCTTTCACGATAAAGAAATCTCTTCAGTTTTTTCAGGATTCAACGACAAAGCATTTTTTCTACACCACTCTGAAATTGCACCAATATCAGCTTGCAATAAAGTACAGCCAGTGTAGTCTTTAATATCTAAAAATAGTTGTATGTCGTCAGCAAAAAGAAGGACATTTGAGCGCTTGACGCATAATTCTATATCGTTTACAAACAAAATAAACAGTGGTCCCAGGTCCGAACCTTGGGGTACACCAGAAGTTAATGTAAAACACTTCGAAAAAGAGTTGCCAACACGAACAGTATTACTGCGTAAACTCAAGTAGCTCCTGAACCCTTCACAAAGCTCTGGGCACATGCCATAAAAAGAAAGTGTGCAGAGGAGTAAAGTATGATCTACATGGCCAAACGTCTTCGACATGTCAAAATATACGGCATAAATTTGGCCTCTGTTTGTGACTAGTGGCAGAGAGAAATCTAGAAAAAAGCACAAATTTGTTTCAACGGACTTTCCCTTCAAAAAACCATGCTGAAAAGGACTAATTTTTTGACTGAGGTAATTTGAGATCCGGTTATGCATAACCATTTAGAAAACCTTCGCAAAACCACACAATAACGAAACGGGACGATAGTTACTTGCTAGTGACGGATCACCATCCTTGAATATCGGCACAGCTATAGAAGACTTCCACAAACTAGGGAAAGTACCCTTCATAAGAGATAGGTTAAATATATGTTCCAAAAGGGGAGCAATTATATCAAAACAAGCATTAATAATAAAATTGGGTATACCGTCAATTCCCGTCGAGAAATCAGGTTTGAATTTTTTTATCGCCTCAAGAATATCTGAGACATCGACAGTAAAAACAGATAAAACGTCTCCTGTCGTTACTGTTGTCTGATGCACCGGCAGTTCTCAAACTAGAACAGCAGTAACTAAAGTAATCAGGGAAACGATTAGCTATGTCGATTGGCGAGGACAAATGGCCAGTTGATCCACGTAAGTATAAGTTCTGTGCACTGCCGCGCATGGGGTTTTTAGCATAGCGCCAGAACGTCCGAGGTTCTCTAGTTAAACTTTTTTCAACATTCAACGAGTGCAATAGTTTATCCTTTTATAGACTATAGTCACGGACCGCATAAGAACGGCAGGAAGTAGTTTCAGTATGCACGACTCTAGTGGAGCTTTTGACGTTCGATGACGATTCGGTGTCCCATAAGCCTCGAGCGTGCACGGGCAGCCGAAGCACTGTGGTGGGCAACGAGCCCTTGCTGAAGGGGGAAAGGGGGGGGGGGGGGGTTTAAAGGGACATCCTGCCGTTTTCGCCGTGTCAGTGACCGGCATTCGAAATTTTGTTATAGAAAACCTTTTTGGTGTTTAGCTGATCATAAATATGATATCGAATGTATTATATTATTTTCACTGAAAAAGGCGTCATTTATAGAAATAGCGTATTGCACCCGAGTCCTTCAGGAAAATAACAATTAATACGGAAAGATAGAGCCAATAGGGCAGTAGTTATAATGACTCATCATTCTAGCATGGCCTTCCTGCTTGAATAGCTTTTGGGGATGATGAACGACGAGACTGGATGAAGTGACATTCAGATAGTGAAAAGATGAGCCAATTGAAAAAAAAGATTGAACAATGATGGGTGAGTGAACTTTGAAAGCTGCCTGTAGTCATTTTTACTAGCTTAGCGCATCTTCCAATTACATCACAAGTATTCAATCGCTCTCGTCGGAGCCTCATAACCTTGAAAAGAAACCTTCTTAACAAACCATGCGTGTGGCAGATGACTGGCTTGTTTGCCGGGTACTGCAGGTAAGCAAGCCCCGCTCGTGTACCAGCACAGTCAGTGCTTACGTACAGAGAACCGAGGCTCGCCACTGAGAGTGCCCATGCCAGACGTGCATAAGCGGACGGTTGGCAATGCCCAGTAACCGTCCTCTGAAAGAATGCTGTAAAACTGCAAGAAACATAAAGCAATAAAAAAGACTTCTGTTTATTCTTGGTACATTACCAGCACTATTTATGCGAGGGTTTCAAGACGCCTGCTACCTTAGCTGTCGGCTCCCCACTTCGCTTCCCACGGCAGGCCGATGTCTCCAAATGTCCTGAAAACTATCCTGAGATGTTGGTTTATTTACCGGCCCCGGTCTTCTAGTCGCCATTCGCCCCGAGGCGATGAATACTGATGCAGGAGAACCAGTCTCAAGACCTTTTCTTCGGGCATGGTGGTCCATGCTCCTCGGCGTCTAGAGACGAAACCCGTAGATATCTCGAGCTTCTTTATCGAGTAGAGAACCCCTTTTTCGGATCACGTAATCCTGGTAAGAGACACTGACCTTAGCCTTCCTCCTCTGCACGCGGGTCGCCAGCACCCTGACCGGTGGAACCTGTCCTTCCTTGCACCTCACCAATGTCCGCATATGAAGTTTGGCATTCAGGGATCCAAGAGCAGAAGCGATATTCTCTGCTGTGATACGGTCGTGGTATTTGTCGCGGACGTCATCGAAGTTGGGCTACACGAAGGTCGACGTCGTCATGACGAGGGTGAGTACAAAACGACGTATCCCGGGACGTTGTTTCGTCAGTCGAGGTCGAGACGACGACGTGGCCGCCCGCTCGTAGGTGTGTTAGTCGCCGTCGTTGAAGGACTTGTGAGCGGCGTACCAATTTTTGCAGCTAAATATTGAATACGTTCTGCTAGTTTGTGCAATTCTCACTGTATGTTTTTGCTATACGCCTCATAGAGCAGCCGGCACAAATTTCTGGTCGACGTCGCTGTTTTAAAATAAATCTCTTTCCTCAGGTTTTTCCCGCATTCTTTAACGAAGATATGATGGGTAGATTTTATGAGAGCATTCTAGCGTCGAAAGAGACAATACGCAGTGTAACGAGGGAAAAAAAAAACAGCATGTATAGAAAAAAAACAACACTCGAGTTTTTTCGCGTCAAAAACAAAAAGACTGCATTTTTTCCGAATGTTGAACTAGCGTTTGAGATTATGTAATAACTGTTTAAAACTTCAAAAATACAAGTCCAAAATACCATCCGGAAAACGCACTGATGTTGAAAAGCGACACACTTGTTCCACGCCATTTTTTTTTTTTCGAAAACGAACCTCGGATTTGTTTGTTTGTTGCGAAATAATAATAAATATGTATTTTAACAAAACCATATTTTCTATGTTTGTCGAGTAAATGCAATGATTTTTTGAAGACAGCATGTAAATAATTTTTGCGTGTCCTGAATTTTTTTTTGTTGACTTCTTGTAAATCCATTCCAGCCTTCGCCGTACCGTTATCAAAACCAAAAGTTAAATGTGATTATAAAAAATCGTTATTTTAGGAAATGCGCCCAGCAAAGCCGTGATGACATAAAGTCTATAGCTGGGGTGGCCAAGCTGCCGCTCGTGAGCCGCATGCGGCTCTTTGCGTGTTAAATTGCGGCTCGCGGCTTCCTTCCCTACCCCCCCCCCCCCCCCCCCCCCCCCACCAACCCCCACTTCCCTGCCTCCCTCCCGGTGACACGAGCACTTCCCCGAAAGAAGAAATGGAACGCGTCTTAAATTGAAAGACAGGTTGTGGTTTGGTAGTCTTGTGCTACTACTTCCTTATGTATAGTTGAACTGCTTTAGACTCGGATAGATTGAAAGTAGTTCGAGTGTTTATTGATCTCTAAACAAGCAAATGAGGGGGCGGGGGGAGGGGGGGGGGCAAACTTATAGACAAATGTTCCCCCCCCCCGCCCCCTCCTTTCTGCGGCTCTTGGAAGTGTCGTGGTTTTGTTTGCGGCTCTTAGGCCGGGTCAGCTTGGCCACCCCTGGTCTATAGTATGTTGAAACGAGGGTCCCCATTTCTCTATTTAGCATTTTGAAAATCGCTTGTCATTTTCAAATGAGATAACGCGAAGTTTAGAAGGTTTGGAAACTGGTGTCAACCGCCAGTTTTACATTCTGCCAGAGTTACGGTTCCCGGCCATGCGTGCTTTTTTGGGGGGGCTTTTTGTTTTTATACGTAAAACGCGTTTTTTTTTTTTCTGAAAGTCAAGCTTCTTAATATTTTTTGTCGAGTACAAGATTATTGACTCTTCACAAATAATGACAGCATATTGTATTTTCTTCCTCTTTAGCGCTTAGAAATTCAACTTATACATACTTAACGACTTTTATTTTGCCTGAGCTAGTCTCATTATTTTGATGCGCTGTCTGTAAAAAAATAAATGTCTTAAATTACAAAAAAAAAAAAGAATGCTGCGGCAATCCTAACTATTCATATATTGCGACACCTTATTATCGACCGAGAAGGATGTGGGAACATAAAAGGTTATATTTTGTGAAAGGGATGCGCAAGCGTTTTCGTCTCTGTATCCGGTTTGACTGAAAATTTTCTAAACAAACATTGATGAAATAGTATATTAAGTATTAGGCCATAATAGGATTTTTTTCGGGAAGTTATCAAGTTACCTATTTTGGGCATTTTTGTGTTTCCAACTAAAAGACTCTACTTTCAGCAACGAAAAATTGACACCAGCGGCAGGCAGTGTTTTACGCTGCGGAATATAGAATTTGTTCCCAACTAATTACGACTTGCTTAATAGTGTCAAACAAATCGTTTGGTAAGCTCGTTGAAGCACCCAGGCTGCAGCACGAAAGAAATACTCGGAATAGTTCCTTTTGTAGACTGCCTGCACGATTGGCGAGCCTGCCCGCCACTGACGTCACGGCCTTGAAAAGTGCGGGTAGATTAGAATGTTGGTTGTTTGGCATCTTTTCCATTTGCCGATTTTATAATAATTATTTTGTATTTTGCGACACTAAACAGCATACTCGAAACGGTAAAAGCCGGTCATTCAGAAAATATAGTTAGTTGGGGTAGCTCGCAAAATCGCCGGAGTACCCGTTTAACGAGATGTATATTTGTTAATAGTTTCATAAAACCGACGAACTGTTACATTCATTTAAGTGCACCTTTTCTGATAGTGTTGAAGAGCTGTATTCCAATCAAAGTTAGATCTTCGTCGCAAACTGAGATGTTGAGCCTATCAGAAAGAAACACTGTATTATGTAATAATGACAATGCCGAAACAAATTTTAAATCTCTCGAATATTCATGAATGTTACAAAAATGTGCGCGAATATTTCTGTTGACGTCACTCTGTTCCGCTTCGCGCGTAAATCGGTGCAACTTGAAATATAGACGGAATAAAGATTTTGAAAATAACACCAACTTCCACTAACTGCTAACAACAATCAGCGACATGAGCTGGCAGCCGGTTAGGAAACGCAGTTCTCAATACCTTGAAACAATTGCTTAACCATTCTTTTAAGACATTTATTAATAAAAGGCCCCTCTCAAACTGCAAAATTTAGTGTCACTTCCATCGACTGACATTGTCTGATCGATCACTTAGTGGGCGCAGCGTAGTGCACGCGCAAAGCTAGTACGTAGTCAATACCGCAAGCAGATTCGCCGGTCACATGTCAGCTTATCGAATTCAAGGCTATAAACTCCCTCACATATCAAGATATACTCGCGAATAATAGTTTCACATTATAAACTTTCTGCTTTAATATTTGAGTATGGATCACTCGGTTTTTCTTAGTCACTTTGAGCTCACTAAGTTTGCAGACCTTCTGAACCTTAAAGGGGCACTGACAACCCAAAGGTCGTATTTTTTTTATTGTCTAAAACGATGCAACTTGTAGCCATAGACACGCAAAAAAAACCGCATCGCGGAAAAAAATTTTCCCGCACGCGCGCGCGCCTTTTTAGTTTTGGCATTTGCATTTCCCGCGTTCACCTCCTCGCTTCTTTTGATCGGTGACGTCAAAAATCAGGAAATTTAGAAGCTTTTTAGGTGACATTTCTATAACATTTAATAACGGCAATCGTAAAACATGTTTTTTAACGCAATTGCGAACGCACTACGGCTCCTCTTTTTGAAATACCAAAATTCAGAGTTCGGTGTGATGTTGCTTCCTAGATTTGTACCCTCCCTCGGAAAACTTGGCAGCGCCCGTTGGCGAGTCGGAGAAAAACCGTTTTTTTCCCGCCGGCGCCTCCTCCTCGGTTGGGGTCGCCGTGACAACGGCGGAGGTCCGAAAGAGAGTCGAGTCGCAGGAGACCGCAAAATTTGTCTCACTGAACTGGCGCGGATCGCGCGGGAACTTCAAATTCGGCATTTGGAAATTGTTTTTTTAATTCACAAATACTGAATTTTAAAGTTTCAAATTTTGAGGGTAATGTCCCGGCATCGTTTTTAATCGTTTCGGATAATAAAAAAAAATATGATTTTCACGTGTCAGTGCCCCTTTAAGAGACGGCAACAAACGATTTCTAAAAGTAAAACAGGCTGCGATATGGTTCGCTGCTCTTGAGCATTAGTGAACCATACCACAGTGAAAGAAAGGTACCCTAAGCTTTTGTCATCGCCCGTGTGTGGCAGATACACGATTAACCCCCCCCCCCCCCCCCCCCCCCCCTTTTCCCGAAACGTCTAAGGCTCCTTGATAAAATTCACGCTAGGATTGCTTACGAGTACCTGCCAACCATTGTTGTGGGAACGCGCAAGACAGGCGTCATGAGCGAGTGCTCCATTACGATTCGCTTTCATAGGGCCGCTCATTTAAGTGCATCGCCACCATTTGCTTCCAAATGCCGCACGAGGCGTGCACCTCGTGCAGTGGCCATTTGACGCTACTTGAAAAACACAAATTGATCGAGCGGCATTAGAAACGCCATCCACTGCAGCGCCGGCCTGCTTGCGTCAGTATCGTTGCCAGCGCCTTTTAGAGCGCAGCTCTTAGGCGCCCGTTTCCGGCTTGAGCGGCGTCGGCGTCGCCATCGCCATTGGCATAACCGCGCGGTGCGTTATGTAAAATGTCTCATAATGCACAACGCAGGACACTCGTGACGTCACTCGTGACGTCACGTGTGACGTCACGAGGGTCCCGCGTGGTGCGTTATGGGACATTTCCGATGATGCAACGCACGGGGAGGAGGAGGAAGGAGGAGTGGAGGAGGACAAGAAGGAGGGGAGGAGGAGGGCAAGGAGGAGAAAGAGGGGAGGGGAGGAGGGGGAGGAGGAGGGGAAGGCACGGCAGGGGGAGGGGGATGAAGGAGGAGGAGGGAGGGGTAGGGGAGGCGGTGGGGTAGGAGGGAGGAGAAAGAGGAGAAGGAAAGAGGGGAGGAGGAGGAGAGGAGGAAGAGGGAGGAGAAGAGGAGGGGAGGAGCTTAAAGGATGAGGGGAGGAGGTGAAGGAGGAGGAGGGGGGAGGACGAGGAAAAGGAAGAAAAGGGAGGAGGGGAGGAGTAGCAGGGAGGATGAGGAGGTGAGGAGGAGGGAGGAGGGGTATACCTCAGTACCCTTCCCTCCTCCTCCTCACGAGCTACGCTCTGATTCAGCGTTAGAGGGACTTGTAAACGGCTTTCATTTTTTCAGTGTCTCATAACGCGCGCGATGCTAGTACGCGGCGACACTAAAACAGAAGCGTCTGCGGCTTCAAGGCGGATCACGTGGAGCTTCAGCGTATTTGCCACATGACGTGGGTCGGAGATCCATTAATGGTGACGCCATTGGCAGGCATTGTCATCTTGGTGGCATTAAAGCTTGAAATATTGTTTAACGCAACTCTCCCATCCCAATCCCAAAATTTTGGCCGTCCGTCCTTCCGGCCGTGCATTTTTCGCTATATTTAGAGGGGACAAATTGACGTCACGTGACGTAACGTCACGTGGCCTATGCACCGAGTGGGGAAATGGACCTAACGTTCTCTATACGTAACTTTAGTTTACCCAATAAATGTAGCGGGAAATTTCACGTCTTGTGACCAATACTCAAATTCAGTTTCCCCGCGAAATATAGCGTGGGAATTGGCGTGAAGTGATCTAAACACCAACCTAAGTTTCACTGCTATATTTACTGGTGGACACTGACATCACGTGATCTGATTTTACGGAACCTATACAATTTACTGCCCACGCAACTAATTGTGGCACAGAAACATGTCTCCTGACAGCAGCATCTCTCTCTCCCAATCTCCTTATACCATTCCCCTTCCCTTTCTCATCTGATTTCTCCCCCTACATAGGGTGTTCTCCCCATCTGTCTTTCCCCTCACTCCCCTTTCCTGCTACACTACGAATTTCCTCCCCTCTCTCTCTCTCATGTTGCTCCGCCTTCATTCCCCTCTCCATCTCTCCCCACTCTCATATGGAGCTCCCCTTCCTCCCTCTCTTCCTCCCTTCCTCCCCTTTCCTCTTTCCTTCTTGGTGATGTGACACACAAATTAAGTTTCTCCACTAAATGTTTTAGGGAAATATAAGTCATGTAACCCACCAGTTCTCTTCCCTCACCCCCTCTCTCCTTCTCCTAATACCTATCCTAACCCTTCCAGCGGCCTCTCTCCTCCCTTTCCCTTCCTCCATCTCCCCTCTTTTTTGTCTCACTCTTCCCTCTCCAACCCCCCTTCCCCTCCCCCTTGCCTCCCTTCCTTCTCTCCCTGCCTTTTTTACAAGGCACACCAAATCTGTTTCTCCGAAATTGATAAAAATATAGGTAAGAACACTCTCTCCTAAATACTCCATTTCATGCATGTATTAGTTCGAAGATAACGCTCGCTGCCAATTTGTGGCTGAAAGCGCCCAGCCACCTACATAAGTTCCTGGTTATAACTGTCTTATCAACTGGTATCTTGCCCCAGCATCCCCTTTGTAGGCAGTACATTCTGGGCGCTATTGTGCGAGTGGTTGGTTTGATAGGAAACCAAGAGGGAAATCTAAAATAAACGAAAACTCGCGAAATCCGTTTAAAAATGGAGCGGGAGCCAGAAGCAAAGCGAAACCTTGCAACCATTCGAGGAAGCGCTCGCGCGGTAGTGAAGGCGTGGAGGCACAAAAGTCGCTCAAAACACTGTACGTAGTGCAAGCACTTATACTTCAAACGTGAAGGACAGATAGAGGGACATCAAACTCGCCCTTCTTCTGAATTCAAAATTTGAATGTAAAAGCGTGCCCAAATGACGTGCGAGAACATTGCCGCCGGGCGTGTCACGTCTAAAAGACTCAACTGTGGAGCATGTCGACCACACACACACTGAAAAACACATTTCTAGTGCCAAGTACGACCCGAATATCTTAGGCATACGGCGTAGCAACACGTGCCTCCGCCAACAGAACGCAGATAACACCGCCAGAAACAAAACAGAACGAAACAGCTTCCACTGTAATGGTTGCATTGACGAGTTCACGTCAACAGAACTGTCACGATTTTAACGTTTGCGGAAGGGACGGTTTAGATGTTAAATGAATTTAAAAATGGGCACAAAATCGTGGGATTCGATGACCACCATCAGATTACTCGAGTCGCGCTATGGCGAAATTTACGATGCAGAGTCTAAACGGTCAGTTTAGATGGCTACAAACAGGCTCTTAAATTACTAATATAAATTTAAAAATACACACTCAAAATCAGCTTCGCTAACACATCCCCTTTGATTTCGGGGATTTTAAGGAAAGTTCATGATGTGGGTGAATTAAGCAACTACGAGTATATAGATAAGTAATGTGTAAGTATTACCAGGAACATTGCAATTTTGCCTCTAATATTATTGTTAAAGTGATAATGTTTCACCGCAGGCTTAATAATAATAGTAATAATGCTTTATTTTCCCTTAGTGCCCACAAACAGCTATTAAGCCTTTTGTGTGGTGCACTGCCAGTTTGTATTTAGAGCAGCGCTATTTAAAATGTACAGCATGTGAAAATACTTGAATAAAAATTGCGATGGAAATTCAACTGCTACAAAAAGTTTGAGTGGTGTGAAATACACATTTGCAAAGCTAGTTTAAATTTAACAAATCAAGAAAAATATCCAATTCACACTTGGATGTTATTAAGAGAAAACTTTATGAGAGATAACGGTTGCGATTCAAAAATTCTATTGGGGTAAATTGTTAAAAAATGAAAGACGTTTACAACTCCCTGTAACGCCGAATTAGAGCGTACTCTTGAAGAGGAGGGGGGGAGTGTACAGAGGAGAGGGTATGACCCTCCTCATCCTCTTACCCTCCCCTTCTCTCTTGTTCCTCTCCCATTTACAGACAAATGTTCACTACATTTCCCGCTAAATTCAGTGGAAAAATTCCCTGCTAAGTTTAGCGGGGAAATTTTTTCGCTAAATATAGCAGGGAACGTTTTTCCACTATATTTGGCGGGGAAATTTTTTCGCTAAATTTAGCGGTTACTTTTTTCTGCTAAATTTAGCGGGGAAATATTTTCACTAAATTTAGCGGAGAAATATTTTCGATAAATGCAGCGGGTAAATTTTCTGCTATATTTAGCGGGAAAATTGTCCGCTAATCATAGCAGGGAAATGTTTCCGCTAAATTTATAGGGAAACGTTTTTTGCTAAATCTAGCGGGAACAGTTTTCTGTTAAATTCAGCGGGCTTTCTTTTTTTCCTGAATATAGCGGGGGAATTTTTCCGGATGCGGGGAATTTTTTTTTTCTCAATTTAGCGAGGAATTGTTTTCGCTAAATTTAACGGGGAATTTGTTTGCTAAATTTAAGGGAGGATTTTTACCACTAAAGTTTGCGGGGAAATTTTTCCACTATATTTAGCGGAGAAATTTTCCGCTAAATTTAGCGGAGTATTTTTTGTTAAATTTAACGGGGAAATTTTTTCCGCTACGTCTAGCGGGAAAGTTTTTCCGCTAAGTTTAGTGCGAATTGTTTCCGGTAAATTTAGCGGGAAAAATGTCCCTCGTTACCCTCGTGACGTCACAGGTGACGTCACATGTGACGTCATTATGGGAAGCGCCCCATAATGCAACGCACGGGCACGCCAACGCCGATAGCGACACCGACGCCGACGCCGAAGCCGCTCAAGCCGGTAACGGGTGCCTGAGCTGCGCCCTGAAATGGCGAGTAGCTCTAGTGGGCATATGAAAGTCTATACTTGCAAGTAACCTAGCAATTTTAACAGTACCATGCCCTAAATTGATGTCCCATGTCTCTATTAGCCCTCGCCGTTCATTGTCTTTCCAGACTAAATATTGATAGCAACAAATCAAAATTAAAAACAGTTTCGTACCAATGTGTTTGTCGGAAATTCGTCGAAAGAGTTTCTTCTGCAAATTTTTAATAATTTCAACTACGGTTAAGAATAGTGAGTTCCAACTAATCGAACCAAATTCAAGTCCCGAGCGTACGAGGCTTGAGTACAGACGGACCACAGATAATGGTGAAGTGAAAGAACGTGATAACCAAGTGATGATACACATCTCTCTATCGTTGAACCAACGATCATAGATACATGCGCAATAAATGAAAGAGTACTATCAATGTAGACGCCAAGGTATCTTACAAGAGATACACGATCTATCGCATTGCCCTCAAGCACATAAGGCAACAAGAAAACGTCCTGTTTTCTTGAAAAAAAAAATTAATTCAGTTTTTCCTGGATTCAACGACGAAGCGCCTTTTGAACACCACTGGGAAATCGCACCAATATTAGTTTGCAATAAAGTCCAATCAGCATAGCTTTTAAAATTAAAAAAAAACGTTTGACGTTATCAGCAAAAAGAAGGACATTCGAATGCTTGACGCATGGTACTATATCGCTTACATAGAAAATAAACAACAGTGGTCCCAGGTTCGACCCTTGGAGTACGCTAGAAGTCGATAGAAAACACTTTGAAAATGAGTAGCCAACACGAACAGTGTTACTCCGTAAACTCAAGTAGCTGCTGAACCATTCATATGGCATAGGCCAAAGGCCATAAAAATTAAGTTTGGAATTCAGTAAGGAGCTAATCTACACGGTTGAAGGCCTCCGGCATGTCAAAATATACTACACCAAATCGACCTCTGTTTGAGACAGTCGGTACAGAGAAATCAAGAAAAGAGCAAATATTTGTTTCTCCTGACGTTTACTTGAAAAAACATGCTGAAGAGGACAACGTTTCGGACTGACATAACTAGAAATCCGCTTATGCATAACCATTTCGAAAACCTTTGCGAAACCACACAATAACGAAACGGGACGGTAGTTTTTTTACTAATGACGGATCACCAGATTTGAAGATGGGTACGACTAAAGAAGACTTCCGCATACCAGAAAAGTACCCTTCATAAGAGATAGGTTAAATATATGTTTCAAAACGGGAGCAAACATATCAGAACACGTCTTAATAATAAAATTGGATATAACATCAATCCCCCTTGTAAAATTAATTTTAGTTTTCTAATAGCTTCGAGAACCTCTGTGACGTCGACAGTAAAAGCACATAGGAACTCAGTGTTTTCGTTAAAGCTGTCTGTTGTACCAGCAGTTCTCTTACTAGAATAGCAACAACTAAAGTAATCAGAAAAACGATTTGATATGTCAATGGTAAGGACGCAAAGCAAGTTGATTCTCGGAAGCGCAAGTTTTATGCGTTGTCGCACATGTGGTTTTTAGCATAGCGCCAGAACGTCCCAGGTTGTTTAGTTAAACATTTTGTTAACATTTGATGAGTACAAACGTTTATCAGTCTTATATACCTTTTTCAGGAGAGCACGATAAACACTGAATTTAACGTACCAGACGTTCAGTCCAGTTTTCTCATGCATTCGGTTATAGTGCCACTTTATACGAAGCAGGCGTGTTAGCTTTCTTGAAAACCGGCTAGGATACATGAATTTACGTGTTTTTTTGTTTCGGAATAAAATCCTTCCTTGCATTAGACACTACCGAAGTCAACTTAGTAGTGGCCGAATCAGCGTTTTGGTCAGATAATATGTCACATCAGTTAAAATTAGGAAGGCGACTGTAAAACCCGTAGTAGTCACCATTGCGATAGCAAAACCAAGAGAACTGATGGCTAACACGGAGCTTACATGAGAGCCAAAACTGAGCTACAGAGATAGGGTGATATAGCGTCGACACGCACCAACGGTATGAGAGCCGGAACAATAGACTATGTGGGAGAATTGGACAAGCATAGAATAAATCAAGGAAATTGTGAGCTGTATTTTGGCAAGAGTTAAACTGAATAAACCCCCAAATAATTAAAACAGAAAGTAACCATGCCGATTTCCTAGAATTAACACTATTTATATATGACAAGATCCCAGCCGACCAATCAAATTATGGCAGATTCAAATCACCATATATTTGTACCCTGTATTAAAAAAATATATATATTACAGAGTGCTTTAACATGATCAATAAACACGACATCGTCAAAAAGTGTAGTGAAATAATAGTTCCCAATTAAACAGTGCAACCCACCGCTCGCAGGTCTTTCTATCAAAACGCACTCAGCATAAGTTTTAATATCCGATCTTTGAAGTGACTGAGCAGTACAGTCAGCAGCTATCAACCCCCCCCCCCCCCCCCCCATCCAAATTTTTTGTCCGGTGTTCACATAATCGGGATCTCCGCGGTGAACGACATAGTTTGATTAGAAGTATTCAACGCGTGATATTTTGTCGCAGAAAAAACAATGTCTTAATCAGTTGAAAGAACATTCGTCATGAATTCCATGGCTTTATATCTTAGGCCACGAGAATTTTCATTATAAAACCTTAGGGCGTAGATGTATCATCGCTTATGTTTGCTGTCTAAGGTACTACATATGAGCGAGTCCTGTGATGTTTTCCGTAAAACCGATGACAAATGATCCCCGCAGGCCACACCTCAGGGACGTTCAATATCTCGAACAAAGAGTGGTCCCATTCGAGATGAAAAAACGGACACGAGTTACATCTAGGTTGCAGCTGCGCGACGGTTAGCAACCTGCTCCCAAAGTGGAGCTGAACAACGTCCTCCGCTGTCGTTAAAGGGACACTGACACCCCCCAAAATTTGTTTTTCCTTTTTTGTCAGGCGATTCATTATGGTGTCGGAATACTACCCAATTAATATTTTGCTACAGAGTCACGTATTTTTTCAATAAAGCCAAAAAACGCAACTGCGCGAAACCGAAACCGAAACGGAGAAGTGGAGAGGATAGCGTGAGTGGCGGAAGTCACGTGGCTACAGCCGACCGTGCGCTTTTTTTTTTGTTTTTTTTTTTCTCTCCTCTTTCCGCACGTAGCAACGTAGCAGACGAAATGCGTTTGCTCGCCGGGGTATTCATTTGCAGTTATGTTTGTTCCGCTCGCTGTTCTGTATTTCAAGATGAGTTGTTTTGTACATTTAATTGGCAATTACTAGTCAGTGCCCGAGCGCCGTGGCGAATTCCCGTGATCAGCTCCGAAAAGAATACTCCCAAGATGTTGCGTGAAGAGTTGCCTCACATGTCCTGCGTCTGAAAGTGGCCAGAGTTATGCCAGAGTGCACAAGTTTCCAAAAGATCAACGGGTCGGGATCAATGGCTGGCTGCAATTCCTGTAGAACCATTACGCGAAGCTCGGAAAGCGGACGCTACCCGATTCATATGCTCCTTGCATTTTGTGTAAAGTGATATACATTGAGTTCGCAGGTGTCAGAAATAGAATCCATACCATTTAGTGCAGCGACGTATCGTCCACAAGTTTTTTTCCTGTGATAATTGTAAAAAAAGAAATGTAAACAGCGCAGATTGCTTGATAAAAAAAAAGAATAAAAAGTACACCCACACCAGGTATCGAACCCGTGCCCTCTGCGTGCGAAGCGGACGTCTTTCCACTGAGCTACTGAAGGAACTCTATCATGCGTAGTTATGCAGCGGGTAGACTGTATGTCGGAAGTTTGCTGCCGATTTCCCGATTTCCCTTCAATACATGCACTCCCGGCTTGAAGTCGAGCAGCACCAAGCATAGGGCACATTCGCACCTCGTAAAGGAACCGTACGCGTGCGTATTGAACTCGAAGTACGCACTTCGTGCTTGACGTTTGAGCGAGCGATGTCTTCAGCCACGAGAAGGGACGACGGCTCGGCGACGTCTTCGTGCAATCGGCTTGCTGGTCGGGCGTGTCGTACGGGATGAATATCAGTTCTTTTGATCGGTCCAAAATTTCTATTTCGAAGAAAGACAGAATTCGCCAGTACCGTGAACGACAGTTCTGAAGTAGAGGTCCAACGCCCGTCGTCCGCTGCCATCCGCTAGTGCTAGTCTTACGGTACACGAAACGTCGCCCAGAAAGCTTCCGGTTGTCTGTGCTACCTTTTTTTTTCAATCAACGTATTTGCAGCTTTTTTGAAGCCACAAAAAATGGGTTTCATATTTTTTTCTATTTTTAATATTGACTGTGTGCCTTTAATGACCCACGACTTTGATTAAATTTGGTGTTCGCATCGATACCTTACAAAAACGGCCCGTGACTACGGAAAAGAGAGTGAGCGAGACTCGAACCGGCCAGTTCTTTATCGGCGGTTTTCGGGCGGAAAGGGACCGAATTTCGAGCCGCAAATTCTGTTCTGGGTAGTTGGGCTCTCATATGTCACGTACAACTAATAACCTCGGTGAGCATAAATACCCTGTCAGTGTCCCTTTAAGAGCATTCTCAGTATTGCACATATGTGAATAAGACCCTTTTCCAACATTTCTGTTTTGAATTGTTTTTATAGGAAATTTCGTTGTACAAATTACTTATTTTCAAACACAATTTGCAATGATATTTAAAAAAAATTGTTCCCTTTTTAATATAATACTCAGTATGCGCATTTTACATTCAATTTGAACATAAAAATTAGAAGCGCTTGGCAAAATCTACTTGTAGGGTGAAGAACAAAACTCAATATGATGTAAATCATTAGTTAAATCCTAATTTGAAACGGACCAGTTTTCCTGACATGATTTAAACCAAACCTTTCCTGTAAACATAATCGTGAAATTAGCTCTTATTTACTGTCTGTCTATCGTTCGGTGCCTTACATATTCATTTGTTTTGTATTTAAGTCAAATAATCATCAAGCAAGAAAGGTTTTAATCAGGCTTAACACGAGCAAAAGGCATTGCTATTTTGGACAAATATAATCATTGAGCTTTTTTCTACCTTCCACTTCATCCGTGAGTTACATAGCGTCATAATGCAAGCCAAGGAGAACGTGAAAGAAACAAAAGCTAGATTGGTAATTTCTTATTGCAAATCATTCAGAACGGCGACGAAAAATTTGGCTTTTATATAACAAACTAGACAAATCAAGCCATTTTGGTCCTAGTAGGGCTGGAGTTACATGAATAAAACATTGCTAATGAATCTGCGCATTAAATTTGCAGTAAATATTTATTCCGCATTGTTATCAGTGATAGGACGGATTGATCAATCAATCTGCCTTGTTGAAAGAAACATGTAGTGATAAAGAGTCAATACACCATACCGAAAAACCCAGTGTAACTTTTCGCTGTCTGAATTATGAAAAAAACATAGACTGAGTTCTTCGGTAGGGTACTTTTTCGCTAATTTGATATAAATCAAATTAACCTGATTTAAATATCATAAATGGGAGTTATTTTATTTTAATTTTTACGACATTTTTTCAATTTTCGTTATTTATAAATAAAAAAACTTAATCTCTGGCTATATTAGGTTATCCTAAAATTCTCAAGAACACGAAACGAAAAGTACTGAGCAAAGATATTTTAGTATAATTTTTACATTTTTAAATATGATAAACTGTTTTGTATTCATTCAAGATCGCCGCGGTAGAACCGGAGACTTAAACATGATTTTAAAGACTGTAATACAACTAAGGCTGTTTAATACACACAGGGAATAGGTGCTCCAGCCGCCACAGCGGCGCTGATTCTAGCGGTGATGTCGGCATCAGAAGGACAGCTCGGATTCAGCTACCAGGGCTATCCCGGATTTCCAGGCTACTCCGGCATCCGAGGGTACCCGGGATACCACCACTACCATCACCTTCAGCCATTCCCCGGATACCATCCATACCAGGGTATCATTGTTGTTGGGTGCGTGAATGTTTCAGGCTTCCAAGCTCTTTGACGCTGCGAATCCTCGTGGACTTACTTCATTATTCTCTCAAGTTCACGCCTTTTGGTTGGACAACCTAAACAACGGGCTGGCTACTTAAAGGGGGCCTGAGGAGGTTTCTGAGACCGCCTACATATGGCGATAAATCACTCTCCGGGTTCTGAGCGTTCTCGAAATTCCTACATCCCGATCATGCGCGGCCGATTTTGCTATTAAATAGCAATCAAAGATCGTAACAGACGAAGGTCAAATAAGGTGAAGGGAGGAGCGTATTCCTGCAGTCAAGACGATATGTGAGCAATGAAAACGCGACATTTTGTGGCGTTGCAAACACTGTTTTTTTTACATATCTATGCGTTCCTAGATGATAACAAAAAATAAGAGTATGAGGTAAATGTTCATTTTTGGCGTCGAGAGAAAAAAATACTGCAATAATAGTTAAAAAAACAAAAAAAAACAACGCACTGTGCATTTGTTTTGTTTTCGTCTTCCGCAGGAGTGATATGTAACCGGTCGTATGCTGGTTCGCTCTTGAGTGCTCGCTCGCTGGGTTGAATCATTGTTCTTCTTCGCGCATTTTCTGCTTGCGACTAAAGGCCCGTTCACACTCTTGCGACCTCTTAAATCGTGGTTCCTTGCGACCTCTTAAACCTCTTAAAACGAGAGGACACACAGTGGCGCCATCTATCGGGTTGCAGTGTAAACTTGACGGTCCGGCATATTTTGTATTTCTCCCGTGCATTATCCTTTCTTTCTTGCCTCGAAAAACTTTTCGAAACCTTATAAACGAGCCTTTCTCATAGGTATTACGCATATTCGACCTCGGAAATGCCGCAAATCCGTCGCTCTTGTGAAATGCAGTTCCACAATCACCGCATAGATGGCGCCATCTATGCGGTGATCGTGGAACTGCATTTCACAAGAGCGACGAATTCGCGGCATTTCCGAGGTCGAATATGCGTAATACCTATGAGAAAGGCTCGTTTATAACGTTTCGAAAAGTTTTTTGAGGCAAGAAAGAAAGGATAATGCACGGGAGAAATAGAAAATAGACCGGACCGTCAAGTTTACACTGCAACCCGATAGATGGCGCCACTGTGTCCTCTCGTTTTAAGAGGTTTAAGAGGTCGCAAGGAACCAAGATTTAAGAGGTCGCAAGAGTGTGAACGGGCCTTTAGGTTACTTAAAAGTCTGATATGCGAGTCGTCATCGTCCGTAAGGCACGACTGGTTAAAGAAAAACGCGCCGAAGTCTGGGTGTCCGGGCTGTCCGGGCGACCAGCCGCGCGCATTCGAGATATAGATGATGATACGAATTTCTGAAGGAAACGAAACCTGTAAATGGGGCGAACTTGTGCCCAAAACAAAATAGAAGAAGGCTAGCCTCCCCAGGAGTCGATTTGGACGAAACAGCAGGATGGAACGCTGGGGCGAGACTGACTCCGGCTCCCCACGCAGAGCCCCTTATGTACGCGCGTGGGTTTCTGGGACAATCAGCGTGCCAGTTTCGGCGCGTAGAGCATTCGAACGTCGAATAAACCACATAATTTTTGAATACACCAAAATGCTACATTTACAGAAATAACGAGAAGGTGCGTTTGCTCCCAGGCATCGAACCTTTGACATTTGCGTGGGAGCCAAATAAGTTAACCATTCTACCGCGGGCGCGCTTGCTCGGAGACACGGGTGGCAATATTGCCGCGCTCTTGGCTGAGCAAGCGACGCCCGGTGACGGACGTCTAGAAGATTCATGTTCACTCTTACACGGAACTTAACCGTTATAATTTTGTTCTACATTTTTTTTTCGAAAGTACCTGCTCATTGTCTCCCCGAACGCTCGAACATCGAACCTTCTGGGCCCAATTTTCTTGAGGCCGACGCACAGTACATAAAAAGCTGCGCTGGACCTTATCGAGTCACTCTCGCTCTCTCTTGCTGCTACGCCTCCAAATTGCCTCCCGCTTTTCTGCTGCCTCGACGCTCGTTTTTTTTGTTTTGTTTTTTTTGGCGCAAGGTCGGACATTAAACTTCAGTTTGAAAGGGTATTTTTGACGCTTCTGCTCCTGCCATTCGTAACAATATTGCTCCGCACGTCAACCGGTCGGAGACGCGAGTATCCTTCGCTTGCTATTGGCTGACAGTGATCCTGGTTTGGATCTTCTTCCATCGCCAGAGATTACCTAGGCGTGTTGCGGTCTTTGATTGCTTTTTCAATAGGAAAATTGGCCGCGTAACATCATGAGTTTGTAATTTCTGGGATGCTCGTAGCCAGCAGTGTTAGTTATCGCAATATTTTGAGCGTTCTCAGAAGCCTCCTATCAGGGCCCCTTAATCATGATTCGGTTTCTGTGGAGTATGTATCACGACGTCATAATTTAAAAGCTCGTGCCGATCGAACTTAGCGATTTCGACTCGTGGCAATACCTAAGGCGGTGGCCGTTGAGCAGTTAGAAAGTACGCGAGGATCAGAACTTCTTTTGTGACTCAGACATATTCACTTCTATAAAAAAAAGGAGAGATCTGGGACTCCTGCAATGAAGAAAGTAGCCTCTAAACTGTTGGGCAGGCGGTTGAAGAAAAAATACGAGAGCAAACTTATGGGAGGAATGTTACTTCAAGATAAGCACCGCAACAACGAGATTATCTGTTATTTATTGCCAGGAAGCTAGCAAATATCAGGGCATTATTAACACGTGTGGTGACCAGATTGCACGAGCGGCTCACTCGCGAAGGCACGTGGTACAGACCTCGCAATCCTAGTTCATATTTTTTTAATGTCTCGCTCCTCTTCTAGAACCTTCCAGGACAATATGAGAACCTATCGCATGCTCCTATCAAGAGGGTTTAGCTATGAGAATCTGCGTAAAAAAACGCCATGACTGACAACATGGTGTCCTTCGCGCCCTCATCGCGGACGCATGATGCCAGGTATCACTGTGTGTCCTATACTTCGTTTCACCCTAAGTCTAGACGCAGCCGGAGCTACGAGCTGATGAGACCAATTCATCAGCGTCAAAAACGCACCGTCTTGGTGTTCGTCATGTTTCTATAGGTCTTCTATCATCACCGAACTAATCATTAACAGAAAAGGGCTATACTCCGTTTCAGCTGAAGTCCAGACGCAGCCGATTTTACAATCGCGAGCTCCGGGCTTTCAGCGTCCCTGCCAAGCACGCGCGCTTGTGCACTGTTCAGGGCCACATGCTCGCGCTTGTAGCATCGACTGCGTCTGAACCTAAGCTAAAACGAAGTATAGTGACCTGAGCTTTTGAGGTTGCTTGATTAGTACCCTGACCTCGTAGCGCCGGCTGCGTCTGTACTAAAGCTGAAACGAAGATAGGTTCACTGTGAACGTTTGTCTCAATCAGCTTTTATTTTATATTTTGTGTTTTCCTGCCCTCTTTTAATACGTGAGAATATTTGCTGCTGAATCCGTCCCCAAACTGGATAAAACACGACCTTAATTTTCCATCCAGCTTTCCAGTTGGTGAAGGATAACCTTGGACTGCTTTGCCCCGATAAGATGAGGTTTTTTTGTTTAAGTCAGTCTCAGTCACTCCGTTGATGCCATGAACGTGACTGTATTTTGTGTATGTGTAAACAGCGGGGCGTCAGTCAGCCCCAGTAGACCTATGTTATCTCCACTGAGGAGGTAATATTTAGGCAATGCAGTACGACTGCTCGTCTGGAGTTTTTTAGCGTGCAGCACGCAGTAGGGATCCATGTACGACCACATGCTAGTACGTCGCTCATCCACATCGAAATGGGCAGGTGTAGGGATTTAAATCAGGATCCCTGGACTCTGCAGTGCAAGTTTTTTTGCCTTGTGTTTCGATCTGCGTCTTTTATTCTTCGTGATTCAAGCGGAAATGGTAGGCACTGATCTTTACTATGAGGGGCTGCATGGCTTAGAGCTGCTGTACGAGCCGGGCATTAGTAAAGCCATTAGAGGTTAGATGCTTCAACCTGAAGTAGGGCGTCTGCTGAGCTTCTTAGTACACTCTGTCGACGTTTTGTTTCATGCTGCTTTGCGATATTAAGTCTTTTTTAATATTCCACTTTCGCATTAAATCCAATGAATAAGACATCTGAGCGTGGGGCATGCTCACTTCATCAACTATAATCTCGAAATTTTCACATACCAAAGGGCTTCCTAAAAAAATTCCCGGGTCCGCATGTTCTATCGTTGCGTGACAAGGGGGCCCTTTGAGATAACGAGACAATACCCAGCACACTGGACGCCGTTCGAATCAACGCTCAGAAGAATTAAAAAGTCAAGTAAAGTCTCCCTTCCGGAACAGGCTGCTTACTTCCAGTGACTTCATACCTGTTTGCTCAATGAGCCATTCAGTTCCCTATTGGAGATCAGCGCAAACAACACATGACCAGAGTTCCTCCGCTTCTCAGCCCACCGGGAGATGTGCTGGTGCCGACCACAACAGTGACCACGCAGCCTGTCCTCATACCGCTCGTGCCAGTCACCGAGACCGTCCAGCGAGTCCCGTCACCGCATCAAGTCCCGCCTACGCAGCAGAACCCCGAAGGCGGCGGAAGAAGGGTCGTGTACCCCAACCAAGTGGTGAGACCCCGCGTGGTGCCTGTCCACCAAGTGGTACGTCCGCAGGAGAAAGCATCCGTGGAAGGCGATGGGCCATCCGCAGAAGGGAGGCCCTAATCTCGCCTAGAGTCACTGCCGACTTAAGTTGCGCGGGGTGCGGTGACTTCCGGCCACCTTATCATCACTCCACAACGAATAGGAATGCGGCATTAGCCGATACGGGCAACGGAGGACCAATCCCATTGCAAGACGTATGAACATAATAATCTAAACCCCGCGTATCTTAAGCTGTCTGTGACTGTAGCTGCCTCTCGAGCGCAACGCTTTCTTCACGCGCGCAAATCTGCCTTCTCTTTGTGATCGAACCTCAACTCGCCGAAGCCAGCTGACAGCTAGGGGGACGTTGTGTTAGACGTTTATTTGGTGATAACGGTGTGCTGTTTAATTTCTCACTAATTGTTTTCTTTAATTTAAAACGATTCCCACAATGCAGTGCCGTGCTAACGTCTTCTTACCGGGTTGTTCAAGCTGGCCACTATTTCAACCGTCTTTAATTCTTGTTCCGGCTCGAAATGTTTACCTTTCCGCGTGTTATACTGAGTGAAAATAAAGATTCTACTGCACACGAGGTGGTACTTTATTAGCTCATAATCCATCGTTGATTAAAGTTGCACTAAACTACATACACCCATACACGCACACCTTTGTTTGTTATATTAAAGTGAATGAAATGGCATTCATTAGCAAGTTTAAACGTACTAAATAAGGTAATAGCAGACGTGGACGTAGTTCAACTACTCTACTCAAACTACTGTAGTTTAACTACTTTTCCGAGTAACTTGGTAACTTTCAATTACAACTTTATTTGGGTAATTAGTAGTTTACTTTAACTACATTTTTCAGGTAACTTCTACTGAAATTACTAACTACTTTCGAAATCGCCGGCAGATGAAGCGGCCTTCCCGAACAAGGTGCCCCCTCGCAGCCGTAGAAAATGCATCACAGGCATCCTTGGGCCAAGGTGGCGATGAGCAGCCAAAACATAACACCGACGCGCACGAACGCAGGAAGAGATGCTTAACAAGCCTTGGTCGGGTATTGACCTAATCCGGTAATGCACGCAGGTGCCGCGCCTTCAGGTGCAACCGTGCAAGCAAAGACGGGGGCACTCCGAAGGTTGTTGTTTTCATGTTGCCTGCCCTTTGTGAGTTCTGACTCAGGCGGTTTTGGGGTTCTACAGGAGGCGCCACTGGCATGACCTCGCAGCTGGGCGCCTGTTCCCATCGTCGCCTCGTCGTCAGCGAATACTCGCTTGCACAGCCGGACTCCACCGCACAGAAACGCAGACACGGATAATCCGTTCATAGGAGCACATTCCCGCTTCCAGCTGCAACTGTACGAGCGTCAATGCTTGTTTACGTAATCCTTCGAGCCTTTCCGACCTTCCACAACAGGGAGATCTCCTCTTTGTTGAAAACGATTTACTTGTCAGGCGTGTCAGGCGCGTCAGGATACCGTAGTCGCCGGCGAGGGTTGCGAGTCACCCTTGGGAGTTCCTTTTATTGGGCCCGGCGTCAGCGGCAAAGTATACTTCGTTTTATCTTCTGTTAAATAAAAAAAAAAACTTTTTTTTTTGTTTCGGTAGCGTAGCACTAGCACTGCAACGATACGCGCAGTCGTCCGAATGATCTCATCGCCGTGGCGTGAGACTTGAACCCTTGACGGTCAGGTGCACTCGCTCAGCGTATACTCTCCGAACGTCGTGGGAATAAAGAGGGGCCAATCATAACAATCTCAACTTGCCGAAGAAAAAGACAAAAGGAGGAGAGTTTGTTATACAACCCCCCAAACGAGGCAAACCTCACATGTTTTGTCATGGACACCTAAGATGCCAACACTCGCTTACCCGATCCTGCACAGCCTGCTTCTCGAACTCAACGCTGCCGTTCCATCCAGCGCGTCGGTGGAACGTCTTTTTAGCTTAGCTGGGGACGTCGTTAGTAGGAAAAGGCGAAAACTCCCCTATCAATAACTTCGAAAGTAAATTGCTTCTGCGAGTGAATAAACTATTTTGGTGAAAACTCAAGTCATAAAATGACTGCATTTATTTCAGGCTCGCAGGGTTTTTCACGAATCAAAACTGCTGTTCATTTTGCTACCACCAAAATATAAAAAAGTAACTTCGAAAGTAACTTCAAAGTAACTCGCTACTTTTTTAAAGTAGTTAGTAGTTTACTCAATTACTCTTACAAATGTGTAATTTCTACTCTACTCCAATTACTTTTGGCGTCGATACTCAGTAACTTAACTTAACTACCTTTTTTGAGTAATTTGTACATGTCTGGGTAATAGAAAGAAACATGACCTCCGACAGGAGTGCTCTTGGCTTGGCATTTTGCCACCGCATAAAGCAGATGCTGCGAAGCAGCTAGATGACGTGCCCTTTTCTCGACAGCGGAGAGAATAAAACATTTCAAAAACCGCATCAAGCAACATTGGCGGTTGACATATCTTCGGCACGAAGCGGGTGACTGGATCCAAATTTTCGCTGAAGGCAGACGCAACGTTCGTTCTAATACGGGCTTAGCGTATTTACTCGAGTAATAGCCGCGCTGTTTATGAGCAAAGCCTCTGGGTCTACTTTCCCGAGGAGCACGGGAATTACGAATCACAGCGATCGGCAGAAATATGGCAGCGATTTACGGGACAGAGATAGCGTATTCCCACGAAAATGCTATTCACTCCGATTGCATCTCCGCTCGCGTTTGCGCCTCCTTTCTTGAAACTTGCACTTGCTTCGGAAGTTCCAAACGGTGAAATATCGTGCTTTTTAGTATTGTCAATAGACCGATCTCACCAAGCGTTCAGCGCATGCGTGACACTGCCATAACTTTAGTTCACAGGAGGCAGGCTGTAGTGCACGAGGCGCCTCGTGCAGTCTCGGGCTCTACACACGCTAAGCTCCAGCGACGCATTGCGTAGATGGAGTGTTGCGTCCCTCGACGCATTTTGGCAGCGGTGGCGTAGTCAGGCTGGTGAGATCAGTCTTTTGAAAACGGAATCGGAGACACGTAAAAAGTTTTGCCGTCCCGAGAGAGAGCCGCTCGAACATGGTGGATATGCGCGTAAACTTGTGATTTTTCCAGCACCGCGAGTCAGTGAGACTTTTGTTTTCTCACTTTGGACACGACTATTGGTTTGGTTTCTTTCGCTAAAAAGGTGAGATGTCTGAAGATAATACAGAAGCACATTAAAAACAAATCCTAAATTTCCAAAATAAACTTAATATTTCGAGCCGCTTCTCCGCTAAAGCTGAGATAGAAGAGAATATCACCAGCACGAGAGCTCGAGATCGCTGCTTTGAATCCTCCTTCCGCAGAACGAGCGCTCACGCTAAAAATATGCCTCCAAGCCAGGAGAGTGGGCTAGCTCGCGCTTGTAGCTTTGGCTACGTTGAACATAGCATTCGCGACTCCCGCAAAACGAACGGCAACTAGCGGAAAAACACTGAACTGGCCGGAACAGGTCCTCTCGCGATTTATGCTTGTCTCTTCTGGCGTCAGTGTTTACATGTTGTCGGTGGTTTGCGCGATGGAAGAGCTGTCCCGGCGAGTCTGTCGCAACTGGTGTATCAGCTTGTATCCAGGTTGCTCTGCACGCGACCTACGCAACCCCGTGAGCTAGACATTCCGCGTTTATCAATGTTCATCAACACCGTGGAGGGACAGTAGGCAGTTCTTTCATCGCTTCTTCGAAGAAATTCAAGCCTCTGAAAGTTCGCTTATTCCAACACATCGCCGCAGGTTCGAAACGGGGAAGATAAAAAAGCGGGGGAATCAATTTTGAGCCCAGTAGTTGCTTGCTGATATCCCAGCGTTGTGCGTACAGAGCTGGCACATGGCGCGGCACGACTTGTGTTAGACCGCCATATTTTCCCGATTGTGGCGTCCCCCATAGGACGCTGGAGTCACGAATAATGGACGCGCACTTTTGAAAATGACATAGTGAATTTGGCGAATAACCATCGTGAGCGGAACTTCTCACCATGCTTCACCGAAGTGTCAATCTGTCACCGACTATAGAAGTTCTCTGTTTCCTGTCGTTCTCAGTCACGTGGGTTCCGTATCTGGTATGCGGGACGAAAAAATAATAAAACATTTCAATTCGGAATATGTGAGAAGATATAGGTGAGGAAAAACAAGAACGTGTGACAATCACGCATTTTTCGCAGACATTTTCAACCTGCGTGGACAGATCAAAACGACGTTTTACCGCATACCAGAAGTGACCATATTCAAGATAGCTGCACTCTTGTGGAAAAGGCATATAGTTCAAACGGCTTTAGGTTGTTAAAACGTGAAAAAAGGCCCCCTTTAGTACTATTAAAATCCACTTAGGGCCGAATTTAAAGAAGAGAAAGAGAAAAAAATATATAAAGGAAGGCTCTAAATAAGTTGGCAGTCATAAAAACGAAGCCGGGTATCTTTTGTGTTTTAGTAAATTGAGCGAATATTTCCGAAGTTTGCCGGAGCCGCTGCAGTCCAACAACATGATGCTGTTCAGGGAGCCCTATTTTTAGTTGTCTATGAAGCAACCCTACACAAAACAGCGGCGACGCGGTGCGGCCCCAAGCAAAACTGTTTGGCGTGCTCATCTGTATGCCAGCCGACGAATAGCATTGAGTCATACGTAGTTTCTAATCAATCTTAATTTACCTGAGGATTGGGGTACATAAGACGGCCAACATCACAGTAGGAGCTAACTTCTTTTTCACTAGAGATGAAAATAAAAAAAAGTGAAAGCCGTTTACAACTCCCTGTAACGCCGAATTGGAGCGCAGCTCTTGAGGAGGAGGAGGGAAGGGTACTCAGGGGAGGGTATACCCCTCCTCCTCCTCCTCCCCTCATTCTTCAATCTCCTCCGGGGGGGGGGGGGGGGGAGCTCGCGCGGTGCATTATGGGACATTTTGCATAATGCACCGCGCGGTTACGCCGACGGCGACGGCGACGGCGACGCCGCTCAAGCCGGAAACGGGCGCCTAAGAGCTGCGCTCTAAAACACAGATCCTTACACCGTCTCGAGAAAATACAGCTGCGATCATCTTACACCCCTGTCAGACGGCAGCTAAAATGGCATTTACGCCAAATGACATTCAGGTTTCCAAATGACATTAAAGATGGGACGTGCCAGACGACAACTAAAATGACATTTAGGTGATGTTTACTACGATTGCAGTCTCAAAGTCGTCCCGAGCACATAGATCACGTGTGCGTCAATAAATATTTTAACACGGCGAAACACTGTTTTTGGGTTGCCTGCTGGGACAACAAAATATAACAAAAAACCGGGATAGAAATTTGCGCTCACTAGTTTAAATTTGTTCGGTTTTTGACGAAAAAAAAAAGCGAAGCGTGAGGCGAAATCTATTAGCCAACGTAACGTCGTAATAAGCCAATCCGTAAGCCGAGCCTCCCGCGCTCCGCCACTACACCTGACAGCTTGCTCGCTATCAGCTATCAGTTCTTTCGGTAATTTCGGTAGTGCTTGCTTGCTCTGGTTGTCCCTCACTCTCGATCTTCGTCTGCCGGCTTCACTTCTACGTCTGCGAAGGATCCTGGACGCCGTATTATGCTTCCGCCGTTGCTATCACGGCGGTATGGGTTGATCATGGTTCGAGCGTCTCCGGCTGTTGAGAAGGCCGTCCGTCATCTTCGTCGTAGACGCATTCCGCGAGCTTCGGTTTGAGACAGGCTACCGTAGAGGACCTACTAACGTACTACATCTTCCAGCAGCCATTTGGGTGATACCGGCGACGTGATCAGGTACCTTTGTGAATGTGTGTCGGCGTTACATAGAGTGCTGGGTTGGCCAGGTGACTTGTGTGCATCTAACCACCTCAGTGAGAAAGCGAGTCGGCGCTGCAAAGCCGTACTCCACTGCGTAGGACAGAACCATTGCCAACTTGCTTGTCGTGGTGCACTCCACTGCCAAGTGATCGCATCCCTCCGACGCGACTGGCCCAAGATCGTGAGCGCCGCCGAGACCGCTGAACGGTTAAACACACACGGGATAACCGAACTGCCCCAGGATTCGCGCAGGTCATAGAAAGTCGCTGTAGGACTGCCACCTGAGACATCAAGTTCCAGCGCCAGTGGCTACCAAAACAAGATAAAAATACTAAGTACCCTTTTTGCAAAAAAAAAAAAAGAAAAACGTTTCTTGTAACGAAATACGATTTATTAAAACAATTGACGCCTGAACTAGTAAAATAATATCACTACATGGTTTTTCTAGCTCTTAGAAAATTCAGGCAATCTTGCTTCAAACTCGCAAATTAAAAAAAAAAAAAATTCAGAGTTATTTGTTTTTTATTACTGAGTGTCACTCAAAACTAACTGGTATTGTTCCTGCCAACATTGTAAAGTTATTCGTTAACTCGCTTTAATTTGAATAAAACAACTGGATCATCTTCGCAATTGTAATAAAACGGGAATTGGTGTGCATGCTTGATGAGGTGAAAATGACTAAATAACTGTTTCTAAATACGAGACAAGAGTGCCGGCTTCTAGCACTTTATATACTATGTTTAGAATCTATAGAACGTTATCCATTCTGTGAAAACTGTTCCAAGCTAGCTGGGTGGTGAAATTTGGACTGATTCTGCTTCCCCATTGAATCTCCAATTTTGGGAATTATATGTCTAAGGCGCAAGATATTTTATGCCTAGAGGACTAATGCATCTGTTGCAATGTTTCTATCCAACTACAGTGATTCTTTTGCCTCTTCTAGACCACTGCTACCAGTTCCAGTATCTCAACATTGGGATGCTGAGGCAGTGTCGTGACCACGTTCAAGAGGTTGGAACTGGCTGGCATTCGGGAAGCAGTCACGATCCAGGCACATGCGGCCTCAGTCAATGGGACCGCCATGTCCCCACGGATCCTGTGTAACCACGTGTTCCTGATAACATCCAACATGCTCAAACCTTACCGAACCCAGGACATCATTTTGCAGGGAACTGCACGTCGATCAGTCAATTCTGTACATGTGACGACCCTCCCAGATTCTCGGCATCACTCCCAACTTCTTGTCGTGTTGGATACATTTCAGCCTACTGCTGGCTTAGAGAATTAGAGTGGACACAGGGACTATGGTTTCATTTACTTCATGTGCGAGTGAAGCTGAAGCTATGAGCATGAGCATGTTGCCCTGAACGATGCTCCCACTACATGAACGTGCATCCTTGGTAGCGGCATTGAAAGCCTGGATCTTGCACTTAAAGTGAAATGGAATCTAGCATCGTGAGTATGGTGTGTGTGCGTCGGGCAACATCGGCGAGTCAGCAGAAGTCAAGCCAAAGCGAGTCAAGCTGGTTTACTGAAAAGTTTACCGTTCCGGGGACTCGATATAAACCATGTGCCTCTTGTCTAACTCCTCTTTCCTGCACGGCCAAGTCAGCCGCCTGAATAAAGCTTTGGGTGGCGACGAGAATGAAGAACCTCAGACTCCGAGGCACGCAACCACACTTTTTTGAGCAACGACAGCTTCGTGGCAACTTGGCAACGACGAGAGCACATGGCGGAAAAGGATGAGCCAAACGTTGTCATCATAGGGTGGCTGAGACATCTTGAAGAGTTCGACCCGGACAGGGTTGAAGCGTGGCCCCTGCACCAGGAGCGACTAAACTGTTTCTTCATCGTGCACAACATTGTCGAGGGGTCCCCAAAAATGCACAGTGTTTGTGGACCGACAATCTACACCGTCATATGCTCGTCGTGTGTGCTGGTAGACTCCCTATGCGGACATTGTGTCGGAGCTCACCGCCCACTTCACACCGTGCCTGTCAGTGATTGTTCAGTGCTTTGCATTTCATAAGCGCAGCCAGCAGCCTGGAGAAACCATCGCGAATTTCGTCATCACCCTGTGCCGCTTTTCTGAACATTGCAACTTTGGTGAGACCTTGACAGACATGCTAAGGGACCGTCTGGTTTGCGGTGTCCGGGACAAAGGGGTGCAGCGTCGTCCCCTTGGCAAACCAACGATGGAGTTCAAAAAGGCGTTTGTGGCTGCAAATCCTTCGCCTCCGTAGGATTTGCAGCAACGACATTGATTTCCGTCAAAAGCTTAAAGGGGCTCTCAAGTGGATTCTGAGATCGTCTACATATTGGCATAACTCAATCTACTAGCTTTAAGCATCCTAAAAAGATTTGAAATTACATTCAAGGGCTGCCGATTTTCCTAATAAAAATCCAATCAAAGATTGTGGCACGCCACCCTTTTTGTGCCATGGCGCAGACACCAGGGGGTGCCACCGGACGAGAAGGCAGCAGGGGAGGGCACACGACAGCCAATCACGTGATGGCTTCTCGGCGGACTGATTTTTCGAAGGTGCACGTATTCGAAAATTTAGTCTGCCGGGAAAACATCACTTGTAATTGGCTGTCACGTGCCCTCCCCTGCTGCTTTCCCGTCCAGTGGCACCCTCTGGTATTCTGCGCCACGGCGCAGAAAGGAGGGGGTTCCACGATCTTTGATTGGATTTTTAATAGGGAAATCGGCCGCCCTTGTACGTAATTTCACTTAAAAAACAGTAAGTGCGCAGGTGAGCTGTTGGAAGTTGATCATGATGTAGAATACCCGAGACGGTGGTAAAAGCTGGGAAACTTGGTCAAAGAAAAAAGACAGGGGAAAAGAACGTCTCAAACTCAGCTACTGTGTTTATTTCCTCGAAGTTATATATCCACAACCTAATCACCGGCCACCGACGTTCTTTTCCCTGCCTTTTTTCTTCGACCAAGTTTCCCAGCTTTTACCACAGTCTCGGGTATTCTACATCATGATGTAATTTCAGTTTTTTTAGGATGCTTAGAGTTCATAGATTTAGTTATGACAATAAATAGACGATATCAGAATTCAGTTCCGTGCCCCTCTAAGACGATGACCACCTTCTTTATTGAAAGTAGCTGCCCACTCGGCCTTCTGTGCAATGCGAGCAGTCATATGTCTCTTACATTTCGCGGCATGACGCCCTATTTCCCCAATCAAGATCTGAACCACCGTGCAACCCCCTCATCATCATGTTCCATCCCCACATACCCAGGCTCGGCAAACTAATCATGGACGCCACTTCCCAACTCGTAGACTCTATAAAGTTATTTCTAAAGCACCCACCCTAACTTACCGTCGTCAGCCCAACTTACGATCCCTTCTAGTACGCAGCAACCAGTCCGGAACCCTCTCATCTTTATGTTCCATCCCTCCATACCCAGGCTCGGCAAACTAATCATGGACACCACTTCCCACCTCGCAGACTCTACAGTAATTTCTAGAGCACCCGCCCTAACTTACCGTCGTCAGCCCAATTTACGATCCCTTCTAGTATGCAGCAACCCCACCGAAACCCCCTCATCTTTAGGTTCCATCCCTCCATACCCAGGCTCGGCAAACTAATCATGGATGCCACTTCCCACCTCATAGTCTCTAAAGTTATTTCTAAGGCACCCGTCCTAACTTACCATCATCAGCCCAACTTACGATCCCTTTTGTACGCAGCAACCAGTCCACAAAACCTCCGACTTTGCTCCCCGGTACCACGCCGTGCGGCACACCGACATGTCTTACTTGGAAACATACCGGCCCTCCTCCCGACCTGCCAATAAGAATCCCTCCGGCCCTTCAAAAGCGTCACAATCAAATATTACATAATGTTGCTCTCCACCTAGTGAAGGCACATCTGAGATATCATAATGACCACTGTGCCCAGTTACGCCCAAACCTCATTGTTGCTAAAAGACTCCTAAGTCCCTTGACTTATCTTTCCATTCTCACTCACGCAAACTTGTCGACAAAATTCTTGAAGTCAACTCGTATCTCTATGCCGATGGTCTCGCCTCTAAATCAAAGAAACTAGACACTCTCTTGCCCCGAAATGATCAGGCCGCCATCCAACGCAATGATGATGTCACCATACCAGACCATTTACCCCTCACTGCCCCTGAACACATTATCTTATCGAAGGGCCTGTCCTTCGTCCCTGCACTTCAAAGCCGACCCGACCCTTTTTCTTTACATGTAGAAAGTGAACAATTCTTCCGATGCCTACTCTTAAATGCCCACTTAACCCAGCATCCGTCTAACTTAAATCGCACCAGGTTCGACACCATTAACCCAAAAACTAGTATTTGGACCCCGTTTCCCACCAAACACCCTGAAACTGACAATTCAATCAAAGCATGCTGTAGCATCCTTGCCAACTCGTCTAGCAACCTAATCTTTAAACACCGCAACACCACGCACAAGATGTTACCACTCTAAAATCCCTTCGAAACCAAACTGACCTCGTAATCAAGCCAACCGATAAGGGTGGAGCCGTGGTGGTCTGGTGCAGTGATCTCTACTCCGAGGCGGCTGTCCGACAGCTCTCTGTTTCTGATTTTTACGAACCCCTTTCCTCTGACCCCACTGCCACCTTCCAAGATAAAATTACAGCCACCGTAAGGCTCCTAATCGAAACCACCTTCCTTCACCCCGCTGCAAATTGCCTAATTGTTCGTCATCCCCACGCTGCCTCATTCTACCCCGCCATATCCTGCCCCACTTACTTCATCTGCGCTTTTGTTGATTCGGTCCTTCAGCCTATTGTACAAAACCTGCCCAGTTACGTTAAAGATACAAAAAGCATCCTCCAACGCCTGTCTAATCTGGCGCCGACTGCCGACACTATCTTCTTCACAATGTACATTACATCTCTCTACACTGTAATTCCTCACGCCGAAGGTCTACAGGCTCTCTCACACTTTCTTAATCAGCGTCCCTCTCAAAATCCCCCCTCTCACTCCATAATCCGCCTCGCCGAACTAGTCCTAACACTAAACGCCTTCCAATTCAACTACTCCTTCTATCGCCAAAAATGTGGTGTAGCGATGGGCACTAAGATGGGTCTCTCGTTTGCCAACCTTTTTGTTGGCTACGTCGAGCACTAGTTCTTTAATTCCTTCCCACACACGCACCCTCAATTCTATGGTAATTATTTTACGACATCTTTGGTTTTGACCCCCCTCCCGTAGTTGACCGTTTCACCAATGCACTCTGTAACGCCCACCCCTCCCTCAAGTTTACCTCAGTGATATCGAAATGCTCTGACAACTTCCTAGACTGAATAATCACTAGTGACGGTCAGAGGTTCCACACCTCTGTGCACTATAAACCCACTGACAGCCATAGCTACCTTCTTTACTCCTGGGACCAACCTAGATCCCAAATCAACTCTATTCCCTTTTCACAATTCCTTCGCCTCCGTAGGATTTGTAGCGGCGACATAGATTTCCGTCAACAACTTAAGATGATGACCGCCTTCTTTACTGGACATAGTTACCCACTCGGCCTTCTGCGCAATGCGAGCACTCGCTTTTCCAACATTTCGCGGCACGACGCCCTCTTTCCCCTACCAAGATCTAAACCAGGCAACCCCCTCATCTTCACGTTCCATCCCTCCGTACCCAGGCCTGACGAACTAATCATGGATGCCACTTCTTACCTTGTAGACTGTAAAGTTATTTATGAAGCACCTGCCCTAACTACCGTCGGCAGCCCAACTTACGATCCCTTCTAGTGTACAGCAACCAGTCCACAAAACCTCTGACCTTGCTCACCTGTACCATGCCGTGCGGCGCACCGAAATGTCTTACGTGCAAACACACCGGCCCTCCTCCCTGCTTGCCAATGAGAATCACTGGCAATCGCACCTGTTAATCTTCTAATCTGATATACATTATTTCCTGCACACTTTGTCCGACCTTATTATATATCGACGGAATTGACCACCGACTCCACGAACGCTTCCGAGATAGACTTGTCACACTAGAAATAGCGGGCCAACTTTAACACGACCTCTCACACACGTCTCTAAACACTTCTCCTCCACGAATCCTTCAGAACTCAACGTGCGAGTATGCAGCATCGGGAAATCAGGCTTCCACACACCCACCTCACACAAAAAGGAACAAAACAGATTAATGTTTAACCTAAAGACGGAATTCCCTTCCGGTCTAAACAAGAAACTTTCTTTCGGCTATTAGACATTCCCAATATATATAATTTGGGTGGTGACAAGGGTGCCCTAAGCTCCCCCCCCCCCCCCCGCCCCGCCCGCATTCCTTCACTTGTTGACTTGCAGACCTGCTGCACTTTACTCGACAACTTTTTCTCCCTCTCTGACTCCATGACGTCACATCTGTCAAGTGTTACCTCCGCGTTTTGTATATACATTGTATATATAGTTTGATGTGTCGTCTCCCCTTTTAGGGTTGAAACGTTGTTCCACTCCTTTCCTTAGGCACTTCTCTTTCCCTTCATACCTCTACTAATATACTAGCAGTGCCCGGCAGAATGCATCTTCATCTGGAAGAACTCTTGAACGGCCTTGAAGGAGTGTAGGGTATTTCAGGCAACATTCTCGTCGGCGGACAAACGGTAGCTGAGCACGACGATTGGCTGCAGAGGGTGTTGCAGCGCATCCAGGACAACGGCCTGCGTCTGAACGGTGACAAGTGCGCTTTTCCGAGTCAAGGAAGTATCGTACCTGTGGTACCGTACCAACAAGGACGACGTCAGTCCTTTGGCCGAAAAGGTGGAGGCCATCAAGAAAGCTCCGGAACCGAAGAACAAGACAGAACTAAAGTCATTCTTGGGAGCTCTGAACCTCTATGGTCGTTTTTTTTTAAGGGGGCCGCCCATGTGTTGGAACCCTTTATCGCCTTCTAGATAAGGATAAGGTGTGGGCCTCGGTGAAGATGGAAGCAGAGGCGTGCAGGCATGCCAAGGGTCTGCTAGAATCCTCAGATGTTTTAGCACACTACGATGTGTCACGTCCCATAGCGCTGGCCTGCAATGCCTCTCCGTCTGGGCTGGGAGCTGTACTGAGCCAAGTGGGAGAAGATGGCATTAAAAGTCCTGCTTCGTCGGCCTGTTCTGAAACTCATGGCATCATCACTGACATTGCCACTGGTATCTTGGGGTCAATACCAGTGGCGGCCCTGATGCTGGCCATTGCAATGTCCCCGTCAGCCCCACAGAATTCTTTTATTGCTGCTTTTCCAAAAGGTACCTCACACAGGTTGCTCTTCCTGCAGTGCTTTTGCACAGCATGTCTGAAAACAAGTGAGGAAAATGTCACACAAGTGGCCATGGCTGCAAGAAACTGCCACTTGTTATTTAGAGGCAGTGATCCCAGGAACTTGTAGATTTTTTTGTAATGTAGCCAGTCCACTTTGCCTACTTCTATGGTGGCCCCCAGCAGCAGATGTTTTCTGGAACATGTAGATATCTTAAGTAGCAACTGTGCAGCAACTGCATTCAATGTATATATGCAATACCTTATCAAACAATTTTTAGGATGTTTTGGAATAAAATTGTGCACGTATCATGTAAACACACGTAGCAGATTTAGCTCTGAAACAGTATGGGATTATCCAACATCAAAGAAAGCTAGAAATACAGGGTGAAACAAGGAGACGGCAGGCTCTTTAAATCGACCGGAAAATTCGGTTTCTTAACCTATCGCGCTACGACTTTGTGCAGCGTTGCCCACAGATGGTGCATTTTTGTTTGTAAAATTTGCAAAGAACAAACTTACCTGAGGAAAAAGTAAAGAAAGAAAAAGGCTTAGCTCCCATGGAAACACAGCGACGCCACCGGACTTCAAACAACACGGCGCCGTTTCGCACGGGAGACAAGTGATGGCGCAACGAACGCCGGCAACGAACGAGCATACGCCTCACCCAGCGCAGGATGGCAGGCGAGCTCGGAGGCCGTCGCCTGAACTCCGTTCGGAAGCGTCGGCGGACTTCTTTCGACCTATGGCACTCCCCGTACCAAAGTACGACCTTAGCTCGTTCGCTGGGAGTTAAACGCACCATACCGACGTCAAACGTAAGAAAACAGCGCGAATAACAGTCGCAGAACCAAAGACAGGCGCGGTAGTAAAGACGAACTGCAAAGCAGAGGACATCAGTACCCCGAAAAAAAAAAAAAACAGTCAAAATAACCCGACAAACCATTTTTTAATCGATTATGTGTCCATTCAATGTGTTGTATTAGTAAGGATGATAAAATAATGCATTGCCAACTGATATCAGGAAAGCTGCCGCCGCTTTTGAGTCGAAAAGATTGTCTGCTAAAGGGCCGGCTCTTGGCGTCGTCTGCTCGTTCGTTGGCGGCAGTTGGCGCCGCGACCGCTTGCGCCATCTCTTGTCTCCCGTGCGAAACGGCGCCGTGTTGTTTGAAGACCGGTGGCGTTGCTGCGTTTCCATAGGAGCTAAGCCTTTTTCTTTCTTTACTTTTTCCTCAGGTAAGTTCGTTCTTTGCAAATTTTACAAAAAAATGCGCCATCTGTGGGCAACTCTGCACAATGTCGTAGCGCGATAGGTTAAGAAACCGAATTTTCCGGTCGATTTAAAGAGCCTGCCGTCTCCTTGTTTCACCCTGTAGAAACATTTGGAGACTGACTTAATGCAGCATTTCTTTTTATTTCTTTTGGAGCATGTCAATGGGAATGTAAAAGCCGGTAAAAGGTAACGGTGGCGAATACCTACACTACGTTTATTAGAACAGACCATTTAAAAAATTTGTACCACTTAAAAAAGTAACCTCTTTTTGTCGCCTTGCATTCTTCCCAGAATCTCTACCCGGCGGTAGTACATTTGACAAGGCATGTCAGCCAACCTCGGGAACTGTTGCCTGAGCAACAAACGCGAAATTTAAAGCGCTGCTAGGCGCAACGAAGACAGCTACTATGAACCACGACCAAGCCGGTCGTGCAATGAACTGGTTCGAGGTACGCAGTGCCGCGACGACCCACACACGCAAAACAAACACTAGGCGGCCGTCCACTCCACTTATTGTTTTGCGTGCTCCTGTTGGTTACGCCCTCCGTCAAAGTTATATCTTACCCAAACATGTTCCTTGGGGTTTCGGTGTTGTGATGGACTGCGACATGTGTCTTGAGGAAACCGATTGCTTTAAAAAACGCCCGAATGCCGGTCCAGAACCCGCCGTTCCTCTTCTGCTACCGAAGACATTCGAGGTGCTCGTCTCACAAAGTTGTGCCGACGTCTCGTGGGTGGTATAATTGGCAGGTGGCCTTTTCTTGCCGGCAGGCGCTCCTTCCGACATCGTAAAACCGCGTAAATGCTGAGCGCAACTGGAACCAACAGCCGTCCGAGGCGGGCACACGACAGTTTCAGCCAACGTTGTTTCAGCGGTTCAGAGCCATTAGCGCCATTAGGCCTACTGGATAACTGGAGCCGTGTGGAGGTTAAACAATTAGGAACGTAAAGTGTGTGCAAACTATGCGTTAAACAAATTATTTTCGTAATTAAAACGGTGTAAAAATTGTTTCCGCAATATAGGCCTTCTTTTTTAAAAAATCCCGTAACATGTGCCGAGCGCTGCCGACGAGAGTACGCTTTACGAACTCAGTTTAGCTGAAATGGCATTTGGGTTGAATGGCATCTGAGTTGCCGTGTGGCAGTGCTTAAATGACATTTATACCGAATGTCATTTGGCGTAAATGCCATTTTAGCTGCCGTCTGACAGGGGTATTATTCTCAGTAGGTCCACTCAATCCTCCAGCGAGCGAAGGACATACTAAACTGGGGAACAAAAAAAAGCTTCCCATGAAGATTTTATCAATCAAAATTGGGTTGCGCGTATATTTACAGAACGTATAACTTGGTCTGCCTCAACGGGCGACGAGTCTCCAAGCTGTAGATGAGCAAGGCAGCCAGTGAAGTACAACCGCTAGCTTGAGGTTGTTACCGTGCATCACGCAGTAGGGATACACGACCGCACGGCGGTACGATGATCACCCAGATCGAAACGGGCAGGGGTGGGGATTGAAATTTTATCTATCACTGACCCTAGTGAATGTCATCCCGCCAAAATGTCTAGAGAGTCAAATACAAAAACACTTTGTAGATTCACATTCCAGCTCTTATAAACACAATAAAATATAGGACGGTGTATGGCGTCGCTGACGCTCTCACTGCGGGAAACGCGATTGAATCCTAAATCCCCTTCACAAAATTCACGCTCGGCGTTCATTTATTCAGGAGCCCCACTAGAGCGACAAACAGAAACAACCGACACCAATAATCCTCGTGCACGGGCAGCATGCCTGCGAGGCAACAGTGATGCGAGGGTATACGCTTGGCAGGCTTCCAGTGATTGTAAGCCTGCGAAAGTTACATTCGCGTGCATCCTGCAAGCCCGCGACCTTTATCGGTGCCGGTTGTTTTAGTTTTTCGTTCTAGTGGGACTCGGGCATCACAAGTATTGACAACCTTTGTTGTGACAACGCGCAAAATACGTGCTATGAGCTATTGCTCCGCCGCCATTCACTTCTGAGGGTCGCTCCTTTCAGTTCTGCGCCGTCAAGTGCTTCCAAGAGTCACACGATGCATGGGCATCTTGTGCATGGGCACGTTTGACGATACTTGAAAGAAAAATACGGACACAACAAGGGTTGAACATAGTTACAGTTGCGCACAAAAGGACAGGGACAGAGAAGAGGAACGCGTAGACGACAGACAAGCGCACACTAACAACACATGTATTAACGAAATATGAAAAGAAGTAGGTACAGAAAGCAGAATCAGCTCGAGCGTTGGTCACACAGGCCCGAGCGACCACAGCCTCGTGTGCCCGCAAGCTCAAGGGTCTTTCGTCAATACATGATTTGTGAGTTTGCGCTTGTCTCTCGTCTACGTGTTCCTCTTCCCTGTCCCTGTCCTTCTGTGCGCCACTGTAGCTATGTTCAATCTATACCAACTCGCCCAACTGTCTATATTACTAAACAACAAGGGGCTTTATTCAATCCAAGATCCGAGCCACCCCTGCCGGTTGAATCCCGTGAGCACACACACAGAACAATGCTTGACCCATGTAGGTTTTCGCGTATCACGGTACGAAATGGTCCCTGCGGGTTCTGCACCGTTATCTCTGTGCTTTGAATGGAACTCCCGCTCTCTTATTTCCCCCCGTGCTCCACCTGTGGGAAGCCGACCAGTTTTGCAGGCGTTACCAAAATTAAGTAACGAAATCAGTCACTCGTTACTCGCGAACTAAGAGAACGCGTTACCGACCTACGTTAGCTCAAAGTAAAAGAAAAGCGTTACCGACACCGTTACCGATACAAAGTAACGCACGTTACTATTGCGTTACTTTCCATTTATATATTGACGGTAACTGCGCTTGTTTTTTTGCCAATAGCGTTTTTTGATTCCAAAACAAACTGCGTGTTTTTTTTTGTTTTTTTTTAGCCGGACTTTTTGCGGGGCCAAGATGCAGGTCAAAATTTTGAAGGGATGTGGAAAGCGTTCAAAAACAAGACAGTGCAGTGCAGCGTGGGTGACCCAGAAAAATTGCAGAATATACTTCGTTTCAGCTCAAGTCCAGACGCAGCCAACGCTACGAACTAATCGGATTAATCAAGCAGCGTCAAAAGCGCGAGTCACTGGGCCTTTTCTTCTTTATGATTGGTTTTGCGATGAAAGAATACGTACAAAAAGCATGACAAACGCCATCATGGCTCGCCTTTTGATGCTATTTCAATGGTACCATCAACTCGCAGCCTCGGATGCGTCTGCAACTAAGGTAAAACAAACTATAGAAGCACGAAAAAAAAAATGTAGGTGTGCTTTTTTAAGTTTCGGGAAGATGTAACAAGTAACGTAACTGCGTACTTCGTCACTTGGAAAAAGTAACGTAAGTGCATTACCCGTTCCTCTATTGAAACTGTAACGAATACGTTGCTATGTTACATAAAAGGTAACGGGTTACCGATGCAGCCGTTACTTTTAATGCGTTACCGCCAAAACTGGCACCAACACACTCAACCACGCATCTCCCTCTTCTCCCACTGAAATTGGTACAGCCCTTTCAGCCGATAATGGCACAGGCACAGAAAGTGAAAGAACTGCATGACCTCGCGCTCTTGGTGCTGCATCGCTGGCTTTATCAGCCCGTAGCGTTGGCTGTGCTCGGAACGAACGTAAAGCGAAGAATATATTTAGATTCTAGGGTATTACAAGGCAAGCCAACGAAGGTAATTTGGCATGCACGCAGCGAACAAATCCGCAGATTCATATCCACCAACTGGAGATCTTTTGACCTGCCACCGGAATTTCGGATTGACCTCTGTCAGATTGCGGAGCACATCGGTCGGTATGCACTATCAAAAAAGTCTGTGCGTCTCCTTTCACGCACAACACTCGGAGAACCAATCAGCGCAACTTACGGAGGCAGCTCAGCGAATGACGATGCCGACACATCTGTTTAGACCAAAAAACGCAGACTGAGTTGTGACATTAAGCAATGCAAGCGTGACGTTTTGCATTGCTTAATGTCACAACTCAGACTGCGCTTTTTAGACTAAACAGATGGTTCGGCATTGTCATTCGCTGAGCTGCCACCGTAAGTTGCGCTGATTGGCTCTCCGAGTGTTGTGCGTGAAAGTAGACGCACAGACTTTTTTAGAGTGTAAGGAGCGCTAGTTCATCTGCTCTTGCACAGGCGTTGGGATGATATCAGAACGCCGAGCGATGATTGCTTGATGTAAACAAATAGTGGATATCCACTATCCTCTCAATCAAAGCCAATCAGAGCTCAGCATCAGTCTGACGTCACCGCAACGCCTGCGCAAGTAGCAGACGACTTGCTCACCGCATTAGAACCCGCCTAATAGGGATTCATATGCCAGCGCGTTGGCTCAGAGCCACGGAGACGTCTGAATATACTGTCATTTGATTTAATATCATTGCGAGTTAAAAGATACCGAGGTTCCTGTAAAACAAACTATAGTTGAACGGTTCCTGCAAGTCATAGTCTGAATGCAAAACTGATTCCTGCGATGGATAGAAAATTTGTTTTGTTTCGGCATATACCTTGCATAATCGGAAGTCGCGGAATCCCCTTCGCTTCGCCCATGTCATTTGGATCGCGGCAGGCAAGCCACTGGTCAGACATGTTTATCGACGCACGCTGGAATTGGCCCAAAAGCAGGTGTGGAGCACCCCCAGCCTCGCACTTGTCTAACATCTTCTGCTCGCTCACTACGAGCATTCAGGCATCTGACAACCAAACGCCTGGCGCCTTTTGTTCCTTTCACGTGACGTTCCAAGCGACACACGACACAAAATGCACATAAAGCTATACTTTTAACACGTGTCGCCATATGCATTTGATGATAATAAACTGAAACTTTCCGTAACTGAATGAAAAACGCTTGAGGTCGTATACTAACCTGCAGGTGCAATATATCAATATGGATGTTTTGAAAAATGTAAGATCAAGGAATGCTTCGTAATTTAACGTCTCGCAATTTTATTATTTAACGGGATTTATTTTTTACAGCACGATAAACTATTACCATTTGAATTATTTTAATATGAGTTTTCTCTGCAGCTCCCTGATTACTTTTTTAGTTATATCCAACCAACCGTTCATTTAAATTACTGTCACTTTTGGGAAGTCATACCTCAAGAAATATATATATATATATTTTATATGACAGACTGTAGTGTGTTGAAAATTGAATAATAAACTAACAATATAAAAATAATTGTAATATTCAGAAAATTCAGATATTAGGTATAGTTGAAATGGAGTTCTTTAATTTGACATTAACTTTATGGCCGTACAATGCATAGGAAGAAAGTTATAAAAGACATTAACTTTACGACTGTACAATACATAGGAACAAACTTATAAAACATCAAAAAAGCCAGAACGGCAGTCACGGTGGGGTTCCACATTAAAGCAGCAGAAACGGATGGAGGTCGCTTGGATCCCAGGGACAGTGGTTAATAACCAAGGCTCCAAGCCCTAGCTGAATTCACCTGCACATTTAGAGGGCGCAACCTATCATAATCTTCTGTCTGAAATGTACAAAAAAAAAGCAGCCGAAAGTAGCTGTTTGCAACTCCGTGTTCTCCTGGTACTATGCTCCTTCCGTTTGTATTTACAAGACGTGCTAAGGGTATGAACACATGGCGTGCAAATTGGTTAATGTTTGGTAAAGCACATTTTGTGTGGTACTGTGGTTTTCTAGAGGTAAACTGCCACCATATTCATGAGGAATAAATCCAGTGTGCTTACCGAATGAGGAGTCCGCCGTCGTCTACTAGTTGCCCTTACTTGAGGCTGCTGCCAAGCCAAGAGATGCGTCACACAAAGGAGCCGCGTAGCGACCCGAGGAGCCAGCGACGCAATGGGCAATCTGTAACGATGATCAGTCGTGAGCGTGGTTGCTCAGTACCGTCGCTGCTGCCAAGTCAGAAGAGGAACCCCAACATCAACTTACCCCTACCCAGAACGCAAGCCCAAGCGATTGGGAAACCGTCCTCTGACAGATACAGCTGATGCAACAGCAGATGTAAGAAACACAGCAGTTTCAACTGTTCGTAGTGCACAAGCTAGGGATGAATACGACACTACCCCAACATGCCCACTAAAAGAACAGAAGAAGAACCTCTGAGAGTTCTACAATGGAATTGTCGCAGCCTCTCAAGAAGGAAAGCCGAACTACTCAAGAGAATAGAGGAATACAATTTCGACATATTACTCTTACAAGAAACACGCACTGATGAAATTGACCTCTCTGGCTACCACAAGATAGCGAACCCAGCAATAAAACGCGCCGTTCCTGCGGGACGACGTAACGATGATGGGGAAGATGAGGCCAAGGCTCAGGTTAGCGTGTTTATCAGTCAAAAGTTAGCCTTCATTGTCATAAATACAGAAAACTGGTGCACTGACTACCAAGAGGTGGTAGCAGTGCAAATTGCACTCCAGACCACTCAAAGAAGACTAATGATTGCATCTGCATACGAAAGTCCCTCGAAACCATATGATCACTCATAGCTTAATTATCTCAAAGATCAATATCCAGACGATTACCTCATCATGGGAGGGGATCTCAATGCCAGAATCGAGGACTGGGCTAATGTACAGCAAAACCACAGGACCAAAGAACTAATGGAAGCAATAGAAGCCGGAGGTCTCAAACTCATCAACGAAGTTACTAGACCAACGAGACACTCGCTAACTAGCTGTCAGGTAGACACCATAATCGACGTCACCCTGGCCACGCCGACAACAGCTCGCAAGATAATTTGGGATATGACGCAGGACGCTTGGGACAGCGACCACTTTCCCATCATTATGGACGTCGCCATTGGAGGCAATAATCTCAAGCAAAAAAAAAAAAAAAACCAACGAGAATAATAATCTGGGATAAATATAGGCAAAACCTCAAAGAACAAGGAGATGCCTTGGAACCATGTCAAATCACCGCACTACTCGCAACAGTTTTTCAAAGATTGCCACAGAAGTAAGGCAAGTCTCTGAAGACTTGCCAGAACCAGACTACCATCTCCTCGCGTTATGGGACAAAAGTACCAGAGCCTTAGAAAAATACCGACAAGGGAAACAGAAGAAACACCTAGACAAGGTAAACCGTCTAACGGAAGAAGCAAGCAGGTACGCAAACGAATTATCCATCGACAGACGGCTAGGGTATTGCGTATCCTCCGACGAAAAAAAGAACCTTAGAGACGTGTGGAAGACATTAAAATCCATGTCAGGAAAAAAGAAAGGAGTCACCCTGTTCCGGTCATCGCACTCCTCTCCAATGAAAAAGCGGAAAAAAAGTCTCAACAGATTGGGAGACATCTTCTTTCCGCAACTCCAACGAAACCGGAGGCAATCATTTACCACCCAACCCATTTGGGACCTGCAGACAAGCCGGAGGACCTCCCCTTCACAGAGTGGGAACTCGGAGCGGCGACACAACAGTGCAGAAGCAAGAGTGCACCTGGAGAAGTCGGAATTACAGTGCCCATGCTCAGAAACGCACCCCTGGCCACCCGTCTTGTTGTCCTCAAATAGTTTAACGAGATCTGGAAAAGCGGGCAACTTCCCGAAGAATGAAAGCTGTCCCTGGTCACACCAATACCTAAACCAGAGAAGCCAGCAACTGACCCCAAGAACGTCCGACTTAATTCCTAGACCTCATTCATGGGAAAACTTATGAAAAGAATCGTACTCGCAAGGATTCAGCACAACCCTGAAACACTCGGCCTCTTTCATCCAACGCAAACAGGATTTAGATCGAACTTGTGCACACATGACAGTCTGCACATGATATACACAGACGTCGTGGACATGCACCCAGGAAAAAAACAAAAGCGAGTGATCGTGTCTATCGATAGAAAGAAGGCTTCGATTCTGTCCCCCATCAATCAGTCATTGGCAAGATGGAGCAGCAAGGCCTCACGGGTAAACAACTAGACTTCGTAAAATCATCTCTCTCGGGACGGGTCTGCGAAATCCGAGCCGGATATGACAAAGAATGTGGAGAAGGAACCCTTCAAGAAAACAACATTGGAGTTCCCCAGGGCGCAGTGCTGTCACCTACACTATTCAACATCATCATGGCACCACTCCTCTGGAAACTTCATAAAATAACCAACCTCAGGGCGACGAGGTACGCAGACGATATCACAATCTGGACGTATCAAGGGCCTCCCGAAAACCAAGTTGTCGCTTTGCAGAAGGGACTCGACACCATTGAAAAATATCTTGCCGATGTAGGAATGTTCCCATCGCCAGAACAAACTATATATACTATCTACGGCCGCAATCAAGACAACAAAAACCTAGGTCTTACCTTCGCGGAAGACCCAGTCCGAAAAGCAGACTCCGTTAAAATCCTTCGAATTAACTTTGAGTACAAGCCAAGAATAAGAGCTGGCCGAGATCTCCATGAAATGGAAACAAGGTATCAATCTCGTCCGAAGAATATCCAAGAAAATGGGAGGAGTTGGGGAAAAAACAGCCAAAAAACTCGTGACTGCAGTGCTAGTATCCAAAATAGCCTATGCGGCGAGATTCTACCGGCTCACAAAAACCCATCTTTCCAGATTTAAAAGCATGCTCAACAGAGACAGAAAAACCATCCTTGGGCTTCCACGCCACACTTCGGCAGAGGAAGTAAGCAAGTGCATCTTCCTCCCAGAACTCACAGACCTCACGAACCAACAGAAGGAGGCTCAACTCTCCCGTCTACAGCATACAACCGAGGGAAGAAAAATTGCTAAGTACATGGGAATCGAGATACAAGACGCCCCAATATCACCGGGCAAAGCCCCGTGGGAACTCATTGACGTCACTCACGGGTGCAAACCTCTCCCAAGAAACATGAACGCTGCGCGGCACAAGAAAAGACGAGAACACTACGCTCGCGTGCACAAGAAGGAGCTGGCTAAGCTTGTTGAGGACGAAAAAAACATGATCATCTATATGGACGCCAGCATCTCCTATATGGGTTGGGCAACAGCAGCCACGTACAGCCAAGGAAATGCGACCTGGACAGAGACCCAAGGTAACCCTCGAGGCCACCACACACCGGGCTTCGCCGAACGGGAGGCGGTGAAACAAGCCATCATAGAGGCAGTACTTCATCTACAAGACGAACAACAGCTAATCTTCTATACCGACTCGCAAGACACCATCAGAAAACTCAAGAAATACCGGCCCTCTTCTAGCCCCACCATTGATGCTATCTTCGCCTTTGCGATCTCGCTATACCGATCCAAGAGAATTCAAATTAATGTCAGGTGAACTCCCGGGCCCGAAGGCATTTCGGCAACTAGCTAGCCCATGAGGCTGCACAGCAGGCGATGAGGAATCCCACGCAACCGTCCCTGTTGTCTCAGTCCTCTGCGGCAGGCTCTACACCGCAGCAACACGAAACTGAGCTTCCCCCATACGATTCAAGGGAGGAACTCAGGTTAGCCCAGAAGACACGAAAACAACTTCTGGCAAGATCATGGACCCCAGAACAACATCCTCTTCAGAGGGAAGAATTCAAGAAAAAAGAACCAGTGATGCTCCGCCGCACCCGCAAAGGAGGAGCCTTCACACCCAGGTTCAGATACCAAATGGACCTGGCAATACTTAAGAAACAACAACCCTACGCTGTCCCTCCCGACCCCAGATGCCAGCGATGTCAAGCCGAGGAATTCATTCCCAGACTTAAGCACCTACTCTGGGAATGTGACGCCCTCTCCACCCTCAGAACACTCACCTTCAGTAAAATGGCGAATGGTGAAAGACCTTCAAAACTGCAGGACTGGACGCACCCAGCAGGCGACACCCCACGGAAGACCATTATCCTCAGATCTCTCTTAGAGTATATTTCTGAGGGAGGCCTGGGGAACTGCATCTAACACCTTTAACCTAGGAGACGATGCCAAGCCTTAAGGCCACTGCGTCATGAAAACTTGGAGCCTCCGGAGATATATATTTTTTTTATTTTCTTTAAATAAACGTATTCACCACCACCACCACTGGACCAGTCGTCCTTCTCAGTACTGGTGAGTCTGCGTTTTAGTGCTTGCCTTCAGTACTAGTGTCATTGAGGAGTAAATACCCTCGAGCAGCTCAGCCTGGCTTCCCTGGTTGCCATCTCGGCGGCCGTGCTTTTCCAGCCTTTCGCTCGTCTGCATCACGCCGCCACGGAGGACACAGAACTAGCCCTGGTGCGAGCTGTGCTGGCACATCGCCGTGTTCTTCGGAGGTAAGGGATACTTCACGGAGAAAGCAAAGGCCGGCTTAATACATTGGGGCAACTTCAGTGCTAGAATGTTTTGTTACAGTGTTGTTGTCCTTGAGTTATTGGCGCCTACCTAAGGGAGGAGGTGGCAAAAAATCAATGTGATATAGAAAACGAAACAAAAACACAGAAGTGCCTAATGTACTAGATTTTGTTTACATACACATTATACCTCGATACTGAAGCGACTGCTCGCGTCCAGCCGTTCAGACTCGCCAAAGCAGTTGCCGTCGAAGTCATTGGATTTTCGCGTTGTAGGGTAAATTCCCTCGCAAAGCATTTGCAGCCACTATGGCGAGCAGAGAGCTTTGTGGGAGACGCCTGTCTTGGTTTCAGTTGCCTGCGCCAGACTATACAAACATAATCGCTTAGATGCCACAATCTAATTATGAATAATTGTAAATAGGGCTTTATGTGTACAGTATACGATCCAAGGAACTGTACTTCTTTAATCATTTTGATCGGCAATCATGATCACCGTCACCAAAGTCCTTTTAGTGTTTTTTTTAACTCAACGTGAAGTGCTTAATGACACAAAATGGACAAGTAGAGCAAAGTAACGTTGCAGCAGAGTGCATTATAGCCATGCCACACGGGCAACTCGAATGTCATTTACAAAAAATGACATTTGTGTGATCAGCGAATGAGCTCGCTATCTGTCGCGCGTGCAATGCGCTACGCCCGGAGTGTCGCGCGCTGATTGGCCGTCCGCTCAAATGTCATTCGTTGTAAATGACATTCGAGTTGCCCGTGTGGCACGGGTATTACTTTGGCACCTTCTGCGACATCTGCCGGGAGAAGTCGAGCTGTCTGCTGTCGAACGTTGCACACGCACAAAACTGACCCGAGCAGTCTACGGATTTTTTGCGCTCGGAACGCCAACCCCCTTAGACGATTACTTTAAAAATCTTAATTCCAAGCTCGACAGCGTTTGTTATCTTTGCAATACACTGACGTTTTTTTTTTTTTGCTTTGTCTTTTAAATTGTGTGAATGAGGTTATATTCCCCAAAACATATAGAAAAAGAAAATAGTGAACAACGAAAATGCATAATAATTTATGATAGACAAATTAAAAAAAAAAAAGAAACACTCCTTGACACAACATACTCTGAGGGTGTCTTGGGGACAAAAAATTAGCAGGCGGAGACGATGGTTTGCTTAGCCAAGACTCAATCTATTCGGAAACGCGCGCGCAATCACGCCTCAAGTTGGCAGCGATGGGCGCGCCACTTGGTCGCTACAAATGCTACCTCTTCGGAGAGGGCTATCCTCGCCGAAAGGTGGAGCCAGCATGATAAGGTTCGGGCTGGCGACGTTTGAAATGCTTGAGCCGACCGACATGCACGACATACCGGCCACGGTTGTGGCGGTCAGATGAAGGCTGTTAAAGATCCACGAGGTAGTTAACAGGGGATGTTTGGCAAATGACTCGATACGGTCCTTGGTATTTTGGGAGGAGTTTTTCGGAAAGCCCAAGTTGGCGGATAGGAAAATTTATGAGTACGAGGCCATCCGCATTATATTGGTGATCCTGATGTCGATCATCATAAGAGCGTTTGGAGGCTTGTTGATGGAGAAATCTGCATGTACGGGCGATTTGACGGCAAGCCTCTGCACGGTAGGAGGCTTGTGAATTGATATCCTCGTCGAGAATGTCTGATGGGTATGGAATAATAGTGTCCAGCGTGGTAGAAGGTTCACGGCCGTGCAGCAAATAAAACGGTGAGAATCCAGTCGTGGATTGAGTGGCCGAGTTATAGGCAAATCTTACAAATGGTAATATGGTGTCCCAGTTGGAGTGGGTGTTGGCGATGTACATAGAGAGCATGTCCGCGAGTGCACGGTTGAAGCGTTCTGTAAGGCCGTTAGGTTTGTGGGTGATAAGGTGATGTCAGTCGGTGATCAACGTTGCAGGCTTGCAGTAAGGCTTCAACAGTTCTTGACAAGAAGGAGTTTCTGCGGTCACTGAATCAGAACTCGAGGAGCGCCATGGCGTAATATAATGTTGTGGAGGATGAACCGTGCGATGGCTTCGGCAGTGGCCTCATGAAGGGATGCGGTCTCAACGTCTGTGGTCGCGTGGTCAATAGCCACAACAATTTAGCGATTCTGAGCTGTTGATAAAGGCAGGGGACCAAAAATATCAATTCCGACAACCTCGAAGGGGTGCCGCGGTGACTGTAAGGGCTGAAGGAGACCGCTGGAAGGAGACGGCGGTTGTTTACGATGTTGGCAAGGTTGACATGATCGGACGTAGCGGGCGACTGTGCGGTACATTTCGGGCCAAATATAGCAATGGCGGACTCTGGCATAGGTTTTAAAAAGGCCAAGATGTGCGGCAGTGGGGTCATTATGAAGACATCGTAAAATTTCTTGATGTAATGATGATTTAACGACAAGCAACCACAGCTTTCCATCCAATGCATAGTTGTGCTTGTACAGAAGGCAGTTGTGGATTTCAAAGTCACGGATCTTCTTCAAAAAACAACAGTTTGTTGATGGGTTTGTTCCGGTAATGTGTTCAACGATCGGGCGGATCCAGGCGTCTGAGCGCTGAGCAGAGGCAAAGCTGTTCAGAGAGAGTGTCGCAAGTACCGGGCATGTATTGGTGCAAGGTGCAACTGCACATGGTGCTTCCTGTGGAAGCGGGCACCGTAATAGACCATCAGCATCATTGTGCTGGCACACCAATTTGTGGCGGACTGTAAAATCATACTCTTTAAGCCTTAGAGTCCATCGCCCGAGTCGGACGGACATGTCCTTAAGGGACGAGAGCCAGCTTAGAGCGTGGTGGTCGCTTACAACTTCGAAATGGCGGCCGTAAAGATAGGGACGAAATTTGTTTATGGCCCAGACCACAGCAAGGCACTTACGCGTAGTTGTAGAATAATTCATCTCATGCTTTGTCAAGGTGCGGATAGCATACGCGATGACTTGCTTTTGGTTAGACGTAGTATTTCTTTGAATAAGAACGGCACCCAAACCATGGCCGCTGGCGTCCATGTGGATGTCAGTTGGAGCAAGATAATCGAAATGGCAGAGGACTGGTGGTGAGGCAAGGGCGCAGCGAAGAGTAGCAAACGCATGGACGCAGGCGGGAGTCCACTCGAAGGGAACATCCCCGCGAAGTAGATGATGTAGTGGTGCGGCAATCGTGGCGAACCCTTGTACGAAGCGACGAAAATAAAAAGCGAGTCCCAGGAAACTTCGCAGTTCTTTGATGTTTTTCGGAGATGGAAACCCAACAACTGCCCGAATTTCGTCAGGGTTCAGAGCTACGCCAGCGTGGGTGATGACGGGACCAAGTACTTTTAACTTTCTTGCTGGAAAGTGGCATTTTTTGTGTTCAGATGAAGGCCTGCGTTGGCAATGCACGGAAGTACTTGGGACAATCGGGATAAATGTTGTTCAAACGTGGTAGAAAACACTATGATGTCATCAAGGTAGCATAAGCAAGTGGTCCATTTCATGCCTCGTAGAACAGACTCTATCTTCCTCTCAAATGTAGCTGGCGCGTTAGAGAGACCAAATGGCATCACGTTATATTCGTAGACACCATCAGGAGTGGCGAATGCTGTTTTCTTTTTGTGTCGTTCAGCCATCGGAATTTGCCAGTATCCGGAACGCAAGTCGAGGCATGAAAAAAACGAAGATCCTTAGAGTCTATCCAGAGCGTCGTCGATGCGTGGGAGGGGGTAAACATCTTTACGGGTGACCTTGTTTAAGCGGCGGTAATCGACACAAAAACGAAGTGACCCATCTTTTTTTCTAATGAGCACAATACCGGTGACGACCAGAGCCTTGAGGAAGGTCGAACCACCCCTTTCACCAGCATGTCATCAACGTGTTGCTGGATTATTTTACGCTCCGTAAGAGACACGCGGTATGGTCGGTGCGGTGCAGCGTCTCCCGTTTCGATATGATGTTCCACAGCAGCGGCTCTAGCCAGATGAGAAGAGGTCAGATCGAATATGTTCTACAAGCGTTTAAGGAGAGCCGACAGCTTGCGCTGTTGTTCTGGGGGCAAGGATTTATCAATGGTATGAACAAGTTCGGTGAATGACGAGAAAGGATCCAACGTTTTCTGGACAGTCGTGCACGCGTCTGGAAGGATAGTGGCGACACTTGCTTCCTGGAACGTTTGAGCGCGGGCCAGCGAAAATCCTTTAGGGAGAAGGGCTAAGGCTTCATCATGGGTAACAGGGATTGTTGCCGATCCCCTATGCAGTGACGCCGGAATGTAAGGAAGAACGAGTCCTTTTTTAAGAGAGATTCGTCATGTGTCTCCAACAGAACATCGGGGGACATGTTGGAAGAGGACGGTATGTCAACCAGAGTTGTTGAATGTGATTGGAGTATAATGTCATTAGGCGTGCAGAGCTTGATGTAGGAATCTATAGGGGAATTTTCGGATGAAGCTACATCTGCTGTCTTTATCTCACAGTTAGCAAACTCACTGAGAGCGTGAGATGTGCTGAGGAAATCTCATCCAAGAATAATGTTGCATGTGCACTGTGGCAGAACGAGGCATTCGACTACGTGAACCTGATGATGGACTATGATTCGAGCAGTGAAACAGGCACTCGTTTGTATGGAGTTTGTTCCTGTACCTCACAGTAGGTGCGCTTTAGAAGGTGTCTTGACTTTATTTGTTTTCAGCCCCTATCGAAGCTGGATTGTCAAGGGTCTTTTTGGCTTTGTCCACTCCTTTCTGAAAGATGGAGGACGCACAAGGAGACCGTCGACGGCCGTGAATAAAAAAACACCCGCTGCTATGCAGCCGGGACTCCTGAGAGGGGACGCTCGGTTGAGTTACAGTGCTATTGAACGGGCCACGAGAATTACTTCGCAGAGTGGTTCGGCGATTCTTCACATACACCTTCGTTTGAGAAACGTTTGATCCCGCTGCATGCCACACAATGCGACGGAAATGCATAAGCAGTAACTGTTGAAATAGCGCCAAAAAGGTGCCGCACAGAGAATGAAGTTTGGCGATTTAACCTGGATCTTCCCTAAATACCGAAACAAAGCGCCAGTTATTGGTCTGCGTCTTTCTTGGCGAAACTTCACCTCTGTATGTCAAGAGGCCGAGAGATGTCAGAAAAAAAGTGTCCACCTTCTTCTCAAACAATGGACCCATGGCCACGGGGGTCAATGTCATTTCGGCCGATAGTCGCATCACGGCTGAGCGTGCATGACGGCCAAGAGGGGTGCAAGGGCCGGGAGTGGCTTTGAGGCCGAATAGGGCATAATGGCCGAGGACTGCAGTAAGGCCGATAGTCTCCGCATGGGCTGCTTTGGCCGCCTCCTCGGGGGTTTGGTTGTGGTTGACCACCGTAGCTGCCACCATATTAGATAGATGGCGCCACATATTTATTTTATTTGTTAGTGCACATTGTATATCTCGGTGCCTGCAAATGCTGCGTTTTTGGTTTCATTGCTTCTTTCTTTACGGTTAATTAAACGTGTACCTGGACCATTTCGACTAGCTTTTCTTTTTTGCCACACTTCGTGTCAACATTATTTGGCACAGGGCGAAGGCTAGGCCCCCGTGAGCCAATTAGAGAGACGGAACAAAGCACGTGACACTTCTCCAAGGCAAGAATGCACTCCGATGGTGAGTTGTCGTGTTCTGACGTTCTGATTGACTGGCACTGCAGTAAGTTTTGCTGTTTGCCTAGGTTTGCTGGCTTTGCTCTCACTGCTTCCCTCTTGAGTGGCACTTTCGTACGTTTTATTTTAGCAATCCATAACTAAGTGCACGACAGTTAATTCACAAGCTCTTTCGTAACACCGATAAGTAAATTATATGACAAACCCAGCAGTCACAGCAAAGATGCTGCTTACATTCAAACGCCCATTACCTTCAGTAGAAAAGAAAAAAAAAAGATTCATGCCGAAACTGGTGTTTGGCTACGCTGATTCTTGACCAGATACGTTAGCATTCGGAGTGGGACCGGACATGTCATCGAACGCCGTTTCATCGAACGCCGTTTCACCGAAGGCCGTTTCGCTCTAAGCAGATTAAAAATAAAATTTCTAATATCAACCTCACTCATCATTTTTGTAGCCGCCCGGAAGAATCAGAGACCTAATTAATTTAGTTGAAGTGCTGAAAATTGAAAAGACGCAATAAATTTTTCACTGAGCTCTTAAAGAGCCGATTATTAGAATACAGGAATATTATCCAAAACGGCGCCCTAAATTCCTCGCATATATTTACAAATACCTGTGTGGGTGCGTGCGTGCGTGCGTGCGTGCGCGCGCGCTTGCGTGTGTGTGTGTGTGTGTTTTTCGTGCGTGCGTGCGTACGTGTGTGTGTGTGTGTGTGTGTGCGTGCGTGTGTGTGTGTGTGTGTGTGTGTGTGCATAATCTAAATATGCATATGACGGAACTACTGATCAAACCAATAAGAAATGATAAAACGTAACAACTAAATAAATGAAAAATTCGGCTAGGCAAGGCCGGCGTACCAACTGGTGTCAGCCGTGAAGAGTGAAAACAAACCCAAAACCGTAGTATTTGCATTCTGTGGGAAAGTAGACATACGTCGTCTACTTTCCCACAGAATACTCGAAGCGCCAATCATTGCGATCTGGGAAGAGACCTCGGCGAATGACGAGACTGAAAATATGTTAGCCTAAAAAAGAAGTCTGAGTAATGACACTAAGAATGACGTTTCATCCCTTATGCTCAGTGTGGCACCATCTATCTTATTTTATGGCAACTAAAGTCATCAACCACAACGCGACCCCTGAGAAGGCGGTCGCACCAGTCCATTCCATGACTATCGGCCTTAATGCAGTTCTCCGCCCTTACGCACTACTCGGCCTCAGAGCCACTCCCGACCCTTCCGCTCCTCTCGGCCGTAATGCGACTATCGGCCTTAGCGGGATGCTTCCTGGCCACGGCTCCTCTCAAAAACCAAACAAAGGTTGCTGGCCAAAGTACACAACAGTTTTCTGCCAGCAGTTTTCAAGAAAATCAGCAGTGGTGGCCAAGATCCCACTAGAAAAATTCATCTGCACCACGACAAAACATCAACCCACTCTGCCAACATCACACTCGTCTTCCTCAAACGCACTCCAGTAAACTTGATCCCCCTTCTGCTCTAAAATGAACACGTCGCATCAAAGGATTTCGTCATTTTCTCGATAGCGAAAAAAACAAATTCCGAACTGCAATATCTACTTAATGATAATGCCGGTACTGCCTACCAAGAGCGTGAAAATACAGTGCATGATTCCCAGTGACGCAATTGGTTCCAGGATTGTTTATGGATGGGCCGTTCTTTACAATGTCAAAAAATTGCCTAAAATTATTATTTTAGAAAAACATTTTGATTGACGGGTTGCCCAAAACGTTTGTATTGACGCTTGCACACAATGCAATCTGTGTTACAACTGCCTTTGCCGCGATATTGTAGGAATGAAACGAACTTTTAGAGGTGTAATAAACGCGATTCTGCTTGCAACTGCATGGGTTCTGCTTTGTGTCTCATGCGGTTGCAACGCCGCACCCACGGCGTTGCAACTGTGATCGCAAGTCGAATCAAACTAAAAACTAAGTAAAAAGTACTAGAGCAGTGCTGAGATATTTGCATCACTCTGCTTCAAAACACGATGAAAAAAAAGTGCAGCACGCTAGTACCACTAAGGCGGCAAGAACAAGTAAATCAAACGGTCAACCAATCACTGCTTCATATATCACGTTGACGGACTGAGGCTTGCGACAGCCTAAATCTAAACGCACCACTGTTGTGGAGAGAGGTCACGCGCCTCACTACGTCGCTTCATTTGGATCACGATATCTGTTGATTTTCTTTATGCCAGGTGATATTGAAACAAAGTAAAGCTTGTGGCTCTACGCAGTCAATTTTCTCTTCGTATTGCTAAATCCGCGTCGTTGCAATTACTGTTGATGTTCGAAGCACGTACTGCAGCGTGGGGAAAAAAAGGGGAGGAATGGGAAGTACGTCCCTTTTCTTCCGTCTTGTTTTGTCCCCCGCGCTGTAAGGTTACCTTTTCAATTCATAATTACGGTGCTAGCGAGAAGCGACCATAAAAACATACCGTTTTTACTATAGATTCCGGCAAAGATCCTGGTATATTTTAGGTAGAATAACCTTTATATTGACACTTCTCACGAAGTTCGCAGACAGTGTAGCTGGTTGAGAGCGTTGGTTTCTAATTTACAATAGGAAAAGAGGCACATTCAAGAAACAGACAACAGAGCCGTTTGATTTTCAATAGAACGTCTGCTGGTTTGACTTCGCCTCCCGAAGTTCGACGGGGGCGTCGGGGAGGTGATTTTCTCCATGCCAGGGCCAGGGCCCCATCACTCACGCTTTTCTCACCCACCACCCTCCCTCTCTACCTCCCTGACGCCACCGACGAGCTTCGGGAGGCGAAGTCAAACCAGTAAACCTGATGTTGAAAGTCAGAAGCCTGCCTGTGTTGTCTGTTTGTCTTGAATATCCCTCTTTCCTTATCGTAAATTCACAGACAAGGCAGCTGGTTTAGGTCACCAATACCTATAACCGAAGCCAAACGGACGACCAAATGGGGACAGACACACATGTATCAACACATGGAATGTGACAAAAACCTAAAGACTGCGGGTTAAAAAAACAAAACAAACACTGAAAGGTGTCTCTATCAGACCTTCCATATCTTTTGTATTTTTGTAACCTACAGTATTGGCCTTTTGTCATGTTCAATATACACCTGCTCGTTTTCACACTTAAATTCACCTGTCAGAACACGTCTTTATTTTTTTTTTTTACAACGAGAAACCTTTGATTCACCGATAGCAGCTGAAGATGGATTCATAATTTCATCATCGTATATACTTTACTGTATACATTAACATAGGAAGGTGTGTCTAAAATAGCTAACTTAAAAAGAGCGACTAAATATTAAAAAAAAAAAAATTGGTGCGATCTGGAGATTTGGCACAAGATGTCGGTTTCCGTGTAGTGATGATCCCTAGCCTAGAAAGTTATGTCACGTTGAGGGTAACCGATGGCCGAAATAGTTCAGTTGGGAGAGCGTTAGACTGAAGATCTAAAGGTCCCTGGTTCGATCCCGGGTTTCGGCAGGTCTGAATTTTTTTTACAAACAGTACCCGGAAGGTTGGCCGAGGAGCGTGGTTGGTCGCGACTGCGAAATAGAGAAGAGAAGCACTTTTTACTATTAAGGTGTTTTTTTTTTTTTATCATTATTTTTCACTCCTCGATGGGTCGGCGTTCATGCAGTCAAGGGCTACGAGTAGAGTTAAAAATTACATTTATTTCTTTTTGAAGATGAAATACAGGGTGTCGCAAAAGAAAATTTACACAGTCTTTTTTGCCGCAAAAATATACTAGGCATCGCCGAACGCTCACTTTCCGCCCAAAGGTAGAGCTAGAGGTCACAACCAGATGCCAAAGTTTCAGCCCGATCCGATAACTTAATCAAAAGTTATTAGTGATTTTCTGAAAATGTCAAAGGGAAAATGAAGCCCATTTTTGCCCGTTTTCGGTTTCTGGTGCCATAGAGCCCCATGTGTTCGAAAAATCCGTCGGCCGCCATTTTCCCATTGAAATTTTCAGAAAATCAGTTATAACTTTTGATTAAGTTATCGGATCGGGCTGAAACTTTGGCATCTGGTTGTGACATCTAGCGCTACCTTTGGGCGGAAAATGAGCGTTTGGCGATGCCTAGTTTATTTTTGCGGTAAAAAAGACCGTGTAAATTTTCTTTTGTGACACCCTGTATATAATTTTATATTATATTAATCGGATTTATTTCATTGACGCCAAGTTAGTTTTATTTAAATCACTGTAGCGAAGAAAAATTCGAAAAAAATCAATCTCTTTGATTAATGAAAACAATACAGAAGAAAGAAATATTGCAAACTTGGCCTGTTAAAATGTTGTTAAATTAACCATTTGTTTATTTATATATACCCCCCTTAAAAATATAACGCAATATTTATTTAGGAAGAAGATTTATTACTTTTATAGCGTTTTCATTTGCTTGAAATGGGTCCTTACTTTTCTGGTTTCCTTTCCCATTCTGATTCGCTTGTATCAAAATATTGTGAAACTGAGGAATTAAGTGCAATACAGAAAGAAAGCTCACTGTGATTTGCTCAGAAGATCTCCACTTTGTTCTCCGGTACAGTTTGTTACGAATCATTCTTCTTTAATGATCACTTAAGTTGTACATAAATGATCATAGTGAGCACCCACAACTAAACAGACGGAAAAAATAGTTGAGGGTTATTTTGCGGAAAAGGCTTGGCTTAAATCATTATAGAAAAACCTGCGCGGTTTATATGAGGATCTAAATCATTATATAGACCAACATCTAAATCATTTGCCTTCATTTGAAACAATAGATAGTAGATCTACAAGATTGTTGCATACCACAAGTAAACAAAAAAAAAATAGTTCTGCCGAAACCCGGGATCGAACCAGGGACCTTTAGATCTTCAGTCTAACGCTCTCCCAACTGAGCTATTTCGGCCACGTTGCAAAGTATATTCCACAGCGTTTTATCAGCGAGGTGATATGAACATGGCGACGGTGTAACGCCCACACCCCCTTTTTTTTTTTTTTTTTTGAGTGAATTGAATGCGCCATTGCCTAGGAGATATTCTCTTTGTCCGACACTGAATGGTCAACCCAACCTGTGAAGTATTCGGGAGCTCTCTCGAGATACGGACGTCTGCGTCGGTAAGTTGTGGCTAGTGGATCTTAGCTACCTGCAATCTTTACGTGTTTGTGATGACCCCAACTAAAGCAGCATTAACATCCGTACTATCACTGACCGCTTCATAAACGCGGGACATGGCGGGTTACAAGCATCCTATTATCTCTTCCAATGAGATTGAGACGTTACACAACAATAAGGTCGAAAAGCCAAACACAAAACAAATATTATGAATATCATAAGCTTCTAACTGCGTTTTATAAAGAATGAAAGACGTTTACGAATCTCTGCAAGCGAAACTAGAGCACTGCTCTAGACGAGTAGGAGGAGAAGGTACAGAGGGGAGGGTATGTACCCTCCACTCCTCTATGGTGGAAAAGTGCCGAAAAATACACGAGCGCTGAAGCCACTCCGCGAAAACAGGAATCTAAGGACGGTAGTTATTTATTGCCTGCATTCCGTCGCAAATAATCTGAAGTAAGTGGCACAGCGGTACAATGTTCCGATAGTGTTTTCTGCACCTAAAAAGTTGGGGCGGCTATGCAGTAAAATTAATAATCCACGCCCGATCAGATATCTGTGTGATACCGAGCACACATATAAGTAAATGAAATGTACGACTGGCGTGGTTTATGAAATCCCGCTGAAGTGTGGGTCAAGTTATGTGGGGCAATTTGGCAGATTCGTTAATGACCGCGCGCGAGAGCACGCTGCGTTAAGAAGAACGACACCGTCCGGGCATTTTGCGGTCCACAGTAGCAGTGTCCCTTGCGCGCCGTCATTCCACAACACTAAGATCCTAGCCAAATTTAAAATCAAAGTGTCGAGGGAATTACGCGAGGCTTTTCAGATTAAAAGTAGGGGGAGTGATTGCATCATCGAAACTTCCTTAGCCCTTTCCACGGATGAATATGAGATTTTAAAACGGGGGCTGGGCAAATATGAGTGACGATTAGTATGCCTGCCAGGTATATATGTCTGTACTTTCAAATAAACTTTAGTTGAGAGTGCGCCCTGTCCTGTTGTCTTTCTCTCTGTCCATGTATTTTTTGGCGCTTTTCAACCGTAGATATATACCAACTGGCCCATATAAGTTCCTCCACACCTCCTCTCCTTCTCCTCCTCGTTCTCCTGCCCCCCTCGTCCTTCTTCTTTCTTTCTCCACCTTTCCTATTTGTTCATGGGTTACGTGACACGAAGTCGTGACGTAATTTGCCCGCTAAATTTAACGAGAAAATTTCCTCGCTGACTTTATTCGGCAAATTTCCCGCCAGATTTAGCGGAAACATTTCCCCGTTAAATTTATCAAAAAAAAAAAAAATTCCCCTCTAAATTCAGCAGGAAAGTTTCCCCCTTTGTCTTGTGGGGAAACGTCCCATAACGCAACGCGCACGGTTACGCCGACGCCAACACCGATGCCGCTCAACCCGGAAACGGGCGCCTAAGAGCTGCGTTCTAAAAATAAAAGTATTTTAAGGGGCATACATGATATACCTTTTTTGTTTTGTAATTCCTCCACGAAAACAAAAATCGCTCATTATTTATGCCGTTAAACGCAATTTAGGTGAAGGTCACGGCCCACTCCAGGCCCCTACGACGAATCAGTAGCCCTGCTCATTACCAATGGATTGGATTCGCTGCTTAGCAAAACACGCTCGCAAGCATAGTTTCTACCTTTCGCGACGTCCGGTGCACCGGACGTCGCGTCTAGTCTGGCGTCTGATCGTTCTTAAACTGAGACTAGAAGCTCCGCCTTCAGCGCGAGCTCGCTGGTTTCCGTGGTGCTTTGGTTGCGCGTGCCTTCGCGTTCACACTTGCGTTATAAAGGACAGAAAGTCTGTGCTGAAGGCGGAGCTTCTAGATGCAGCTTAAGGGTGAAAGAGAAGAGTCTTGCGAGCAGACGCCTGGCAGCCTCCGGCATCGTGGTATTACCGTCTACCGCCGTCTGAACTGCATGTAACACCTGGGCATGAAAGCTTCGCGTCGGTGTCCGTTTTCGCTTCGTTCATCTACTATTCTGTCCCGGTCTAAAAGCGTCTAGAAGACTCGCAAGACGAGACTGTAAAAGCGGCGTTCCAGCATTCCATCCCCTATTGAAAAATCCACCAGACCGGTCTGGTGTATCCTAGTGTTTGTTGGTGGAAACATCAGACCGGCTTGGTGTGTTCTGGTGCGCACATCAAACCAGCCTAACGTGTTCTAGTGTGCCCACCAGAACACGTTAGGCTGGTTTGGTGTGCCCATCACAACATCCTAATGTGGTCTGATGTGCACACTAAAACACACTAAGCTGGTCTGATGTGCACACCACAGCACACTAGAATGGCTTCATGTGCATACTACGCCACACCAGACCAGTCTAATGTGCACACCACGGCGCACTAAACTGGCCTGACAACATCTAGACAACCTCAAGGACGACGCCTACGACGACCTCAGGGACGACGTCTAGGACATCCTCAGGGACGACGTCTAGGACGACCTCAAGGACGACTTCTAGGACGATTTTGAAGACAACGTCTAGGACGACCTCAAGGACGACTTCTGGAACAACCTGGAGGACGACCTCAAGAATGACTTCTAGGACGACCTTGAGGACAACCTCAAGGACGACGTTTAGGAGGACCTCAAGGACGACATCTAGGACGATGCCTAGAGAAATTCGGCCTTTCCACTTTGGTGAAAACCCGAGTGGAAAGGCTGGAAACGTTGTCGCCATCTATGAGCAAGCCCAGCAAGCTGATTGTCTGGATGCCGCCGTCGCACATAGATGGCGGTAGCTGTCTAGAGTTTTGTGTCGACATTTCTTCGCAGGGTACACGATCCTGGGGAAACTAGCCCTTAAAGGGGTACTCCACAGGTTTTTTCATTGTCTCCGATTTGCTTGAAAGTGTGCTAAACTAACAAACGAGCATCGCTAAAATAGTACCAAAAATATTAGGTCAAAATATTGTTTTTTTCGCGAAGTTATTGAATTTACAGTTTTGGTCCTCACCGTGTTTTTCAAACTGAAAGTCTCTACTGACAACAACAAAAAAGTGACGTCACTGGAAGGCAGGGGTTCACTTTTTGGACTCTAGAAGTAGTTGCCAACGGATTCGAAGCAGTTTCATGGTGTCAAATGAATGCTTTGGAAGCTCGCTCCAGTATACGCGCTCCAGCATGGAACAAATGATTGGCATATTCTATTTTTAGACTGCTTGCTCCGCTGGCAAGCCTGCCTGCCACTGATGTCACGGCACTGAAAAGTGCGCGTATATTTGAATGTTGGTTTTTGCACCATTTTCATTTGCCGATTTCACAATACCTATTATGAATTTCGCGATACTAAATAGCATACCAGAAAGGCTAAAGTCCGGGGAGTCAGCAAATATAGTTAGTTGAGGTAGCTCAAAAATCTGTGGAGTACCCCTTTAACAGCTCCGCTGTAAAAGCGCGCTTTCCGAGGGAAGCGGAGTATGTATCCTGAGGTAGAAGAGTTGCTTCTGCAGTACGTGACTGATACCTGCAGCAACGGTTATACGGTTTCAACAAAGATGTTACGGTTGGAGGCGCTCGAGATTGCGCGAAGTAAGGAGCTTCCACCGAAAGTGTTCAGAGCCAGCAATGGATGGATTCGGCGGTTCATGAATCGAAAAGGTTTCTCGCTCCGCCGTCGGATAACGATATGTCAGCGTCTACCCTGAGTACGAAGAGAAACTGCTTGCGTTTCAACACCTCATGATCAAGATGCGCAGAGAGCACAGGTACATACTCTCACAGATAGGCAACGCAGATCAAACTCCGGTTTGGTTCAACACCCCTGAGAACGTCACAGTGGAGGCGAAAGGGAAGAAGAGCGTCCAAGTTTGCATAATGCGCGCCGAAAGACAGCGATGCACAGTGATGCTCTGCATCACAGCAGATGGGCGAAAACTTCCACCTTACGTTGTCTTTAAAAGGAAACGAGTACCCGCGGAGGAATTTCCTGACGGCATAATCGTCCGAGCACAGGAAAAAGGATGGATGACAGACGTGCTGGTGAAAGACTGGTTATTGTGAGTTTGGGAAAAGCGGCCAGGTGTAGACCTCGACACACGGAGGAGCCTCCTTGTCCTTGATAGTTTTCGAGGACATCTGACCGAGAATGTACGGGCACAACCTTGCGCGTCTGACACGGACTTAGCGGATATACCTGGGGGTATGACCGGCATGCTCCAGCCATTGGACGGTTCGGTAAATCGGTCTTTCAAGTGGGCATTTCGCCGCGCCTGCTCGGAGTGGATGGCTACAACTGTCCACCAGAAAACGCAATTGTTAACTAACGTTGAATCAATTGGATTCTTGAAGCGTGGGGTTCGATATCTTTCAAGATCGTGGAGAAGAGCTTCAAGGTCACAGCTACCTCCAACAAGTATGATGGTACGGAGGATGACCTCATCTGGGACTGGGATCAGGGCGACGATGTGGAGACGACTTCCGACCCTTCCGACGATGTGGAGCCGACTTCCGAGGAGGATTGGACGGACTACCTTAAAATACCGAGCATGCGCTCTCACTTGAGCAAGCGCCCCCCCCCCCCCCCCTTCCCCCTAAGGCCCCTGTATACTGAAAGGTAGCGCAAACCATTGTCTGAAATAGGGAAGAGAAATTTCTCCTCGCCGATACCCTTTCCCTTTCAAAAGTTCTTTTTCCCCTCGCTTCAATTGGATCTGGCGCGACACGTGACCTTTGCCTTCCCATGATCCCGTGCGATTCGGTCGTCTGCTCGAAACCAACGCCATCACTGGGCCAGGCGTAGCGGCGGCTCCGTTGTTCGCGGCCCGGGCGTAGGTTTTTTTATATTTTCCCACAACCTCGGCGGCAACGCGATGCCATAATTTTGCGCTGTAGATTGCACAAACAGCATTGCGAAAGGAAAGAAGCATTTTTGCCGTCCCGACGGGAAAGAAAAATCTTCAACGGCGAAGACGATTGCTCCACCGGATCGGTCGAAAACGTTTTGAGTTGCTCCTAGGGAGACTTTGCGAGGTAAGTCATTGTCATTGAGTCATTGAGTCATTGAGGAATTAAGTGCAATACAGAAAGAAGGCTCACTGTGATTTGCTCAGAAGATCTCCACTTTGTTCTCCGGTACAGTTTGTTACGAATCATTCTTCTTTAATGATTACTTAAGTTGTACATAAATGATCATAGTGAGCACCCACTACGAAACAGACGGAAAAAATAGTTGAGGGTTATTTTGCGGAAAAGGCTTGGCTTAAATCATTATAGAAAAACCGGCGCGGTTTATATGAGGATCTAAATCATTATATAGACCAACATCTAAATCATTTGCCTTCATTTGAAACAATAGATAGTAGATCTACAAGATTGTTGCATACCACAAGTAAACAAAAAAAAAAAAAGATCTGCCGAAACCCGGGATCGAACCAGGGACCTTTAGATCTTCAGTCTAACGCTCTCCCAACTGAGCTATTTCGGCCACGTTGCAAAGTATATTTCACAGCGTTTTATCAGCGGGGTGATATGAACACGGCGACGGTGTAACGCCCACACCCCCTTTTTTTTTGTTTGAGTGAATTGAATGCGCCATTGCCTAGGAGATATTCTCTTTGTCCGACACTGAATGGTCAACCCAACCTGTGAAGTATTCGGGAGCTCTCTCCAGATACGGACGTCTGCGTCGGTAAGTTGTGGCTAGTGGATCTTAGCTACCTGCAATCTTTACGTGTTTGTGATGACCCCATCTAAAGCAGCATTAACATCCGTACTATCACTGACCGCTTCATAAACGCGGGACATGGCGGGTTACAAGCATCCTATTATCTCTTCCAATGAGATTGAGACGTTACACAACAATAAGGTCGAAATGCCAAACACAAAACAAATATTTTGAATATCATAAGCTTCTAACTGCGTTTTATAAAGAATGAAAGACGTTTACGAATCTCTGCAAGCGAAACTAGAGCACTGCTCTAGAGGAGTAGGAGGAGAAGGTACAGAGGGGAGGGTATGTACCCTCCACTCCTCTATGGTGGAAAAGTGCCGAAAAATACACGAGCGCTGAAGCCACTCCGCGAAAAAAAAAAATTCCCCTCTAAATTCAGCAGGAAAGTTTCCCCCTTTGTCTTGTGGGGAAACGTCCCATAACGCAACGCGCACGGTTACGCCGACGCCAACACCGATGCCGCTCAACCCGGAAACGGGCGCCTAAGAGCTGCGTTCTAAAAATAAAAGTATTTTAAGGGGCATACATGATATACCTTTTTTGTTTTGTAATTCCTCCACGAAAACAAAAATCGCTCATTATTTATGCCGTTAAACGCAATTTAGGTGAAGGTCACGGCCCACTCCAGGCCCCTACGACGAATCAGTAGCCCTGCTCATTACCAATGGATTGGATTCGCTGCTTAGCAAAACACGCTCGCAAGCATAGTTTCTACCTTTCGCGACGTCCGGTGCACCGGACGTCGCGTCTAGTCTGGCGTCTGATCGTTCTTAAACTGAGACTAGAAGCTCCGCCTTCAGCGCGAGCTCGCTGGTTTCCGTGGTGCTTTGGTTGCGCGTGCCTTCGCGTTCACACTTGCGTTTTAAAGGACAGAAAGTCTGTGCTGAAGGCGGAGCTTCTAGATGCAGCTTAAGGGTGAAAGAGAAGAGTCTTGCGAGCAGACGCCTGGCAGCCTCCGGCATCGTGGTATTACCGTCTACCGCCGTCTGAACTGCATGTAACACCTGGGCATGAAAGCTTCGCGTCGGTGTCCGTTTTCGCTTCGTTCATCTACTATTCTGTCCCGGTCTAAAAGCGTCTAGAAGACTCGCAAGACGAGACTGTAAAAGCGGCGTTCCAGCATTCCATCCCCTATTGAAAAATCCACTAGACCGGTCTGGTGTATCCTAGTGTTTGCTGGTGGAAACATCAGACCGGCTTGGTGTGTTCTGGTGCGCACATCAAACCAGCCTAACGTGTTCTAGTGTGCCCACCAGAACACGTTAGGCTGGTTTGGTGTGCCCATCACAACATCCTAATGTGGTCTGATGTGCACACTAAAACACACTAAGCTGGTCTGATGTGCACACCACAGCACACTAGAATGGCTTCATGTGCATACTACGCCACACCAGACCAGTCTAATGTGCACACCACGGCACACTAAACTGGCCTGACATGCACACCGGGGTGCCTCTGGTGAGCACACATTACGTATATACGTCTGGTGTTGAATGAAAACATGTTTTCTTGCAAAATTAAATAAGATGTTTAGAGCTCAAACACCAGATTTGATTTTATAAGGTGCTTAATTGAAGGGGCGGTGAAACGATTCAGTTCAAATATTATGTACTTTGCGTAAGCATGCTAACACAGTGTAACAAACGTTTACCCATACGCTCCAGCCTGATGCACAGAATAGAGTTTTGTCTCATCAACAATCGTCAGCAGCGTGTCATCAATGAAAACTTGAAAATACTTCATTGGGCTTTTGACATCATCAGAGGCCGTAAACATGAGTTCGGCAGGCTCGACGAAACACGGTCTTCCTTTCGCTAGTCAAAAACTTGCGGCGGTGACTTTTGTTTCTTTCTTGACGTTGACAGAACTGGACAGGCGGGCGTTCCGCCTTCAGTTTCGTTATCGCTTGGAAGTTCTGTTGTTAGGCCCTTCGTTTGCAAGTTCTCCTCGTCACCATCACTCACTTCGCTATCACTAGATCCTGCATCGGACACTGTTCTACTTTCTGGAATCAAAACCACACAGGGACGATCGCGACACCGTGTCTGGTAGAAAGATCCCGATGGAATTTCCATCGGGCAGCAGTAGAATACGAATCCTAAAAGAAAAGAGCACCATGTCAAATTTCATCAGTAAACAGGTCAACATAGGGATGTACTAAACAACGCCAAACAGGAAGCTTTCCCCCGACAATTGCTGCTGATTCCTCGTGCATAGGTATGTAAAATTCAGAGTGAACGCCCGCCCCTAAGCTATCGCCCAACCTATTTACCTGGCTAAACATTTGTCGGGTTAAAACTACCGAAACACAGACAAATCTAAGCACGGAAGTCAACACCACAGAAATCACAGAGCTACTATGCGACTCCTCTCTTAAGCCTGTTTCACATGCAGTGACTGTGCGAGAAAAAAATCGGTGCGACAGCCGACGCAGCGAGCGAGTGCGATCGCAATGTTTGGTTTCACATGCTCCAACAACCGTGCGATCTCTGTCGGAGCGGCCGGCGCTTCGGTCATGGGCGCGACGCGTTTGGCTTTGTCTAAAATACAACAAAAACGTCTTAATAAGCACAAATATTTTAGGAATGCAATATGTAACTAGAAAGGTCTAATAATTAAGCTATAAACCAGAAGCTTTTATGTGTCTACATTTATTTTCGCGGATGAAATCTGGCTAATGAACGGCTGGATGACGAGAAAGCGATCGCACCGACTCTGCGGCAAAATACCAACTTGGTGGAAACCAGTCGAAGAGCCGCTGCGGCAGTGCGACTGCGATCTTAATCGCACATTTACTGGAAATCGCACCGATTTCGGGCGAGAATCACAGCCTGTGAAACAGCCTTCACACTATACGCATATCTACTATGTACATTTTTCCCGACTTTCATACGTTTCAGGGTAAAATACGCCTGCGCTATGGAGTCCAGAACTTCTTAAAATGCAAAATTAACATATTTCAGAGCAAAGTACTGCTTACCTTTGTAACAGCAGGTCGAAGGGCGTAGCACGGTGCGGACATTATGCAATACGCGTTCTGGGCACCGCCATGCACATCGGAGCCGACGGAGTATCTGGAAAACCCCTGGCGGCGAAACTTCGAGACCACGAAAACGAAACCAGAAAATGTATCTGCTAATATACGTTAAACATTTCCACTGAGTATTGCTTTAGGTTCCAAAAAAACTATTATTATATTGAATGTTTTCTGGAAGACACACTGTGCCTTAAAGGGTTAAAAATAAAAACGAATGGAAAACGTTTGTGTCGCTAGAAGTGGTGGGAATCGTCTTTGGCGTCTGTGTACACTGGGCAATTTGGCCAGCCAGCTCGTTAGAACGGTCATGGAAGGAGGTCACGAGGAAGGTAAGGATACTTCTTTGTTTCTTTTTGTGTTTGCTGCATTGCAAATCGGTAATTTCGTAATATTAGATCTGCTGAGACGTTTGTAGCTTGATCTTCAGAGAGCGATACGAGCCTCAATGTATAGATTTTCAGAAGAAAACTTTCTGGCGGCTATCAGTTCGAAAGTCTTTGTTACCCAGCAGAGCCAGCCGGCAAGCATATTGAGTTGTCATTTGGACGCCTCTTTGAGTTGTCTTCACCACTTGTGGGATCGCTCTATATTAATCGCCGCCCGATCAGTATGCGTTTCGCTCGTCTCCCGGGAGTGACTCAACACAACGAGAAGTCAGCTAATCGGTTTACTGTACTATCCCAGTTGTCCGTCTTCGAGAGCCGGCACTCCGAACCCGCCGACCCTGGTTGTCGCCGGTCATTCGGAGCTCGCAGTCGGCGTCGTGTCCAGGCCTGCGGATCGTCCTTCCCACGAAAGCGCTGCGTAGGCTAGCTGTTCCGGGCTATCACAGCCCGAGTCTCGCCGCGGAACCAGTTCGGAATCGTCATGGCCTAGGCCGGTATGGCCAGGGCTAGCCGTTTCCGCCGTCCCTGATCCGAACCTCGTTGGTGCAACGCTCCGGGGATCGCCATGAGCCAGACACACCAGAACGGCTCCATCGTTCCTGCCCGGCCCCAGCCTGGTGCAGCACGCTCTTCCTGTTTCCTCGCGCTAGCCCCCTGCTAGAATAAAACGTGTTTAATTGGAACCAAACTCTGCCTGCTAGAGAACAGTACGCACGTTGCAATGGCTGTAATGTGATATGCTAGCCTGGTGTAAAAAGGTGACAGGCAACAAAGTGTGCGTAAGAGAAGGATATTTATGCTTCGCATGATCTTTTTCTAAAGAAAAACTTGTGCATCCAGTTTTCTGCATGCCGTCACATTTGTTACCAGACTCAGCATTAAATTTGGTTATCGAAACAAACAAATCTGCTACGAAAATTCACTATTTGAAAACTCACAGGTTTAAAAGGTTTTGGTTGTGACCGCGTGTATGCCGAACGGCTATGCCCACGTACAATTACGAGTGCTGAAACGGACCAGCGGGCCTGTCGCTTCTTGAAGGCCTTCTCGCCTGATTCTCGACGGCACAGCAAAGCAACAATCGGCCCAATTGTTTCTACCGTATTTCCCTGTGTCTGTCTAAGTGACTCGTAAAACGACTTGTATAAATTTGTTATTTTGCCGAGTAGTCTGCAAAACGAGTTCGTCGGACCGCTTTCCAAGCCTGCACATCAATTTTCGTTCACTTCAACAATTACTGTATAATTCACATACTTGATGCGTCGCAGTGCAGAAATCCACTTCTGTCGCCGTGTCGCTTCCCAAGATCTCGAAGGGAATCGGTATTGTTTGACGCTTGAGTCACCTTCGTGACTGTGGCAGTCTTTCACTCAGCAGTAGCGACGTTTATTTTTCGGGGGAATTCTAGGAGTAGGCGAGATGTCACAGGAGCCCGGTGAGGTCATAGAGACGTGAAGCCGGGACTTACTTTTAAGAAAAACTATTCCCAAAAAGGCTCACGCCGATCCGAAATGCCACATTCACACGTGGTTTCTTAAATGCGCCCACCCGCAATCCCCGCGATCCTGGCCGTCCTGGCCCACCCAGTGTTTTATTTGGCAGCCGATAGATGGCGCAACGTGTAGTGCCAAACTGAATTGCCGGTTAATATTTGGGTAAAATTCAATGCGGGGAGGGGGTGGAGGTGGAGTGGAGAGATTCGTATTATCGAGACTGCTGTGTTTATAGCCCCCCCTCCCCTCGCACACACGCACACAGTGTCGTTGCCCAAGGCGCTTCGGACTGTATGTTGCAAAACCCAATTTGTTTTGGTCTGTATAAAAGCAGAAATTAATTGACTGACTGGGTGACAGTGCTGATGGGCCCGAATCTAATTATGTACTTGCAGGTCGACTTCATTTCATGACTTCTTTATGCAGCATAACACGAGACAGTGATTGCTTACTTGACATGCGAGTAGTTGCAACGACAAGAGTTGGTAAGGTTGGCAGTATCGCCAGTAAATAAATACTATCTTAAAGGCGTGATTTCAAAAGGTTGTCTTCATTTATTTAGGGCATAAAGCGGCCTGACTGTGGCAACATCATAAGCAGCATACCACTTTAGTGATAGTGACCACAGCACTCTCATGTCACCTCACTAAAAGTACCGCAAGGAAGAGCTGACACTACCTCTACAATTTTGCGTCCTCACAAATCATAAAACAAGTGAAAGTGGTTGGCTGATGGTGTGAAAACCAGTCAATCGCTTTCACTTGTTTTATGATGCATTACTGAATTCTCACCCTATTAGTAACTGTAGCGTACATTTTGTTTGGGCATATGCATACATCTTTCAATTACTACAACAAACGTTGAATGATTTGACTAACATCTCTATCGAAAAAAACGGTATGAAATTTAACACGGTAACATTCAAACTGGATTATCGAACCGGGAAACTTACCGTAAAATATGCATACCCTGATCAAATCGTATTGCCAGCGCATACCGTATTCTGAACTGGGTTACTGCGTACCGTATATTGTACCGTGTTGTTGCGTATACCGTGTGCAGCAATGAATTCGGTACATGGTATGCTTGACTTGATACTTGACACGGAAGTTATCCGTGTCAAGTATCGGTCCAGCGTATGCTGAAATTGATATGGACTAGCGTGCATCTGAAATCGAATTAGCCCAAACAAATAAAACACATACTAAAAACTCACTTTTCCCTTTACTGGTACTTGCAACAGCACTCATTCTTTCTTCTCTGTCGTTCAGGATTTCGTCAGCAGTGTAGCTTTCACAGGGGAAGTTAGGAAGGATGTTACGGTATATACATGAAGGAACTGTGCCCCTGACTCTCTCCAACAAAGCCACCTGAATGAGCTCACCCTTCAATGGTATCCTGTATATATATATATATATATATATATATGATGGGATTGTGCATTTCAAAATTAATGCCTATATCTTAAAATAAAAAAAAAATAAAAAAAGTTGGGCCCCTGATTCAGGGATTCGTTGGTCGTCGTTTTAATATTTATTTCCCCCAACCAGACAAACGTATGTCTAATGTTTACATTCAAATCTTAAGTCTCCACCCTGCAGAGGCGCTGCCATTTTTTTAATCTTTTAAGTACTACAGGGCACTTACAACTCTTGATCACCACTAGCTGTGGTTAATTACAAGAAAAGTAAACGGGATGGGAGCAACACCAGTGACCCAAATTATTTAAGTTAACTTAATGGCTGTGATTGCCCTAACTACTACTGCCATCAGTTTTCTTTCTGCGAAAACCAGCTAGCTACCGTAATATCCCATGAGATGCACCACCCCCGAAATGTTAACCGTCTCTATTTTTGGTATGATTTGTTATTCTTTCAAAAACACTGATAGCCCACTTTTACTAATTGCAGGGCCCTGGCGAGTGGTGACCATGGCAGAAATTGCGTTACTTAACCACGGCAGGAGATAGGCGAACGTTGCTGACTGAGCACAGTCGTCTTTGGTTTATCGACCCTCCCTTTGATTACAAGTTTCGCAGGTCACAAAATCTAAAACTAGCATATTTTAAACCTTTTTTTGATCGCACACAAAAAGTTAGTCTACGCCCTTTTTTCACCCGGTTTACTTTTAATTTAGGTCGGCTATCTCTCGGGATATTACGGTACTGTCTTTTCAAAAAATCAAAAGAAAAAAACCTCCCCAAAGAACACCTGTTCTAAAAACAAATATAAGCCTTTAAAAGCTTGATTTCCATTAGGAGACCCCAAGGGCACAGGAGGTGTCAGGGGCACCTATGGGCATTTTTAGGCCTTCGAAGGTCGATTCTTCTCGTTTAAGATGTTCGAAAGATGACAGCGGGCTTTGCCGATCCGGTCGTCATCGGGCACAGTGGTCTTGCGCTTCTTCACATAGTGAGATGAGCCAACTGTGGAAATAGAAGAGACAATCTCATCAAACACATGAAATTCTAAATCTTTTCTGAATTATATTTTTAAGAACTGTCTCAAAAGGACAGAGCGGTTTTTTCACTGAATAAGATAAGGGGAACAAGAAACAAAAGGATGTCTAAAGATGGCAGGGTATCTATGGTGGCTTGTCAAAATTATAGAGAGCTTCATTATTAGCCTAGTGATTATTTTCTGGATACAGGATTGTAGATTCTAAGCGGCATAAAAAATCTCCATTATATTGAATGCATTATGGGCAGGCCTTCATTTCCAGATAAGCCCGATATTTCCCAATTTTCGAAACCCGAATGGGTTTTATGTAACTCAGGTTAATCCCAACTTTCTTCTAAAAGCCCGCCTAGCTGGGAGGTGAAAACCAGTTAAAGGAATGAAATTTATGATACATTGCGGATCCATTTCAGAAGTGCCTTATGGTCCCCCGAAAAAAGAAAAAAAAAGAAGAAAGAAGGAACCTAATTATGGTCATATTTGACTATTTTTTGAGCATCTGCTTTTCTTGAGTCAAGATTCGAGAGCGATAAAGTAAGCAAATAGAGTTTGAAAACTGGAAACAACGAGATCAGCACCTAGTTGATGCGCCCCCCGGGGAGTGGCACAACCGTCCCACCATTGGAGGGGCCGTATTATGTGTATGGAAAATTCCTTATTTTTGCTTGACTTTGTCATATTATTATCCTTATTTTTGCTTGACTTTGTCATATTATTTCGCTCATAACTTCCGAAACAATGTGAATTTTGTGGGGAAAAAAATATGTTTTTTTTCGTGTTACCATTTTGTCCGAGGGATGCCTCGTCGCAAGTTTCAGACCAATCAAAAAATCGTTGTAGAGGCCCTGTAAAGGGAAGGGATACTGAACCGAAATTTTTATTTCCCAAAAAGGCCGTAGGACCGTTCACTGAGAAGCTGCAAACCCCAAGACATCACTTTCACAACAATATCCCGAACGAATGGCTGTATGTTTGGAAAAGAAAGGTGCAATTGAGCGAGGCTGGCAGGCTGTCTTTTGTCACGTCACAGAGCTCCTCCGAAGCTTGCCTGGGGACGGAGGACAAGGCCGAGGAGCCCGGTAACGTGATGTCAGCTTCGCTTAATTGTGTTTTTTTTTTGCCAAAAATACAGCCATCCGTTCGACATATCGATCTATATTGTTATAAAAGTGGTGTCTTAGGGTTTGTAGCTTCTAATTGAGCGCTCCCACTGTCTTCTTAGCTGAAATTCAGATTTCGGTTCAGCACACTACATAATGTGCTCTTTCATTATTGGGCACACAGTGCTGCTACCCGTTTTCCCTGAATCACTCTCTTGGCGTCTCCAAGAAAGTAAACATGTCGGCCAATAGACAGAGCTGAAAGAGTTCAAAAGCAGCTGAGGTTTTCAGAATTAAAAAAGGGTAATTTCTTTGGCAGCCCTGCTGCAAAGACTGAGGTATATACTGTAAATTACTTAATTTTCGCGAGGACCTAAATTTCGCGAATCACCTACAATTCGCGAAACATAGGTCCCGCGAACAGTTCCGGTAAAATCCAAATACATTGGAATCTATATTAAGATCCCACCGCTTCGTGAAAATTAGAACAAGCGAATTATTTCAAAACTTCAGCTTTGACCTAAATCACGAAATGTTGAGCCCGCGAAAAATAAGCCATGTACAGTATACCCTCAGAGATGATGTCTGAAAATAATATTTGAATATTTTATTAGCATATTAGTCACAGAAACAAATCTTCTTAAATGAAGAAAATAGAGACTGGAAAGTGTTTCTTTCTTCGTGCGAAAGCATTAACAGTCCCATGGAGTATAGCCGGCGTTGTTTGTAAACGCGAAAAACGCCAAAGAAATTCCCTTTGCAGAACGGCTCTTAAAATGGCGGCGACGCGGGCAGCGCACCGGATAATTCTAAAGAACACCACCCCACAGAGCGGTGCTGCTACGCGCCACCGCACAGCTACCGCTCCCCAGAACCTGGCCGGCTGGTGTCTGCAGAGGCCAGCCGGGCAGCCTCTGCGGATGGGCTGTAACAAAAAGCCCTAACAATGGCACGTGATCCCCCATTGCTAGTAGAAGCTAGGACGAAGCCCCAAGCAGGTTATGCAATCCTATGTGCATAAAAAAGAAAGCAGCAGTGTCACCATTGCAACATTGTTATTCACTCTCATTCTTCACCTTTCCTTGCAGTCATCTTTTGTCTCTTCATAACATGAAAACAATGAGCCAACGCAAATAGTAAAGCAATTCATTCCCCCAATACCGCTAAAAAGAAGACAAATGCAGACTATACTTTGTGTCACCTTAGCCTGGACTATTATTGGCCGTGCCTGCTAAAAAACGCGAGCTAAATGCTTTGGATCACATGTCGGCGGCTCTACAAGTGCTCATGCAGCGGCTCCTCCAGTCAAGGCTACCCGCTCGCGCTTACACAGCCTTTGCAGTTAGTTCATGCTGAGACAAGACAAGATATAGTGCCATTTACACATCCAAGATAGCAAAACCCTCAACATGTAAGCTCTGAGTGGTCTCTAAAACCTATATAATGATCGATGCCAAACCTGTCAATTGCTGAATAGTTTGGAGCCGGGAAGGGACATGCAGCGAGGCACGCACCTTTGATTGCATCCACTTTGGCTGGTGTGATGGGCTTTCTTTTTACGTCGCCATACTTTAGGTTGCGCCTGGAGGGCTGGCCCGTCACGCTCCTGTTGGCCAGGTCCTCGTCCTTGTAGAGGCACCGGGCCAACAGGATGCAGCAGCGAGAGTCCGACTTCGCTTTATCCATGGTCCAGTTGAACTTTTCTTTGAGTAGAGAAACCCCACCTCCAAGGTAACGCTGCATGTGTAAACATAATCTTACATAAACAGGTGCTCAAGCAAGTGTTAGCGTGTTAGTGCTTCGACGTATTCCCCACTGGTGTGATTACCATCCTCTTCTTCCCATGCAGTAAGAGTGGTCCCACGGTGGCAACAAAGGCTGTTACAGAACGTGCGCTGAACGTGCTCGAGCGAGCAGCAGAAAGGAGGAAATTAAGAGCAGAGGAGGAACACCACTGCCACGAGCCAGTTTTCTGGTCACACGGATGAGTGCCGCCATCTAGTGGTTGAACTAATGGCTTGTTCAAGATGGCCGCCGTGGGACCGCCGCCTTAAGTCAAACCTGTTTATATCGAACTTGCAAAAAACCGTCTACCAGTTCGATATAGCGGGTAATTTTATATAAAAACTTTAATGAATTTGACATCAAACAAGCACGCCACATTTAGAAATGTTGTTTTACGCTTGAAGTAGCGTTTGTACGTCATGAGGGGCGCTCTACACAGCTATTCAGTGGCCGCTTCGTTTTTCAAGGTCTCACCGGCTCACCCTCTCCCCGCTTCCTACGCAAAAGATAATTTATTTATTTCTTCTGCGCGGTTTACGCGGTTGCCCAAAAGAAAAAGAAAAGCCAGCTTTCTCTGCTAGCTGGCTTTCCCCCAACGTAATGGCCTAGTTGGGGGAAAGCCAGCTTGAATAGCAAAACGGCGCTCTTGGCAGTTTGATCTATTGGGAGATGCTGCAATTTTCGTTCAATGTAACCGCATTTTTTGCTATGCATTTTTATTGCAGCTACTAGTTTGTTCACTAATAGTTCGATACAAGGTATAGTTTGAATTAATCGGGTTCGACTGTAGCCCTATATAGAAAAAACACACCACAATCACATGTTAATTTGTTGCAATAGTGTACTGTTTAAGGTGCAACTGAGAACAATTAGCAAAGATCCTATTGATATATCAACCCAAAATAAGTCAGCCAAAATATTTGCCACCTTAAATCTGGCCACCTTCTAAATGTCAACTCTGTTTCTAAATCGGCGCAGCGAGCCTGCTCGGGGCTACACTATGTTCACTCTAAACTGACAGTGCCTTTCGTCGAAACAATCAAAGGTCTATCTCTGATTGCTTGACTTCACTCTCTGCATGTGAGTCTGCAGGGGGGGGGGGGGGGGATTGATCATGTGGTTTAATGTTGACAGTTGACTGGACCAACGAGCACACAGCTTCTACGGCCCAGTCAGCCTAGGGGCGAATGGAGTAATGGCGACGCGAAATCAACGGCACCTCGCGGCTAGGACACAAAACTGTCAGGGTGGGTTCATTTGACAAATTACATAAGCTAAGCAAATATTCACAGCACCTGGCGGTCTAAACGGAAAGCCGTGAAAGTAGATTCGAAAACGCCTCACGGAAATTGCCAATAACTCTGGCCCACCTCCAGGTTGACCACATAATATGGTGACAGAGGTGATCTATCTCAACATTTGAAGAACATTAGTCTTCACTGAATATAATAAATCGGGCCACATAAGTTTAGGCATATGCCTATAAATGCTTAAATCTGTTGCTTCAATGTTTCCTTGCCTTATTTGGAATTTCGTTTCGAAATTGCCGTTTAACCTGCATCATGCCAATGCATGTGAATTGGGCACTTTGTTTACTTTCTCAGGATTCCCCCAGCTCTTTTTACTACTTTATTGTTTACCTAAAGACACTGAACTTTTTTTTATTGTTATGCACACAAAATTAACAGCGGATATAAAGGATGATCGCCTCTGATTGCTTGCTTTATAAGATATTCCTAAAATTAACAAAAGGGCTTTATAACACCCTTCGGAATAGACGGCAGAACAAGGTCTGTCATTACATCTGTAAAGTTTCAACATGACCGGGGGAAACTGGAGAACACTGCCGCATGATTGAAGCATTGCTCACAGAAAGACGGAAAATAATTGTTTTATGGAGCCTGTCACCGTACTTGGGAGCTGAGCTAGTCGTGACTCAAGCATTAAAAAAGCGAGAAATAAGTCAAATTGTCGACAACGAGAAGTTCTTTTACTCTCCTGCAATGAGGGATCCAGAAGAATGAAGATTTAAACCTTAAAATAAGTCGAAGCCCATTCGCCTTTGTGCTAACATGTCGAGGAAGCCTCAAAAGCGGTTTGGAGCACGCGATGGGTTGCAGTCTGAAGATGTGTTCTCAACCAGTGAAAGTGTTCTTTTGCAAAGCACAAAATATTGGTTTAACATGCTTCTTTAAGAACTACTGCTTCTTGACATCAGGTACAACCGCGCCCGTCAAGAGCTGAAACGGCAGGTGTGTCGCTGGCGCTATCAGCGCCGCCTGACACATTGCTCCGTAAACACTGGCGCTGACACAGAGACAAACCACCTCCTGCGCTTGTGCCACAGCGCACTTCCGGCTGTCTGGTAGCGCGACGGCGGGTGCGGTATTGAGTGCAAAGGCAACAAGGTCACACTTGTCATTCTCCCTAAATATAAATCGAGATCTGTGTGTGAGCCACTTATTTCAAACGGATTTTTGCACAAATCGACGCTCAGCACAAAATTACTGCAGAGCTTGTTTTGATTACATTTTGCAAAAGGTTTTATGCATAACTTTTGCCATTCAAGAGAACCAAGCATCGCTCTGTGGAACCCAGGGCTACTTCTTTCCCTCAATCCCCACACCTGCCTGTTGTCGTACGGAATGAGCACTATACCGGCAGGCCATGCATCACTGCTGTGCCATGCCTCTTAAAGCAATACCCAGCTAAATATTTTCTTCAAAATGCAGCGGCAGAAATGCCAGTTCTGAGGGCATGTTGGTGAACGCTCCAGAAAGGCTTAATCATGCAGTTGTTTGCGGAAGAAAGTTATATTCACCCAAATAAAAAGCAAGCTGTTAAATAACAATTTAATTTGTCTTTTAACTGTCAAAAAAAGAGAGGCGAATTATCTAAAAATGTGACTTTCACGAGTGTCTATGGACATTCGGTCCATGCTGCACTTATCGTAACGGGGATTGGAACGGCATAACGAGCACAGGAATAAATGTGTCTTGGCCCCAGCGTGCACAAGTGTTTGCCAAGTGATACAACAAACAGCACTAAGAGCGCGAGCACAAGGTGTCATGGCGTTTCGGCTCATATTCGCCGTAATAGTACCAGATATTCCTCTGCAACCACAGCCTAGTGTGGCTCGGTGGAGAAAACTGATAAGTGCAGCTGTATACAAAGCTACGTCTGTGACGATAGCCAAAGCGATCTTCAGTAAACAGAGGTCAAAAAAGACTAATTAAATTTCTGCATGTTGACAAAAAGCATGCCAAAGTTGGAAACAATTTAAAATTATTTAACTGAGTTACTAAGGACTGTTGAGTATGTGCAAACAGCACTTTACCCTTTAATCATTAGAGCGATTCCTTGTAGGTGTTAAGTATTGTAACACTCTGTACAGATGTCCGTGATTGTGACATTCTTCCGTCAGGCCAGTCATTATCATAAGGAATGGTGCCTTTCTTCATATGGAAGCAACTTGTTTTGCATATACTTCATTTTGTATTTTCTGAATAAAGAGACCAAGCTCTCAAAGTATAGCAACATGAAGTCATAACGATGGCTGCAAATAAATGGCAGAGTTTGGCATGTTGGGAGCAAAGACAAACCACTAAACAACTTACTGCCCACGGCTGCCAGCTTGTCAGGAGTCAGTACCCTCTTCGGTTAGGTAGGTAATCCTTGGCAATCCGTTTGTCGTCGGGCAAAGCGGTCTTCCCCTTCTTCACGTAGTGAGATAAGGCAGCTGCAAAAATAGAAGATACAATCATCAAACTACAGGAAATTCTAAATCTTTTTTTAATTATATTTTTAACAACACTGTCTCAGAAGGGCAGAACGGTTTTTTTTTTTTCACTAAATAAAATAAGGGGAACAAAAAAAGAACATCTAAAGATAGCAGGGTATCCATGGAGTCTTTCCAAAATTAAAGATAGTTTTGTTATTAGTCTAGTGATACTTTTCTGGACACAGAGTTGCAGATTCTGAGCGACATGAAAAAACTGAACTTTTTTTAACCAGTTGCAGTCAGTCAAGAATATCAAATGCATTATGGGCAGGCCTTCATTTTCGGAAAAGCCCAGATATTGTCACAAATTACAAAATATGAGGTGGCAAATAACTGGGGAACTAAACGTATAATGGGGCGAACTTGTGCCCAAAACAAAATAGAATGTTTCAGGATTAAAAGCGCTAAAAAACCAGGACTAGTAAATGAAGACACACACACAGTGTATATAATTATATAGGTCTAATGAATTTACAGTTGTACCTAGGGACGTATTGAAGATGACACACGGAACATACTCCCCACGCCATAAACTGCACCAGGGGGAAAGTGGATATAAATCAACGCGTAGACAGTTATATGCCCGTAATACTCAGGCGGACAATTCATCCATAGATATTTCATATACGAAATCGGACACATATAATTGCATACGTTTTATTGATATAGTAACCCAGGAGCGGGCAAAAACGGGCCGAAGCTTTGTGCTGCTCGTGAATTTTTTTTCCTTGGTCCTGTTTTACCATGTCAGTACCCAGGCAGCACGAAAATATTGGACAAATAACGGACACATATCGGTCAAAGTTTTAAGAAATAACGGTCCCATAATGATTTGCAACCCGGCTCCAGATCGGTCCAATAACTTGAACCGATCACGGCGAAAGTTTTGAGACCAATTTCGTCAACCGTTTTGCGACCGATATCTTCAACCGTTTTCTGGCCAATATCGTCAACCGTTTTTTGGCCATCTTTCAAAATGTTTTGTTGCCGTTATCGTTGAACCATTTTGGGATTTAAATGTCTATTGTTGAAATATTTAAGAATGCGAATGACTACGACATCAAATGTGAAACTCTTTATTTTCAACGGAAACGGACGCTTCATTTTAGGGAGAATCGGAGATGTCAGACCATTTTCGGCTTGGACAAGGGGTATGGGAGCCACTGTAAAACATTTTCACTCCATTTTATGGGTAAAAGTTGCAAGTTCCATAGTGCCGGCATGGTTTCCCGTAATCTAGAAACTGAACAGTCTGTAAATACAAGGCATATATTTTTGTAAAATGATGGAACGTATGTATTTCACTTTACGGACAGATATCCGTTTTCCCATTTTATTGGTAAAAGTTGCTGGTTTTATATTGCCGGCGAGGTTTCCCGTAATCTAGAAACTGGACCGTCTGTAAAAACAAGGCACATAATTTCGTAAAATGACGGAATGTCTGTAGCCCACTACGGACAGCTATCCGGAGGAATTATGAAAGCTGTCGGCACTAAATAACGAAGCACTATACCTTTCGGCCTTATATAAGACCAAAGTTACGAGCCATCCGTATAACCTGCACCTCCGATACATCAGGCGACTCCCCTGGAAGGGCTATACCTCTGCCAGGGGTGTCACCTGACGTATTGGAGGAGCAGGATTGGTGCGGATGGCTCGTAGCTATGGGCTTCAAGAAGTCAGAAGGTCTAGTGCTTCGTTATTTAGTGCGAACAGCTTCCATGTTCAAGCAAGTCGAAGTGACATGAAGCTTTTGGGGTACGGATTGGTATGGAGAGTTCATAGCTCCGTCATTCAATATATGAACTTGTATAATTTTTTATCCTTAGACTAAACAACAACAGTTTAACAAGAAAAAGAGCACACAAGCTCTACTACTCATTTCCAGGATTTTGTTTGCGTGCGATCAGCTGTTCCTTGAGGTGACAGCTGAACAAACGAACCAATTAAGAAGTTTTGTCACAATGCCTTTATTGGAAGAAGGCATGCCTTGATTTAAGTTGGGAGAAATTTTACATTACAGTTGTCCTTGCGCTCGCAGTCTATATGCCCCTCCATGCTTGAGCTTATAGTTGTCCTTCAATTGAAGACCTCTTCGGTATCTTCATGGTGCACGTAAGGGCAGCCTGAAATAAAGAGCAGAAGAAGATTCAAAATCAATACACAATCACAACAAACTGTATATGACATACATGGTTAACATCAGCAAGCAACGTGTTTACCACCTAGCCCAGCTCCTCACCTTTCTACTGCATATGACCATATAAAACAAACCTCCCATAAATTGAACCAAAGTAAAATGTTTTATTGATTTGAATACCCAACACAACAAGTGCTTGAGAAAAAAATCTAGCAAGTTAAAATTTGCCTAACCATTCAGTGATATTAAGCACATTCAAGTGAGCCATTTCTCATTTAGAGTATACAGTTGGCTCGCAATAATTCAAACTCGGATATTTAATACCTCTGGTTAAGTCAAACAAATTTCAAAACTTGGGTTGTCCCACTACGTTTTCAATGTATTCATAAGCCGCTTAATTTGAACGACGTTTTCGTGTAATTCATACTTCTTGTTCTCGCGCCCCCTTGAGCGCACTTCTTTCCGTGCACCAGTGAACTGCGGAGAAGCAGCGCCTGTGGAGCTTGCTTTCACAGGTGTTGCTTTCCCGCAGTGCACTGGTGTTCACTAAGAAGCGCACTCAACTGGGCTAAAGCAGTGCAGAGCCGTATTATAGAGCGTGGTATATGAAAGGAGCAAGCAGAGCCAATTCGTGCATCAGACGCAGATAGAGGGCTCGACAAGCTCTCTTGGCCCACCAGAAGCTGAAAATAATCCGCTAGCCATGGTAGCGAAAAACGGTTTTGATAAGTGCGTAACAGTTAAATGTAGTAACTCTTCATGGTTGAAAATATGGTGCACGCAATGTTTCGATTATGGTTATGCGAGAAGATGTAAGAAACGAATGTGCCGCTTGATTTCTGTTTTGCTCAATTTGAGTCTGGCCGCTTCGACGGCAGATTATCGGCGCTCGGCGCCTGGTGTACGGATTACGTCAATCGTTCAGCTGGTCGCGCATGCTTTTTTTTATTTTCTATATCTTCCACCGTGATTTCGCATGACCGTGATCAAAACATCACTGCACCCCAGTCACCGAGAGTTACTCGGACGAGCTTATTAATGTTGTTTCTCACAACCACCGCCAGGATATTATGCGCGGCTTCTGGCTGGCCACATACGAATTTGTGAAAACGCTCCGGAACAGCACCAGCCCACCTTCAGCCAATGGTGCCTCCTCATTTGCCTTCTATACATCCCAATGAATGCTTAAACTATCTCTATTAACGTCTATGGAGCAGAGTACACATGAGCGGCAAAAACGGGCGCCGCGCGGCAGTTTTCATATAAACTTGCACGGACGCTGTGATGTGGCGGCATGGCTTTATGTCGCAGCGTTCACGTAAGCTGCTATAGAAACTACAGCACAATGCCCGTTTTCATTACTCATGGGTCCCTGCTTAACAGTCCATAATAGACGACTTTTTTGCTGGTTGAAGAAACTTAATTTTGTTTTGAGGTGTCATGTGCTGTCTAAACAGTCCCTGATAAACAACATTTTTGAGGGTTGAATAAGCTTGTGTCATAAATTTTACCCATGTTTCATGAACGGCATACCAGCTTATGATTAATGGGCCTGTTCAGAGGAAATCATGAAATATTTTTTTTTGTATGTGTAGCCATCCATATAGAAAATCATTATTTATCTTGCAACACATTTAGATGAACTTCTGATAATTCGAGCTTTTGATAATTTATACAAGATTCGTGACTTCCTGGAGTTTCAATTGATGAGTCTACTGTATGTCACATTCAAATTAATGGTTTAGCTTCTTGGGCTTAATGATATCTGAACCTTTTCCTTTGGTAGTGCATTAATGCAAAATAGTACAGCAATGCATGTGCTCTAGTTTGTGCACTGGCACAGGCTTGTGCAACTAAGTCAAACTAGCATTAAAGGGAAGCTGAAGCACTTTTTAAGAAATCTGAGTCGGGAGCAGACTTCCATAGCATTTTGGCTTGTTAATTCAGTAATCGCACTAAACTTGGGCAGAAGTCAACGTAAACTGCATTTATCTTGAAAAATATGTGCAGTGATTATAGCAGGGCATGCATTGAGCCTTTCTTCCACCTTTAACCTGTCCAAGCTTCGTGACGTCATCGTTGGCATCCCCAAGTCAGCCTATTGGCGAGCAAGGGTTATCGGACCCTGCTGATCACTTTTGCTAGTCTTTATCTCCGTTCTTTCGCTCTGGTTTGCTCGGTGTGCCGCAACCCCCCGAGCGGAGCTACGCCGAAATTTTAATTAACGATTACGATGCTCCTACTAACAAGATTAACAGAAAACTTTGACTTGACTCGGGATCTCATTGGTTGGGTCTTTGGTGGCTCATGGACTGGGAAGCGGAGTTTCGCGGATAAGCGTCCCAGCGTGCCCCTACTTGGCGACATGTGCCGCTTAGCATATCCAGTTCACTTCTAGCTGTCAAACACAGTATCCAAGCTACAGCCGTTAGATCAAGGCGTAATTCAAAGGTAGTCTAGATTGTGTTTACCAATTATAAATGTCCAGTCATGTCAGTCAATTAGCCCATCCAGAGGCTTTCTGAGATGATCACGAGAGCCAGCAGCTTGTCTTGGGCAGCTCACTGTCAGCCACTCCGTCCCTCTGTGCAGTGCCACCTTCATGAGCTCCCACTGAAGAAAAGAAACAGAATATGGAAATTGTGATGACTGCAATGAGAACCAATCAGAACATCCCAGTAGCAGATGCTACGGTATGGTGGCTGGAATGCGCCTCCGCATTTCTTAGCATTCTATACCACCCATGCATTAAACGTGGTTTCTAAGCGACAACGTTAAATGACGCCACAGTAGCCGGCATGTCCCGCTGTCGGATGAGACAACCCTGGCGGCTGGTTGTACAACTTCTGGCAATAAATATATGAGCTAAAGGCAAGCATCATTGGTCTCGCAACATCCAAAATCCTGGCTGCTAAAGCTTCTATGGACTGTCAAGCTGAGGGATATTCTCTCCCCCGCAGCAGATAGTACCTCAACAGCCATGATATTCACAACCTGTAAAAGAAATCCCATGGAAAGTCCATTCAGGAGCAACTGGGGTAGCTAAAGAGACAAGCTCTCGCACTATGAAACCATTCCACAAATCTGCCAAAAGCAGCAGCAGTTCATTCAGAATATAGAATTTTGTCCTTTTCATACATTCCGAGATGAAATTGTATCTCTAGATTCTCCCAAGACTAGTTTCCAAGGAGAGATTTACATTGGCAGGCTGGCTGAGTTCCTGAGTAGAAAGGTTTATGTGTCACACCACACATGTCTTTTGCTGACATTCAGAGAAAGGAAGGCTGAATTTCCCTGATCGATGTTGATTAGGGTGGAAATCTTCAGACTTTTCCAATCGCCAAGTTCCTCAACATTACCGTTTTTCCAGTTCATGGACAGCTTGCACAAGGTTGAATTGGGTACCAATGGTCATTAACAACCGCCTGAATCACTTGTACACATATGCGGTAACTATACAAAAGCCCAATTCATTCTACTGGGTGTCCCAAAGAGCGGTCAGGTTCTTCAAATCGGCCGCAAAATTCGGTTTCTTAACCTATTGCGCTACGACTTGGTGCAGCGTTTCCCACAGATGGTGCATTTGTTTTGTAAAATTTGCAAAGAGCGAACTTACCGGAGGAAAAAGTAAGAAAAGGAAAAGGCTTAGCCCCTATGAAAATGCAGCGCAGCCACCGGTCTTCAAACATTACGGCGCCGTTTCGCACGGGAGATAAGAGATGGCACAGGCAGTCGCGACGCCAACTGCCGCTTACGAACGAGCATCCGGCGCCGAGAGCCGGTGTTTTAGCAGACCATCTTTTCGACTGAAAAGCGGCGCGCGTTCCACAGGCGGTGACTGTCGCAGAAACAAAAACAGGCGCAGAAACAAGGAACTGCAAAGCAGACGACATAAGTACCACAAAAAAAAACAGTTAAAATAACCCAACAAACCATTTTTTTAATCGATTATGTATCTACTCAATATGTTTTATCAGTAAGGATAATAAAATAATGCATTGGCAACTGATATCAGAAAAGTTCGCGCCGCTTTTGAGTCGAAAAGATTGTCTGCTAAAGACGCCGGCTCTCGGTGCCGGATGCTCGTTCGTTGGCGGCAGTTGGCGTCGCGACCGTTTGCGCCATCTCTTGTCTCCCGTGCGAAACGGCGCCGTATTGTTTGAAGACCGGTGGCTTCGCTGCGTTTCCATAGGAGCTAAGCCTTTTTTTTTACTTTTTCGTCACGTAACTTCGCTCTTTGCAAATTTTACAAAAAGAATGCACCATCTGTGGGCAACGCTGCACAAAGTCGTAGCAGGATAGGTTAAGAAACCGAATTTCGTGGTCGATTTAAAGAGCCTGACCGCTCCTTGGGACAAGGGCCGGCCTTTGGGGTGGGCGACCTGTGCAGCCGCACAGGGCGCCATTCATAGGGGGCCGCCGAAAGTGCCGCCAGGTCATGCAGGGCTCAAACCTCAAGGTGATAAAATCAAAAACAAAAAAACGACCGCATCGCGAAAGGTGCCCCCCCCCCCCTCCCCCCTACATGTAGAAAAAGGTGGTGGCGCTCGCCGTTTGGCATTTCGGCCGCAAAACAAATGACTAAGTTCTTGTTATAACTGGCGTCCATTAACTCGCAGCCACCTGCGGATGTTTTACTATCGAGAACGTCTCCTTCGTGAGATTCAAAGCGCCATGGAATGAATCATGAACGACAAGGCAAGCGATCACCTCCGCACAGCTCTCAAATTAGGAGCAGAGCAAAACCTGACTCGCAAAAAGCGATGGAGCCAGCATGCCGCACTCTTAGCACAACTTACCAAACGGTGGCGCCAAACTCACCGGCGAGCAAATCAGTGTGTCGGAGCGAGCCACGGGACAAAATATATTGGAAAGGATTTTTGCTCTGAGTTATCACGTGCTTCGCTCAGAATCTCTGATTGGCTCGCAGAAAATGAAGGCTTCGCCCTTTGCCAAGTTATTCTGAGCCGAAGAATGCCTTCGCTCAGGAGGTCTGACCGGAGGTAAAATGAACCCGATTCCTCACGACATTCGAGCTGCGCTTTGGGCAACGCTCGCTGTGGAGTCTCTAGCAGTAAGCTAAATGAACCAATTCCCCCTCGTCATCCGGTGAGTCTCTGTGCCCAGAGGCTTCAGCCCGACTGAAAATAAGATGTGTAAAAAACTTTGGATCCGCAGCTCTTTCTTTTTTTGTGTGTGAGCGACTAGCGACGACTCCGGACTTGCAATGCCGATCAGTGTTGCCAACTCAAAATTCAGAAAGCCGCCGCAAGAATCCCGAAAACCGCTAAAACAACTAAATTTATAATGTTGCGCAAGAATGGCCGAATCACAGCAGGCAGACCCTGGCGTCCGACATGAAGCTCGAACTCCTTGGATGGCAGCTCACGGACCTTAAGTTTCTCGTTTACATTGTTGTGTGGTACGACATTCTTTTTTCAAGTTAATGTTGTGAGCAAGAACATGCAATGCAAAATGAAGGACATCGTAGCAACCACCCAGCTGATGAAAGCATGCAGCGATTACATTGACAATTATCGCGATGTCGGGTACGAAACTGCAACTGGTAACTAAGAACGGTCTTCCCGAGAGCATGGGTGTTGTTGACAGTGTGATGAAACCGGCCCCTTGACTGCGGCAGAAAAAGCGCCAATTCTGTTATGAGTGCCGAGACGAGGTTAATGATGTCGAGACAAAATACAAGCGAGAATTTTTCTACGAGATGATTGGCACCGTAAGATGTCGATTGAAGAACGCTTCACGCTGATGGGGTGAGCTTCTGGGGGTTTCTTTACGGCCTCACCCGACTTCCCGACAAAGCAGAACTTCTTAAACTTTGCCAAGGCCTTGACCATGGACTGAGAGTCTGAGGCACCTAGAAAGTGCAGACATCGACGGTACAGGTCTCTGCGAGGAGCTGATCTAACTCTGCAGCCTGCTGCCCACTGGATGCAGTGCTCGCCAGGACGTCCTCCAGTTAATTCTGGACAACCATCTATGTGACAAATTCCCTTATACGTGGGTGTCATTGAGGATCCTCCTCACATCGACAGTGTCAGTGGCCCCCGCTGAGAGGAGTATCTCAAAACTAAAGCTTATTAAGACATACCTAACATCAACCATGGGAGATGACAGGATATCGTCATTGGCAATTTTGTCCATGGAAAACAGGGTATCGTGTAGCCTGGATATGACGCAAGGCGTAGCCCAATTTGCGATGTTGAAGGCTCGGAAGGTTGCCTTCTAGGGTATTTGACATGGTTAACTTGTACTTTTGTTTTCTTTGTCCATCAGACGTTAGCTTGCTATGGGAGACCCACAGCTGAAGTTTGGTTAATCTAAGAAATAAATGATTCTTGAATCTTTGTACACGGTGCCGACAAAACTCTCAATGCTTGCGAACGTCGTTCGTTTTTAGGATGTGGTTTTCGACTGACAACGACAAAATCGCGACCATTCGCGCTGGGTCACTGTGGCATGTTTGCTAACAACGTGATGTTGGGTGCGAAAATAGTGGGCGTGGGGGGTCGTCACGGCTGCAGTTTGCCCAGGGCGCTAGCTGCTCTAAGGCCGGCACTGCTTGGAACACCCAGTAGTAACATACACCACCATAAAACTACCGTATAACACCAAGCGTCACCAGTGTCGGAGTAAGCGCTCAACCCCCACATTTGAAACATTTCAACTCATCGAAAGAGATATTAAATGCCTATTCCCCTATTTTAAGCAAGTTAAAAAAAAATATATGTAGGAGACACCATGCGCCCTGTCGCCATGGGCGGTTGTCTCTACGATTGGAAGAGAGCATGGGGATAGACCTGGTAGAGCGGCAAAGCAGGAGAGTAGGATGAGGGGTAGAGAATCGAAAAGAGCTAGAAAGTGATATATTTAAAAAACAACTTTCCGTGGCAATGGAGCCAAAGCTAGAGAGCCAAACACGCCGTTTCACTGCACAGCTGAATATAGTTCAACCATAATAATTTTGCGGGTGTAAATTAACTAATTAAAAATATATATTAATAGTACCGTTTAGCTTGGATTTTAAAATTTTAGCATAACATTAGCCAGGATGTACCAAACTTACAGTACTTCCTTTTTAGCTCTTTTGTGTTTTCTTGGTTTAAGTTTGCCATAGGTTTTCTAGTTCCCTGCAAAACAAATATAGCGTCCTTATCACGTGCATCTTGGGCATCATCGGTGTTGTGTATTGTCGGTACACTCTGTGAGCGCGCCCTTTGTTTTCCGTGTAGGATTTTTACAAAGTTTGGCAACCAATAAATGTCAGAAGAAACTGAGCACGTGGTGTGCAACATGTACGACACGTGGGACAGTGGGAACCGGGACTCCCAGTTGTTTCCGTATACCGGTTGATTAGCGAGCAGGGGTGGGGATAATGCCCAGGTCCTCTGGTTTCTGCAGCGCAATCTTTCGCTACATGTGTTCTGAGCTGTGGTGCACCACCAACCCCCCCCCCCCCCCCCCCTCTAGGGCCAGCCGTAAGTGAATACAATCCAAATGAATTGTGACTTTGCGCCGTGGCGTGTGCGTGCTTCTATTTTCGTATATCACGCCCGCGCGATGATTTTTCAGCACCAGTAGACGTATGAATGAACTCAAAACACTGCAGTGCTGATGAAATTCATTAATGTGGCAATTCGGTCCAGTTGGTTCATGATCGTGACAAGTGCCGAAAAAATAGACAGGGACAAGAAGTTGACGTAAACACTGGCGCACTGGCCACTAACATTTATTGAAAAAACAATCTCTTCAATAGCCGTGAAAAACGTCAGTCATGACTGCATGCAGCGGCTGCATGCAGTGCAGCGGCCATGCAGCGGCCTGCACTGCATGGCCGCTGCAGCCGCTAACTTTGTTCTTCCAAAAAACAAATGCAAAACAAAACACCACACAAAATGCACAGAATGCACTGACTGGAGTTGTGTACGAAATTCCAATGTCATACGGTTCTGTATACATTGGTCAGGCAGGTTGATGTTTTAACGATTGCACCCGCGAACATGACGCGGCAACATGAGCAACCCCCATCAGGACATCTGGCAAGACACTGCAGCCGCTGCCTTTGCTCCCAGTCATTTGACGACACAAAATGTTTGGCCAGATACTCAGATGAAGTATCTAGAGAGCTACACGAGGCTTTTGAGATTAAAGCCAAAAGCACGAGTTGTACAAGTGACACATCCATAACCTTATCAGAAAAAGAATATGAATTTCTTGATAGAGGGCTGCACCGGTTGTAGTAATTCTTGACGTTTTTCACGGCTATATAAGAGATTGTTTTTTCATTAAATATTAGTTGCGAGTTCGCCATTGTTTACGTCAACTTCTTGTCCCTGTCTATTTTTCTGGCCCTTGTCTACGATGATGAACTTTGCAGCATTTCCTGAATCGACGCTGCCCCTCTGCGTCAGTTGCAAGACAGCTAAAATTCTAGGAGATTGACCATGGTGGAATATACCTTGTAAGTCTGTCTGAGTACTTCAGTCAAAGTGTTAGCTTACGCCCAAAAACATGGAACGTTGGCAGGTACCTAGAATGTGAGCAACCAATGTGGCTTTTATCTTATTCTGGGCTCGCTTTTGTTTTTGAGTGTGCTGATCTGTGTGCTTACGTTTCTTGTTTGCTTCAACGTTAAAAAGGGAGCCTTTTTGTCACGAGTGGTCACAGGTGACGAATTCTGGGCTTCGCAATTTGGATAGAGTGGCATAACCCCAGACCCCGAGAACAAAGAAGTTCAAGTAGGCTTCTTCCGTCGGAATGGTGCTGATCACCTACTTTTGGGACATTGAAGGAGTGATTCTCGTGAATGTGTGGCACATGTTTGATACAATAAGCTCGGACGCCCACATCTAAACCAATAAAAAGCTCGAACGGCCTTACCGTCGTGTGCGAACGGACATGAGTCCAGGAGACGTTTTCATTCGGCGCGACAATGCCTTTCCTCACACAAGTACAAAACCCAGGGGACAATCGCCTAATTTGTCTGAACTTTACACCCCCATCTTCCTTATAGTCCTGATTTGGCGCAGTCAAATTCCCATCTTTTCGGGCCACCGAAAGAGGAACTGCGCCGAAACGCAGTTCATCTTTCATCTTAAAAACGTGGAGCGCGTGATTTGTGGAGTGAAGACATGGCTTCGATAGCAGAAAACGAGCTGGTACACGGAAGGCATCGAGAGATGACGCGTGTAAAGAAAAAATTCAACACTACATTGTGTAGATTTCACACATTGTTTTAATGCAAAAACGCGATTTGTTTTAAGTTCCTTGAGGTTTACCGTTACGGGGACACCGTCACGATGAAAAGTACACGGTTTCTCGAAAGCTGAGCTATGCGGAAGTGTTGTATTTCCATGTCGCTGCTCAGCAGAAAAAAAAAAAAAAAAAAAAAAGGTGAGAAACTTGGAATTACGAATCCCAGAGGTGTGTAGGCCAGTTTTCTACGGGACTCTCGTCCCGTCCGCTGACTTGTCGCGCCTTTGAAATTCAGTCAGTTCACGCATCGTCGTGACATTAAAAAAATGTCTTTCTGTGGAAAAGTTGACCAATTTTTTAGAACTCGAGAATTTTCCGTTTATTCAAGGAGGTTATGTACATTTCGCAGTTATCTGGCCAGAGTTGGCATAAAATAAGAAGACACTGAAAAGAAAAACCACAAAAATACGTAATGGAGGCCAAGAATTTATTCGTGGGTGTCCAGCGGCTGTTTTGTCGCGTGCGTTGCGGAGCTAGAAACTCACGCGGCTGTAGGCGGAGACACGGTGTTCAAACCCCGCCTTCTTCGATGTTTGTACTTAGACATATTTAAGTCCGAATACTGCCAACGCTAGGATAAAATTGAGCCCATTAAGCAGCGCCAAAAGTGCCTCGTCTTGGCGCTTCTTCGATTTGCTATTTCCAACGAAATAAGTCATGCACCGAAATAAAAAAAAGAGGAGGAATCGGGCGCGTTAAGTGTGCATGATTTATTTTAGTCGGTGATTGGAAACCCACAAAGGCCATAAGCATCGTGGCTGTAAATATCTTTTACGCGGCCTGATTGACTCTTTCGCACTGTAGCGACTGGCTGCGGTTCGGTCTTGCTCTAATACGGAATCTATAGTTTCAAAAAGCTTGCTCTTCTGGAAAGCTCCAGCTTATTTTCGTCAATAATCGCGTTCTTTGGGTTAGAACATTTGTGAATAGAGCGCGCCTATTAAGCAGACGTAGTGCGAGGCTTTTAGTGATTCGCCCCTTTCCGAACGTCGTGGCCGTTTTGTTTTCGTTACGGGCACGAGTCTGCCTCGGTAAAATTATTTTCAGTTCCACATTCGTGTACCGTTTTTGCTCATAAAAACTTTACAGTTTTTTTCCAAAGACCCGTTTTTATTTATTCGTTCATTTATTTTTTACCTTCAAAGTCACGAGACGTTATAGACTGGAGGGCTAGAATAAAACGAAAATAACTTAAGGGAGAAAAAAAAAAAACACACAAATTTTTGATTTCACAGTAAACATAATGTTCGAAAGGGCGTTTTTGAAATCAGTATGGAGAGGAATGTGCATAAATATGAAGGTGGTCTAGTTGGTTTAACATACTAAATATATAAATCGATAAAGACAACAAGGAAATGAAGAATACAGGACCTCGCTATACTCACAACTGGTGATTTAATACAAAAGAACAATAGGAATAGAAGAAGGGGGAGAAGTCAAACCGAAGACAAAAGGTATAAACACTGAAGAATGAACTAGAAGGAAGAGGAAAAATCAACGCGAATGTCATTAAATCGTGCAATTTTTATGGCATCTCATCAATTCATTGGCTTCAAATTATCATTCTGTTTTCATTTCTCCTTTTCTTTTCCATTCCTTTTGTGCTCAATATAACTTCTCTCGCATCTTCCTTCACTTGCTTATATACATTTTCATTTAAAATAGAAGCTTTGAGAATAGCACTGTCCTGCGTTCTCTTTGTTTTCGTCTGTCTTTCGCCCTCCATACCGTCTCTCTCAGCAAAGATGAAAAATATCCCAAGAAATAAGGTGGTTGAGGAAAAAATATAACGCATTACGTGAACATATTGCCACAATGACCGACATCAAGGATTGCAAGACGCATAACAGGTGGCTAAATATTTTCACAACAGTTACTAATCAGCTTTTTATTAGTAAAAATATTCATAACGTTTTAATTAGAAACTTGCTGAGCATCATTGGGAACCACAAAGTGAACTCTTTTGGGAAATATATAAAGCACGAGGAGCATTTTAAAGGGGGACCACCAGAAATATTCTTCCGCCTGGCAAAAAGTCCTCCTCGCCCTCTTTCTTTCCCTTTCTCTCTTGTATTGTAGCACGGCGAGGCGAGGGGAAAGGTCCCCTTTTGCGCCGGCTTCTTCCGAGAGAATAAGCCGAGAAAATCCCCATTCTGAGCAACGGGCGATGGGTGCGGCAGCAGCGACCTCGTGACTTACAGGTATCTTCAGCTCCTATCACGTAATATGCTTATTTTATGGCGCTCGCCAAGCCTAGCCCCTCGGGTATAGGTTTTACAGAGCTGCAAGGCTGCGCCCTCGCAGTCACTCAATTTGAGCTGTCGAAGTTTTTTGGTTTAGCCCGTGGCAAAGTAAACGCGTACTTGGGAGCTGCGATGCATCCCCGCACCCATTGAAGGAACGTTTCATAGATATTCTCGGTTGATCAAGGAGCTCAAAACACATGCGCGAGATGTGGTGACTTGAATATGTAAGGATGACTTACATCTTCACAAAACATTCCATCTTAAAAAAAAAAAAACGGCTTATCACGCTTAAACCTGCCTCAAATTGGGATCGATAGAAAAGAAAACGATGTACTAGGCGCGGGCATCTTGTAGAAGGTCTCTGTTTTCTAGCAGCGAGCACAAATTACTGGAGAATTTTAGCAGACTATGTTTTCAGGCCACACTATATTTATTGGGAGCTCGCGCTGCCACTTCGATGCATTCTCTGAAGCGCGCGCCTGAAGTGGCAGCGGGCCTTTGAAAACGATTTACTAAAATGCCCCGTTGTGTGCCTAACTCGCAGAACATGATGGCCAGCAAAATGTTTGAAGTTCATATTTACACATTCACGACAACCACCTGAGGTGAGAAGGCATCAAGGGTGGAAATCAATACTAGAAAGTTTTAGTGGGTCGCTTAGCCACTTTGATAACCGTACTGTCCGTACCCTACAACGAAATGTAAGCTAGACTCGCTGTTTACATTCTTTATGGAGGGCGGCTATGGAGCGGAAAATACAATATTAAACCCCTTTTTGGCGAGTCTAGCGTGTCGTGTTATAGTTCAACGTTGCTTGTATTGGTACCATAGCACGGGCCGCCACTTCGAAGTATTTGTGGTGTCTCAAAGAAACTAAAGCAAAAGCAGACAATTTTTTTAACGTGACACAGAATTGTATTTACCATTTTAAAAAAAACTTTTAGGTACACCACGCCCTGCAGTTAGCACGAACAAACTATCGCCGGTGTTTAGATAGATAAAACTGAAATAGAACTGAAAAAGCATACGAGTGTAACCGAGATAGAACTGAAAAAGCATACGAGTGTAAGCGTAGCAATCTCCGACCAAGCCTGAACCTCACTTTTTTTAAAACCACGGAGATGACTGCTTTTGACGACTTGATAAAGCAAGCCAAAGCCACTAATAAGTGTGGCATCGTTGTCAGCTGTGATAATCAAGGCGGTGCGACGATTTTTTGAAACCTTTCATCTATTAAAACAAATTGTGTAATAAATCCATTGCCATATTATGCTTGCGCTGATCCTGTAGCGGTATGCGTACATTACGCGGCACTGTTAGCCCGAACGCGACATCGGTGCTTTTTCTATTTCTGCCCAGCAACATGTATTGTCTAGCACTGGGCTCTTAGGTTGGATAGTTGCGTTAACAGTTTTCTAAACATCATTCCCTTCTAAGAAAACAAAATTAGAAAGACCGGCGACAGTTTGTCCGTGCTAACTGTGTGGCAGTATACCTAAAATGCGTTTACAATGACAAATTAAAAACGCGTTTCATGTTGAAAAAAAAAATTGGCTACACTTGATTTTTTTTTTCAATTTTAATGCTTCAAAAATACTTTAAAGTGGCAGCACGTGCTATAGCACCAATTTAAGCAACGTTGAACTATAACACGACACGATTCGATAGCCGCACTCGACAAAGATTGCTCACAGAAAGGTTATGGCTTATATATTGTGGTAGGGTACGGTTATCCAAGGCCTAAAAACGATCCACTAAAACTTTTTAGTATCGACACACACCATTGCTGCCTTCTCACCACATGTGGTTGTTGGGATGCGTAAATATAAGTGTCATCTAGATTCGTTGGCCATCATATAGTGTGAGTTGCGCACACAATAATGTGTGCTCGCTGCTAAAAAACAGAGACCTTGTACAAGATGCCCGCCCCTGGTACATCGTTTTCTTTTCCATCGATCCCGATTTGAGGGAGGTTTGAGCGTGACAAGCCGTTTTTTTGAAGATGGAATGTTTTGTGAAGATGTAAGTCCATCCTTACATATTAAAATCCCCACATCTCGCGCATGTGTTTTGAGCTCCTTGATCAACCGAGAATATCTATGAAACGTTCCTTCAATGGGTGCGGGGATGCATCGCAGCTCCAAAGTATGCGTTTACTTTGCCACGGGCTAAACCAAAGAACTTCGACAGCTCAAATTCGGTGACTGCGAGGGCGCAGCCTTGCAGCTCTGTAAAACCTACACCCGAGGGGCTAGGCTTGGCGAGCGCCGAAAAATAAGCTTATTACGTGATAGGAGCTGAAGATACCTGTAAGTCACGAGGTCGCTCCTGCCGCACCCATCGCCCGTCGCTCAGAATGGGGATTTTCTCGGCTTATCCTCTCAGAAGAAGCCGGCGCAAAAGGGGACCTTTCCCCTCGCCTCGCCGTGCTACAATACAAGAGAGAAAGTGAAAGAAAGAGGGTGAGGAGGACTTTCCGCCAGGCGGCCGTGGCCGAAGCGCACAGTTGCCGCTTCGCCTCCCTCGTTGGATGGGAGGAAACGTGGCGCACGTGTGGCAGAGGATCGCTGCCGCAAAGATGGACTCCCACGAAAACCAAAACCTAGAAACACCTCCAAATTTAAGTGTTCTTTTTTTGCGCCGTGAACTGCTATATTTGCCTCATGTCCTTCTAAAATGAGAGGGTTTAGTGCATTTTGATGTTGCTCCGCAAATTTATAATTAGAAATATGTGTTCACATTCAGTAATTAAAAGTCAATTTGTTCATTTTAGTTAAATATTCAGCTAATTGCTATGCTTTTGCCGTTCTCGACGTCCTACATTGCTCGTACTTGTTCCCGTAAAGAAATTTGTTTTTCTCAAAAAAACTTAATTTTATAGATTCTCGGAATACCTGGCTGAAGCAACCGATATTCTAGCATGTGTTCCATGAACAGTTGCCGTATGGGGGAAAGCAGGATATACTCTACATAAGCTCTACGATTGAACAACAACCTTGTTTTGAACATTCAAGAGATCGGATATATATATGACAGTAGTGGTCATCGGTGGTGTCGCTGTTTAAAATGATGGTCTATTTTATGAATAGTGAATACGTCAAGATGCATCTTGCGTAAAGAATCGTTCTTCAATGATAATAAAAAAGTTTCATTGAGGTCAGATTAGAAGTGCAATGGTCATTAGAATGTACCAAACCTGTGAATTTATTTCTAACAAATTCCAATTCAGAAGTAAGCTATTCGATGCCGGTGACTCAGACGGGAACTGCGCACTCAGGCTTCCATCTGAAAGTGATTTATCCAGAATATGTTTAAATGATGAAACAACAGAAATAATTACTTTTCTTAGAAAACAAAACATTATTAATAAAGTTATTTATACGTATATCCAAAAAAGTCGGCTGATATATAAACAGCAAAATATTTAAAACAACACAAACACACTCCGAATGAATTTGATTCAAGTAGTAAATAGCAAAACAGCCTTACGACGGAACACACTGATTTGCACTCAATAATGTTCATTTCTGGGAAATATGTACAGCACCATTAAGATATTAACATTAGCAACAAGCAATTATGTCGGAGTCAGATGATATGCCACGGTAAATTGCGCAATCGACTGCAAACAAGCAGGTGATTAAACGCTGGTTGACAGGCCGTTAATATAAATAATGAAAACTAATTGTCCTAAAACGAAACCTTGGGGTACAACGGAGTTAACTGGAGTTAAAGAAGTAGAGACAGCGCCAATTATAAATTGTGAGCAATGAAGCAAGAAACATTATATCCAGTAATAACATTTGGATTGATGTTAATGTAACTAAGTTTGTGTAGCAATAACTGATTACTGACTTTAACGAATGCTTCCGAAAAATCGAGGGATATGTAGTTCGCCTCCGACATCAAACGCGATGGATATGTAGTCCGCCTGTGGTCTAGAATGGCGTGCAGATTATGAATGAAAAATCGGTGTGTGTTTCGCTGGAAAGTATCTTACAAAAGGTTGCCCCAGATGAGAATAAATTATGTGTTCTAAATTTCGCAAGGTATATTTGTTAGGGAAATTGAATGGGAATTTGTAAGTGAATGCATGATCCCTTTCTTGTGCAGATGAACTAGCTTTACTTTGTGGACTGTATATTCCAACGTAGCAAAGAGGCAAAACGCGCCATTTTTTTTCTTTAGCGGCTGGACCATCATTCTGAGGCCGGGATTCTGGTCACGTCTTGTGCGTTCTCCTAGGCGGAGTAATTCAATCGTTCCTTCGTCTTGCCGTGACGCACATGAGTCATTGTGAATTTTCGCAACCGGGACCGGTCTTAGTGTCTGAAAGTGACTTTTTGATTTAGAATGATGAACTTTACGAGAAAGAACACTTTCTGTCATTGAAGTGAGAGGCGTGTTTTTTTATCTTTCTTTTCTTGGTCTGTTCTTATTCATCCTTTTTTTAGTTAGACTCCTATTATAAGGTCTGGTTAAGCGAGGCTTTGAGCTTGACTATAATTGAGAACATGCAATATAAAGGGTTACATTTTATGTCTCAAAAACGTGCTCTACTCGATTTTCTCAGTTTACAAATCAAGAGAGCCTGCGGTCATCTTCCGCGGAGTTACGCATCACTTTAAGCGTACCATAAATGAGCTCCAAGGTTTTTCGGCAATATTTAACCTGCATTTTTTCAATAGTACCACCAACCACAATTCTTACCAGAACATCTGAAATAACCTCGGTATTATCCCAAATTAAGGTTTGCAGTATGGAGAAATATATTTCAGCTAATCTCTTTTATTTAACTTCACCAATTGCTTGAATATAACACAGCATATACGTTTCATAAACTTTCTTTGATATCTCCACAATCACCGGTCCCGATGTCTTTAGTGTTTGCGTATTTTAGCGTGTCATGATTGTATTGTTCGTCTTTGTTCTTTTTACATAATGAGTCACCGTCTTTTATCACCATTCCTAGATAGATAACCCTTCTGACACACATCTAATAGACCACTCTGTTATGTAGAAAAATGGAACTAAACAATACATGACAAAACCTCACTGAAACAAAAGTATTAGCACCCATAAGACACATGCCGCATAATACCATAAAATAACATTACACGAAGAAGCACCTAAAACTTGGAGATTTTTTTTCAGCGGACATCACAGTATTTAAGTTATTAAATGCAACCTAGCTTATCTTAAAGACGTACAATGTACATAAAGCACGCCGAATATTTTTTTGGTTTTCTGCGATACATAAACGTAATCGTGATACCACTAATATATACATGATTAACGACAGAGGAAAGAAAAGAATGCAATTGATATGGAATCTTACTGTAAATGTACTGTAGAAAACCATAGCCAAATATGACATTTAATAAATTTTTTTCACTGAAAATCGCACATTGCGGGTGACATGGATCCTTCACATGTAAGATGAAAAATGGGTGGTATGTGTGCGTACGATTATTTTTGATAGGGGAAGTGCCATGATGTTTATATTTCTGCGCCCATGTATGTCTATAATTGGCGACAACTTTTCTGGGCAATGCAGTGGAAGGTAGAGGCACGCGTTCCCTCTCCCATTTTGAGCGCTGAATAAAGCTGCGCGCGGGCTCTCCTCCTCTCCCCGGAAATGCCAAGAAACGTTGTCGCCGAGTATAGGAGTGCATGATTAGAGGTTTTGAATGTGTACGCGTATTTCAAGATCTTAGGAGATTTCATAGGAAGGTATGCGTAATTGCAAAATTTCTATACAATCAATTGACGTCGTTTAGCAATTTCGAAAAAGCCAGTGGTCATTTTAAATTACAGTACTACGCAACTCAGTGCAGTGTTCAGTGTAAATGGAAAACAAATGCTATCCACAGGAGCTTAATGACACATGTCAATATCATCGGTACTCTTTGGAGTGAATATTGTTCAAACAGGTGACACTTGTTTTCGGCGAAGGTGGTTTTATGCTTGGCGTCACAACAGTTGCTGTTAACACCATCACACGTTTTGCGATAGAACTACATTGAAACTGCTTCAGAGATTCAGACTAAATAAAAATAAATTATTTTGAAAAGTCTTGACTAGTGATGGAAACGGTTTGAGTTTTCGGTATGAAAGAATTCAACACTTCCGCATATCGTCCCAGTACACGAAAAAAATAAAAAAAGTGGCAAAGGTAACAAGAAAGGGGATGAATCACCTTTTCCTAAAGTACCATGTCTTTATCAGAAAACAAAAACCGTATTCTTCAGCCTGCGTAAATAAACTACAAACAGGAAGCTGAAACTCCGTGTGAATGCGATGCACTGGTTTGGGATAAAATGAAATGTTTGAGAGCTTGAAGTTGCCTGGATAATGGCATAAAAGAGAAAGACCTAATTTCTGTTTGAACCGTGGTCCACCTAAGCCCAATCACTTCAAAGCAAAAAGCGACGCTTTGGACGCATATGGCATTTGTATCTGTGAAAAACAGTCGGCAACACGGACAGAATTGTGTTTTCGTTCTTGCTGACAAGATGTTTGTTCAACTGAAATATATCATAAGGGCACGCACTATGTACTTTTTTTGTACTGGAGATATTACGCTGAGGTAGACTTTAGCTCAATGAAACATTTGGTTTTATCTTTCTAATATTTTGATCCAGGAAACTTTATGTTTTTAAGCATTCGTGCTCTCCCAAGCACTATGTTTATATTGTAACGAAGGTTCAGCTTCTTTTATGCATAGTTTATTTACACGCCTAGAATATTCCGGTTTAGTTTTCTCTCAATAAACCCTGTGCCACACTGAATAAGGGATAAGGGGAGAGCTGAATGGCGGAAGAAATCGAAAACTTAGAGCAGGTGGGTGTAAAGCTACTTATGACGATAACGAAATAAAAACCTTCTAATACAACTTTGACAGCATCCCACATAAAAATGCATGCGGACATAATGAAGTTTTCATCGTGTGTTAGACTCTCAAAAAGGGTTCGTGGGCATAAACAAGAAGGAAAAGGAGAGTGCACTATAAGCACAACCCAGCCAAGTAGAATATATAACACTGAAATGTTCACGACCATCTGGCTTGCCACACATAGATAGCTAGCAAAGTATCAAACTCCACGGTCCAAGAAAAATTGAGCTCGGCACATTAAGCAGCTGAAATCAGAGCAAACTAACTTAAACAATGACAGACCTGAGTTACTGGACATATTGTAACAATCATCCGTCTCTTTGGCATTACTGAAATGCATTCTAAATACACAGCATAAAAGGGGCCACTTCAGGCTCCTACATTTGCGTGCCTTATTTTTGTGCTTACGACACCCCCACTTTTTTCTTTTGCTGACACAATAACGAGGCCACAGAAGGGCACATTGCAAGGGCTTCGTGAATATATGAAGTTCTCACAGTGTCAAGTGATGTAATTTTGTTAGATGACGTCTTATAGTCAAGTGACGTGATGATGTGACTTGTCGTTATGGTGCCACGTAACATCATGGTGTCATGTAATATCAGTATCACGCGTCGTCATGATGTCATTAACACTGACGTCATCGATGCTACATGCCATGGAGGCAAAACTTTATGCGATAAAAAAAAAAAAAAAGAATTTTTGTGCCCAGAATAGCATGACTCGGAAACTCCGCAAATATTACAAGAAAAAAAGCAAAACAACTAATACTTTAATGTGAGCGTTTAGGTACGAGCAAATATTAATAAAACGACCGACTTGTACCGTATAGTAGTATTGAAAACATATCACGAGATCTGGACATAATTTTCTTTTCGTTGTCAGAAAAACAAAATAAGATCTAAAACACGGAAAGCTTATAATGTTACGCTGATACACCATCTTACATACCGATACGAAACGACGGCGGAGCGAACCCAACCCTAATGAAACCGCTAAAATCTAATGTGTTAAATCACGCAAAAATACACTTTAATAAGCATCGAAAGCGAGCTACATTAGCCAAATCAGAGTAAGATCAAACATAAAACGTATTCGGTTGATTGGTCTCAACTCTTGGTATGTAATCCTAATGCTTGTCGAATGTTCCCTGGCTTATGGGATTAGCTTGGTGTTATTTTTTTCGGAGAACGTCCTTGATGCATTACAAAACTACCAAACCAACTCGTGCCGGTACTGACAGCGCACGTAAAGGTATTAATCATGCCTAAAAGCCAGGCGTGGGACAGAATCAATACGGTGAATATTAACCAAACCAAAACAAGCATTCGGTTTTTGCAGGATAGGGAACCAAGGGTATACACATGCTTATGACTTTATCGTAGATATAATCAGCTTATTTTTGTACCTTGTATTTTGTCAGTAGATACGTTACACTTTAGTTATTTGAAATATATTAGTGGTAACTCAATGCTTACTAAAAAAAGCTAAAATTAAGAAAAATAATTGCGTTGCGTACTTGTATTTTAAAATTTAAAATTACCACATTTCCAGTAACCCTCAATCCAATATAATGCAGTTTCAATTGCATCTACTACTCTGAGTACGTGATTGTCCCATATTTGTTTCTTATTTTTGCTTTTTGAGGAAGGAAGTTTATTTTTTACAATACCAATCTAAGCCTGACTTGGGAGACATTCCTTAACATGGTTCTACGGCTAAAGCTTTTCAATGATGGACAACAACTCTCGTGCATATAAGACATAATTTTAAAAAAAACAGCATGTAGTGTACAGATCGCTGATGTGGCACGCATACGAAATGGTTGACGAAATCAAACCCCTAATGCTGTGATCATCTGTAACATTGATAAAAATCATAGCAACCCGTTCAGCGGTTTTCCAGAGCTATTTGTTTTCGGACAGAAGGCAGCATTTATATAATTATATTGTGCTCGCAGTGGCAACACACGTCTCGGAGAAGGTTTGCATGAATAGGCGTCAGGCGGCCAGTGACAAGTGATGCCAATAGGGAGATTGCTATAATTAGTAATATAATGAATTGCTTTTCTAGGCTTGTAGCTTAGTAATGTGAAAAAGTAATTTCAGGAAGCAGTTTGAAAAAAAAAAAACATTACTGTTGTAGACTGACTGAAATTCGAAACTCTAACCAAAGTTTAATAAAAACGAAATTCTCCGACGTTTGGGGTACAGCTCGGTCCCTTGGTCACGGGTGACTCTGGGTTGGATGGAGGAGGGAGCTGCTTATGTAGACCGGTTGCGATTGCTGCGTCCAGGGTTTTCGACGAAGCGCCGACGCCCTGACCCATAGACGCTTGGGAGGGTGCCCTACGACCTATTGATGTTATCTGTTGGTGCAGCGATCATAACCGGCCTACATAAGCGGCTCCCTCCTCCGTCTAACCCACAGTCACCCGTGAGCATGGGACCGAGCTGGTCCCAAAACGTCGGGGAATTTTGTTTTTTTATCAAACTTTAGTTAGATACTCCAATTTCACTCACTCTATTATTTTTTCTAACCAGGCAGATTTCTGTCAAAAACGTTTACATTCAAATTACTATTGCAATTACTTTTTTTTCGAAGCCAATTTGTGACGGGGGACGCAGGGGTTGCACAAACGAACAAAGGCGGGGTCGGAAGGCACAGCAGACTGAGATAGAGCTTTCGTGTGAATAAATAGATTGAAGCCCGTGTTTCACGAAACTACAGACAATACATATTCATCGCACCCCGTCATCGGGGTCGGCACCAAGCTACAATGCAGAAGGCACACCATTGAGTAGGTTAATCCAATAAGAAGTTTAAACACATGTACCTTGTCAAGGATGTAAATATTTCGTGAGTAGCCTCGTACTTGGGAGACGGATGCTTATTTGTTGTTGAAAACTACAGAAATCGAGCAGAGCAGGCTCTGCGCATAGCGTTCACTTTTGCTTATCCCGCGGTATGCCTCCCCGTATTTTCTACTGTCATCACCTCACGGGAGAGGGGGGGGGGGGGGTGTCAGAAGAGAGCGAACGCCCTGATACTACCCCTCGTTCGTTGTGGAAGTACAAATTCTTGTAGACGTCCGCCACTTATTTCTTCTCTGACGATGATTCTCCACAGAAAGCGCCCGACCCTCTTGCGTGAAAACGTGCGATATGTTGCGCTCTTGGAAGAAAAATATTAATTTTCGTCCTACGCTACAATAATGTTTGTCAAGGTACTACCCTAACCATTTCTGAAATGGGTTCGAGAACTATGAATCCTGTTTGCTAATGACCATTTAAAAAGCAGTTTAGCACAGCTGACCACAGTGGAGACGGGTTCAAGTGAAAACGAGCTAACATGGCTCCATCAACCGCAAAGAAGTTATGACTTCTCGAGAGTCATGACGGAATCACGTCAGCTATTAACGGATGCACGTCGCCGATGAATAAAGAACAAAACTTGTGAGCTGACTGTCTTTCAGTCATATACAAAGAGTAGGCGGTTCATCATGTTTAACATTTCCGTTGTGTTTGAAAAAAAAGTAAAATTTGTCTTTGAAAAGAAGTAAAACCGCTCAACCGATCACTTCGAGGTTTATGTTGCAGTTCGGGTTTTCAGAGGGAGATTTGATTTCTGGAATGTTGTGAATAAAATGGGCAACGATTACTGTATTAAGAAGGAGGAAATTCGAGGCCATTTATTACTCTAAAAAGTAATTGTAATGTATTGTAATTCAGATATATTTATCTGTGGTGATTTCCTTTTAATTATATTACAATTTGTCAATATAGGACAGTTATTATAATGTCCTTTATTAAGCAAGACGCGTAATTTTGACATGTCTGGACCTGATTCACTGTAGTATGTACTGGGCGCCGGGCGGAGGAGAGGTGCGGACTGCCCGCGGAAAATTGAGTTCTGGGAATGTTATGCTACACTTCTGTTTTGTCGTATCATTTATAATAGTAAAAATCACAAATAATCATTAATTTTTTACTTTTGTATCACCAGTCAAGGTTTACCGTTTAGTGTTATCACTTATCTTTTAAAATGCCCTGCAACACTATAACATAGTCATAAGGGAAGTAACGAATTTTCAAGCTATAGGTACCTCACACCGTTGCCCATATATTACAAATAGGCATTTTAAGTACATTAAGGTTTTAAGCAAAAATTCTCAAAAATATATATGAAGCAATTAATTCAAAAATGTTTTCGAATGCATTTGAAGGAACGCACTAATCTTTTGTTCAAGAAGGTGTAAGATTTCCTTCGCTGCTACCCGCTTTGGAGAATGACACAACGAACTGGTTCAACACCACGTGTCATTTATCGACAGTCATCTCCACGCGCTGCGACTTAATAAGCACCCCATACGCCTGCATTTTATCAGCGGAAGAGCACCGCTCGAGTCGGCGATTACGCTTCGCCACCTCGAGGTACAAGTAACGAAGAACGACTTAACATGCGGCAGACCTGGTCGAACACTGTGGATCACCAGGCTGCCCACAATAGCTATGGATATTTGTTGGAGGTTTTTACCCGGCCTTTTGTGAAGACACGGGCGAAATATGGTGCCTGGCACGCGTATCCGGCAGGAGTGTTTGATGAGCCAGCTATTTTGTCTATGCATCGAAAGCGATCCCAAAGGGGCAACAAATGACATGTCCAAAGACGTCGGATGTCACGATCCTAAAGGCTGGGCGTAAACGTTCTGAAAAAAAAACAAATGCGCGAAATGACGCGATTGCATAGAGAGAACGGAACGTATGCAGGAAGAGGTTCGGAATCTCAGAGAAATAGGCAATCGCTGGTCTAGCGACTGTATTATTATTAAAATCCTTATTTTTTTCTAATATGTTTTCCCCTACTCTCCGGTTTATTGTGAAAAAAAAAAAGAATGGATGTAAAATCCCTAGGCAATATTGTTGGATACGTGAAACAGCCTTGTATGACAAACGTTTAGCGATACTTTGGGTTTCCGGACTCCTGCGTTCACGGCACTCTTTTTCGGATAATTCAGCGTGTGGCAAATGTGCACGCAAGGCAAGACTCCGTGGTCGAGGTGTCCTATCGAGGTGTCAAGGCGTCGAGGGAACAGAGGCCGTCAGCGACATAAAGTAGTTCAAGGCTTCTTTTTCTTTTAGCTCGCAGTCGGGTAATCGACCACTTCAGCTCGAAATATCGCCCCGGCATTTGCACCCGACCCTGATTCGCGGGTAAATTGAGCGTACGGCTATGTCACGAACTATTCTCGAACAGCTCGCTACTCTGGCGGGCGGCAAAGTTGCGGCGGCGGTGGACGTTATGAATCCAAAGTTGGTTGGTTTCGCACCAGAGGACTCTTGGCCGGCAGACGACAGCCGGTTCCTCCGCGACTCGCATTTGGCGCAGTGACACGAATGTCCCCATGGCGTGGTGTCACGTACCTTGCGCCGACGCTCTTTTTGAGTTGCGGTGGCCGTAGTAGCTTCAACTTTTCGCCAAGTTATTGTGAAACGGAGTATAGTTGTGTGCAGTGCAGGCGAAGGCAACGCCAGGCGAAGAAAGGACGACAACTAGGAAAGTGGCGCGCGAGAGAAGGGCAATGAAGGGACAGAGGAGAAAGGGAGAGCACCAAGCACGTTAGAAAGAAAAGGAGGTTTCTCTTCACCTACACGCCCTTCCTAGTGCTTGCTCATTCTCCTCTTGCCGGGCGTTGCCTTCGCCTGTACTGCACGCAACTAGTGGCACGGAGTATTGGAGGGCGCGAATGTGGAGAGAAAGGAAGGGGAAAGAGAGGGGAGGAAGTGGGTGTGTCACGTGACGTTCATTTCCCCGCTAAATCTAGCAGCGAATCGCAATTTGAGTAAAGGTCACGTGACGTCAATTTCTGTAACTGGTCTATAGGTCACGTGACGTCAGGTCACCTGATGTTTATTTCTCGAACTGGTCTATAGGGTCGCGTGATGTAAGGTCACGACACGTTTATTTCTCTGATAAATTCAGCGAAAAAATGCACGAAGAGACGTACGAACACAATTTAAGGATTTTAGGGTTCAATTATAAAGCATTTTATGATTTAAAAAAGTATTCCGTGAAGCCATCCTAAAGGGGCCCTTTTTCCAAATAAAGAGAGTGGTTGATATTCTTATCTGTATATTTGATCCTAGAATTTTACTTGCATGGAACTCCATTTGTACAAAAAATAACCCGATTTATGCTGAACCTTTATTCTTCTCCATGTTTGTATGTCTCCTCATTCCTTTAAAAGAAACTGTCTTTCTAGAGACGACGATATTATGGTGGAGCAAACACAGCATTAGAAGTGTTATAAACTACCCACAAGACTAGAACCCTCCGAAGAAAAAGGTCTTTGATGTCAAATGTACTTTGCATTTCAACTGAAAGCGCTCTATTTATTTTGTGTTGCGCATGTTTAGTGCAGCAACTCTGACAGTAGGAGTCAATCAAAATCTTTTTTTTTTTTATTCGCATCTACAGGGTGTAACAAAAGAAAATTTACAAGTTTTTTTTTACCGAAAAAATAAACTAGGCATCGTTGAACGCTCATTCTCCGCCCAAAGGTAGCGCTAGAGGTCACAATCAGATGCCAAGGTTTCAGCCCGAACGGACACCTTAGTCAAAAGTTATAAGTGATTTTCTGAAAATCTCAATGGGAAAATTTAGCCCATTTTTGCGCGTTTCCGGTTTCTGGTGCCATTGAGCCCCATGTATTCAAAAACTCCGTCGGCCGCCATTTTCCCATTAAAAAATTTTCAGAAAATTACTTATAAATTTTGAATAAGGTATCGGATCGGGCTGAAACTTTGGCATCTGGTTGTGACCTCCAGCGCTACTTTTGGACGGAGAATGAGCGTTCGGCGATGCCGACTTTATTTTTTCGGTAAAAACAAAACAAAAAAACCTGTTTTTTTGTTGTTTTTTTTTTGTGACACCCTGTACTTCGACTTGAATCCACTTGGAGCGGCGCAATCTGCTTGTTGCTTAAATATGACACGGAGTTGCGACGACTTGCAAACTAATGGAAATGAAAAAAGAAAAGGGTGTCTTGCTATGCGGTAAAAAAAAAGAGGAAGAAAACGGAGGCTCGAGTAAATCGGGCTCAAGCAGTGAACGGATTCGACGTTGCCCCGAAGAAGCTGCATACTTCGGCCGGGACCCGCAGATCTAAATGGATTCGGGGGTGACCTTATGAAGCTGCATTCCTCGGCTGTGACCCGCAGATAGAAACGAATTCGCTGGTGCCATGAAAAGACTGCCTACCTCGGCCGCGACCCGCAGATGCATCTCAATTTGACCGCCACTCGGATCTGTAACACTCTGCAGAGATCTGTGGTATGAAGGCGACGACTACTGGTACCCAGCAGATGAGATCTAGTCGTAATATGGACCACTTCCAACAGAGCTCGAAGATACAACGGTAGCGACCCCTGGTATTTGTTTATTTACTTATTCATTTATTCAGAATACCTCGCATCGCCTTAAAAAGGCATTATTGCGAGGGAGGGGTACAAATACATTTGAGCAAAAATACAAAAGTACAAAAAGTACAAAAAGTACAATGCCGAACAGAAAACAATAATATCAGTTGTTTTTAGGTTTACGAAGCATCATTTAACACATGGTTGAAGAAAGACGTAGCAGAAGTTGTAGCAATTATTTCCTCTGGCAGCGAATTCCAGGTGCTCGTTGTGCATGGAAAGAAGGAGTGATTAAACACATCTAGTTTACATTTATACTCTCGCACATTTTTTGAGGGATCACGCCTTCCTGATGAGTAGTGAGCAGGCAGCATGTACTTATATTTAGCATGTATTTGGTACTATGCGACTGGCTCCGTCGAGAAATCATTATCGAGTCTTAACGACACCTGCAACGCAGATCACGAGGTTCAGCCTGACGAGGGACGTGATATATCAAAAACATTTCGAATTTTATTTGTAAATACCATGGCATTAGTCATCATTTCTGTTGACGCATATCGCTGTTTAATATAAATTTATTTATTCCGTCGATTGTGCACTGTCCTATTTCACTCAGACTGCTAACCTGATCAACGCGACTACGCTAGAGGTAAAGACTGCAAAACGAATTTATCAATTACCTTTTTTCGTAACAACATACGAGGGGCGTTCATAAAGTTCATTATATTGGCACAAAGAATTGAAAAAAATGGAACAAAACAGGCATCAACATGAGCGCGCGTCCCTCTAGTTTCCGCACACTATAAACATCGCATGCTATAGTAGATCGGAAGGCCACTAGAGAGTCTTAAGAAAAATGGCACCGCCCATCGGTACCAAGCACTTGCAGTGGCCCATTTTCTCTATTTGAAGGGAAGCAATGCCAAGGATATTCATTCCAATCTGGGAGCGTTGTTCGGGGACAAGGCCCAATTTATGACACTTTGGTTAAATGGCGGAGACGCTTCCAGTGTGGCCAAATAAGAAAAAATCATTTCAAGAACGGTGACAAAGTGATTGCTGAAGTGGAGCGATTCCTGAACCCTCAAAACGAGGATTTCTATAAAAATGGCCTCCGTCATGTGGTGCATCGCTAGAAAAAGTGGTTAACTCTTGGTAGCAAATATGTAGAAAAAGTCTCAACTCCTACTAGAGTTTGATTGCTGAGTCTCTATTCCTTTGTGACAATAATACTAACTTTATGTACGCCCCTCGTATGATCCCTCTATAAGTTATACGCCTTTATGTGGTAGGATATAAGGGTCACGAAATTGAAAAAAAACGAGATGTACAAAGGGGGAATGTTTTTAAAATTCCACTTGTATTTTACAGAGCGAAACTCTCCTCCTCCCTCTGATTAAGGCGTTCGTTGGTTTTTTGATATCAGATGTAATACGAAGAAAGGTTTGACCCTCTATCACGTGATATACGTTTCTTTATCTTTAAACCAAGATACTCCTGGCTTGGTAACTATTGTTATATACTACCACCAGCTACTAAAATCGTAAAAGTATTTATTTATTATTTAACAAGAACTTAATGTTACCTTTGGGAAAAGTTGCTTCAGCCTACATCATATCTAAGTTGTGTAAAACATGTAGAAAAGGTATTTTGCCTTGCTTAGACAGAGGTGAAGGCTTCATTTTTGGCATATACTCTGCATAAGCAACTTGCACAGTCTTGGTTGTGCTGTCGGTATGGTAAACTGGGAAGCACTATTACGGCGTTAGTCCTTGCAAGGAAGAACCTTAGCCGGCCACTGGCGCTTTTTTGCTTCGAAGCGGGCTTCGACACACATTTAAACACAGCTTTTCTTACCTTGTAGAAAGCTTCGGCAACTTGCGATTTGAACAAAAAGAAAGAGAAATATTCCTTATCTGCATCAGGCTTCTACAATAAAGGATATCGTGTCCATGAAATAAAACAAAAAAAGCTTCTGGTACCAATCTTTTATTGCAGGTGCATGCGATGCAAACCGAGGAGCGCGTGCTAAAGGTTGGCTCTTTCTATGTATTTGTTGTAAAGAGCTACAACAGAAGGACGTTCGACCGCAGATGTCGCCTCCTCATCCGACGACCATATCTTTGCTGTGACCCTACTGAAAAATCTCATTTGTATGAGACATTTCTCGTGTCCAATAAACACATATACATCATACAATAATTATAGAAAAGTATAAGAACCATATAAGAACCATATAAAAACTATATAAGAGCTATACTAACATTTAGGAACCATATAAGAAACTTGTGAGAAGTTTCTTATAAATTTTTATAAGGTTCTTATATATCTTATGTAAATATTTCATAGTTCTTATCTTGTTCCTATATGGTTCTTATATGTTCCTATAGATCTTGTATGATTCTTATGTGTTTATTGGACACGAGACATTTTTTATACAAATGAGATTTTTCAGTAGGGGACTGAGGGGTACACGGCTGCAGATGTCAATAGCAAGTGAACTTGACGGTTATCTTTCCATTTGGTGGCTTTCATGATTACTCCATCGAGGCTGGTTTTTTATTTCGATAGCACAGCGACCTTCCTTTTTCAGTTTGTTATCTTCTTTGAACTGGCATCCCTTGAGTCAATTTGCAAGAACTGACCCAACGCTCTTTTTGCCCATTTTGATGCGACCGGCTTGCAGATGAATGCAAGTGAATTGATGGTCGTAAAAAAGCTTATGTGAAACCCGTGCTGAAATGCTTATTAGAGGCCTTATCACAACGTCCGATATTTCTTCCTAGTCATCTTTTCCAGGAATTACCATATTGTCATTTATTTTCAGTGGATATCTCAAGCGAAAATACAAGCCGCTAACTCTCGAAAGTACATCGATCTGATAACCCCACAAATAAGACTTCTTTAGAAGGAACTGTTCTATACTATGTATTTCTGTAAATGGTGTGATCTGGTCATCAACCGTCAGGTGTCTTTCTTTTGGGACGGCCCTCGTTGTCACAAGAACTTCTGCAACCAGGGGCCCATGTTTCAGGGTGGCGTCCAAGTTCTCGCTGGGAATGCTTGTCCTGCCTTTGAAGTGAAGGCTTACTTTTATTTCTTTAAACCTGTTACATGTTATCGCTGGCGATACGTTAGGCGCGTAAAACCCGTACCTTCAGTAGTACCTGGAGTTGAAAAGACGTATGTTGGACACATGAGAAAGGAAAAAAATATCGCACCAGTTTTTAATCTGACAAGCACAAAATTGAGTTGGGTGACATTTGCACATACAAAAAAATTGGATGGCTCTATATACTTACGAGCGACGGAATGAGTGAGCTTGAATAGAAGTACCGTCGTCCATGTAGCGCGTTTTCATGTTCGCAATAGTTTGCGGAACCTCTTTGATTCCTCGAAAAGAAGATATGCTTTCGATATGCTAACTGAAGGTGGTGAAACCCCGTGCGTTGTGATTCCAGATGACGTTAACGTCCTTGAGTCAAATGACGTGTTGTCCTCAGAGTGTGAGGAATTCGCCTCGGTTACCGGGTCCGCGGAAAGCCTGTGACTAGCGGGGACAATCGCGAAAGAAGAAATGCACAGATGATTAAGATGGCATAAATTCATTTTTAAATATATACTTTGTATTTCCTCATGTGCATCAAGAATTTATTTTTAGAAAAGTAAATGTGCAAACATTTTTTTATCATCTCACAAACGTTCTATCAAAACAATATTTAAATAAAGGGAAGTAATACACTCTTCGATGTGATTTTGAACGAGCCGAACGCGTACACTCTGCTGTTTGTAGAATACCACAGGATACATTTAAGAGAATTCAAGACACTAATACAAAAACATTTTTACATAAGCGGATACTGCTTGAGGAATGGAGCCGTCGAAGAAACCCGGCGTGCTACACGATGGCAACCTATTGGCGCCATGCAACGTTACTAAACCACTCGGTTGGGTAACTCTCCCTAGAAACCCGGATCGCTTGTGTTCACCGCGACCAAACTAAATGCGATAACCGCGCAAACCTTTAGGACTAGTCAGAACATCTAAGTTCATTTATATTGCTACCGCGGATATGGCGTTGCGAGATGGCGCCACCGGCCCTCGCGCGACTCGGCCTGAACCGATTCGTGCAGACGTGCAGTTCCTGGAATGCCCGCTGCGGGAGAAATGGCGGCGTTGCATTCGCCATTTGTTCGGTTTTCGATTACCGATCGAAGTCACTTTTTCAAAGTAGGCTGTATGGCAGTTTCCTAACTGAGTTTTTCCTCTTCACGATGACACTCCTACGTTTACGTCTGCGTGTCTTAGGATACTCAATTCGCAAAAAGGTCCCACACGGATCCATCAAGCAAATCATGGGATTCCATTCAAGCAGCAGGCAAGCAAACCACAGGGTGATGCTGATCGCTCGGGACGAAATCTCCAATGAACTCCGCGTCATGCAATAACTCCAGCCCTCCGTGATGTGCAAACACCTGGGACCCAACTATGATCGTCAGGCAGCCTTCAGGTTTCTACAGGAGTCGGCCAGCATCCTGCTGTCAGACTCCTGGGACCATTTTCTCCGTCATCTGAGGAACGGTGGAGACGTGTCAACCAAGGCCCAACCAGAGCCCCCCGTCAACATGTCAGGGGTTACGCTGTCTCCGGCCACGGAAAGCCTGCTCGTCAATGGACCTAAATTTGCCCCGCCCGTGAACAGCTCCAGAGTCGACGAACAGGCGTCGGTGGTACGAGATCGCCGCCAAGATCGCGGAGGATAGCCGTCAAGACTTCGTCGGTGCTGGAACAAGGGCTGTGTGCTTCCGCGGGGGGAGCAGGAGAAGCAAAAACGCCTCTACGCCAGTCATCAAAGAACTTCAGGCCGGTGAGCTGAGTTTACTTTAAGTTGACAAAATGGGTCAGTTCGTCATCCTGAACAAACAACAAATGCGAGAGAAATCCGACGAGGCCCTAAAAAAGAACTTTATCGGCCTCAAAACGCGGCCATTCGGGTCCCTTGGGTCCAGGGCGAAGGCACTCTGCGACTCATCTAACCTCCCTTCTTTAAAAAGTGCCGTTCTTGCCCCAGCGAAGCAATACCTCTCTATTTTCTTTTCCGCTAAAACGCAGAAACCAGGCGTGCCTTTTCGCAGCATTGTATCCGAGACGGGGTTTTGGCAGTGGCCTTTGGCGAAGTTTCTGCAGAAACATCTCGGCACGTTAGAGCTCCCCCTAACCTTTCAGACTAAGAAATTCGGTAGATCTCCTCCCCGTGTTGGACGGGTTGCACGCCGGCACTGAAGCTGTGAGAGCATTCTCGCTCGATGTTGTAGATCTCTACTATAGCCTAAACGTGCAGACCCTCCTGGGTTTCATTTCTGACGCCATCCACGAGACCGGTGTCATAGGCTTTCAAAGTTCATGTGGCGTCTCGCTGTCTTCATTTCTCGAACTGACACAACTGTATCTCCAATCAACGCTTGTTGAATATGAGGATAAAGTGTACTTACAGAAAGCCGGCGTTTGTATCGGGTCTTGCTGGCTCCCGCCCTTAGCGAAATTTACCTGTTTTATGTTGACGCCAAAGTTCAGTTGGACCTTCAACGAGATTTTCCCGATTCGAAGGTTTTTCGTTATGTTGACGATTATCTCATCCTACACTCCACCATCTCCGACTCCGCAGCCATAGAGAGCGTGTTCCAGAGGAACTCACACGGGCTCACGTTTACCAAAGAGACCCCCTCCCTTGAGGGCTTACGTCCCATACAAAAATGGTCTATGGTTGGCTATAGAAAATCCTTTGTATAGCCGGCTATAGCAAATTGGCCCAATTAGCTATAGCCGCTTCTATGGTTGTCTAAAGCTTTTCCTATGGTCTCCCCTATGGTTGTCTATAGCTTTTTCAATAGAAATTTCGCCATCGAATTTTGTATGGTTTAATCTATGGGTCTCTTTAGAAAGGATGCTATAGCCGCCTATGGCTTTTCTTTTGGTTCCTTTGGCCGTCTATAGCTTCTTGTAAGGTCTGCTATAGAGATCTCATTGGCTTACTTTATGGATCTTTTTAGACACCGTGCTATAGCTGCCTATGGCTTTTCCCATGGTTTCTTTAGCCGCCTATTGCTCTTTGTATGGTCCGCTATAGCTCATCCTATAGTTTGTCCTAGGGTTCTCTATACCCATCGTGCTACAGCTGCCTATGGTATTTCCTATGGTTCCTTTAGCCGCCTATAGCTTCTTGTATGGTGTGTTATAGAGATCTCTATGGCTTACTCTATGGATCTTTTTAGACACCGTGCTATAGCTGCCTATGGCTTTTCCTATGGTTTCTTTAGCCGCCTATTGCTCTTTGCATAGTCCGCTATAGCTCATTCTATAGCTCGTCCTATGGTTCTCTATACCCATCGGGCTATAGCTGCCTACGGCATTTCCTATCGTGCCTTTAGCCGCCTATAGCTTCTTGTATGCTCTGCTATAGATATCTCTATGGCTCGCTCTATGGATCTTTTTAGACACCGTGCTATAGCTGCCTATGGCTTTTCCTATTGTTTCTTTAGCCGCCTATTGCTCTTTGTATGGTCCGCTATAGCTCATTCTATAGTTCGTTCTAAGGTTCTCTATACCAATCGTGCTACAGCTGCCCATGGCATTTCCTATGGTTCCTTTAGCCGCCTATAGCTTCTTGTATGGTCTGCTATAGAGATCTCTATGGCTTACTCTATAGATCTTTTTAGACACCGTGCTATAGCAGCCTATGGCTTTTCCTATGGTTTCTTTAGCCGCCTATTGCTCTTTGTATGGTCCGCTATAGCTCATTCTATAGTTCGTCCTATGGTTCTCTATACCCATCCTGCTACAGGTGCCTATGGCATTTCCTATGGCTCCTTTAGCCGCCCGTAGCTTCTTGTATAGTCTGCTACAGATATCTCTATGGCTCACTCTATGGATCTTTTAGGACACCGTGCTATAGCAGCCTATGGCTTTTTCTTTGGTTTCTTTAGCGCCTATTGCTCTCTGTATAGTTTGCTATAGCTTCTTCTAGAGCTCGTCTTATGGGTCTCTCTACTATCGTGCTATAGCTGCCTGTTTTTCTTTTTACCGCAATCGCATGAAATGTGAAAAAAATTATTTGTTGTCACTGTACATCTTTAAACAAAAAACCTTGTAAGACATGTCCAACTTCATAACCCCATTTAAAACAAAGAGCTAACATTTCAACAAAAAAACAACAACAAAAAGCAAATGCACTTACCGAGGTGTTTGCAAAAGCACAGGTAAACAGACACAAGGAATTGTTTTCAAATCTCCTAGAAGTTTATTACACACAGCCCATCCTGTAGACAAGCACAAACAAAGCAATCTCTAATATGTAAAGAGGTATTACTAAGCTGTTATACAACTGAGAATATTGCAAAGCAAACAAGAACCGAAGGCAATTCCTGGGTAGTGTCTAGTCTCCCGGCAGCCGGCCGAATTCCCCCCCCCCCCCCCCCCCCCCGAAATTCTACTGCCAGTCGCCACTCATTGTCGCTGCCATCAGTTCATCGAACGACGTTTCATCGACAGATCGTTTCATCATCACGTGACGTTTATAAACAACTCAAAATGTGTTTTTCTTTTGGTAATGAGTTGCTGCAGACACGCCAAGAAGTGGCATGAACGGGTGGGCTGAATCGGTGAGCACGCGCCTCAGGAATACAGGCGCGACAAAATGTCCCTGCATCGTGCAATTCGCGTAACGAGTGTCGACTAAACTTTTGTCCAGGAAACGTGTATCCACGAAAAGGTGTCCATGAAACGTGGTTTCACAAAACGCAGGGAGAATAAGAAAGTCAGTATTCTAACTGCAATTTTCACATGATTTCAGACAGCTTAAGGCAGGCGACTGCGGTAGAATTTCGGGGAAATTATATTCTCCCAGCTGTCAGAAGATAGGCACTGCCAGGAGATAGACACTACAGAACGGTCAATTGTCGGCGAGTAGGTTGCAGCACACTTACGTTGAAAATACCGAACTTGAAAGATATAATCCGGGATTGTCGACACGGGCACAGCAGAAAAACCACTCAAACACAAAACCGAGAAGGAAGGGGTCCGTGAAGATTCACCACAATGTAGCACAAGCTGTCATTTTCCGAACCGAACACTGAACGTATCACAAGAATGTCTTGGGCTTCTTTGAAGAAATCGCTTGTTGCCAACATACGGGTAGGACTTTTCGACCGAGATACCCTTTACCATAGAAGCGAAATTCACCGCAGCCCCGCGGGCCGCACGACACGCGAAACTAGGTCCGCAAGCAGGCATTCCGGGATTGGCAACGGCTAATGCGTCATCCGTCAAACCACGTGATCACGCTCCTTCCGTTACACGCGCACAGAGAGCGGAGTTAAGCGATGAAAGGTCTATCGTTTATTGGTCCGCCGAGTGCGCACCTTCTAAAATGCTTTCAGCTTAGGGAGAGAGAGAAAAGAGAGGAGTTGAAAAGCAGAGCTCCTTCAAGGCCAGAATGGGGGTGCGACCACAAAGACTAATCTTCAGGGGCATACCAACAATGAACACCACGAGAGAATGTGTCACTTATATCCTGTTGACAGTTCGACCAAAGGTTGATAGTGCAGTGGATGGTATGTGTGGCCTTCGGCTTAAGGCAGGTGCCGTGTTCAGCGTTATCACCAGCTTCGAGACTGTTGTCACGTGACCCTAACCGCAGACTCGATTGGCCTCAACCACGCATAGCGTCTACTCTGCTGTCACTACCGAGTGAACAGGACAGCTCCACGAAGGCCAGCTTTTGGACTTCCAAAGCTGCACTTCCCAGAAGTTACCCAAAACGGGAAAGGTTTGAAGAAACCATATTTTACGCCGTGTAACCCACATTATAATTTAAAATGAAGAATTAATGGCGAATGATTTTTTTTTTGCGCAGGATGTCCACAAATAAATAAATAAATTTTTTTTTTCTTCACTGTCCTGTTTGCATTTTTGAACTTCAATTTTGGGAATCTTTGCATCGTTGTGGCAGTTCTGATTGCATGGTTTAAAAAAAAAACATTTTGCCGTAATATGTTCTTCATCCGTGAGTTCAGTCTATAGCACTGTCATCAATTACAATCTCTGCGCACCACGATGACACATGGTGGGGCTGTGTGCTCCAAGAAGCTGCAACGACTTGAATGTCTCATAATTTAAAGAAAAAGAAGAAAAATTAGCCACAGCGCTTGCTGATTTGTGGAATTCGCAGAACAGAGAGATAATAGGACGCACCTAAGGTAGCGCGTGCCTAACGATATTAATTTTTTTTTTCGGTTGTTAACTTGTGTTTTTTTGTATATTTCGCCGTTCTCGACACGGGCGTCGATGGACATTGCACCGCTGCTTACGCCCCTGCCGGGGTGAGCTTTTCTCTTTTCACGACACTCTATCGCGCTATAGACGCGTCTATTTAACGCTCATTAAGTCTCGAGAGAACTGTGTCAATTGTTTAGTCAGAGCAACGACGCAGCAATCGCGAAGCGAGAGACGACTGCGCCTCGATCTGGCTGCCCGCGTTCGCTCTGATAAAATGTGATCGTCGGACTCTCGAGCAGCGTTAGCTTGCTGATGATGCAGCACGCTGCTTTGTCGTTGAGAATCTTTGCCCTGCGAACGCCGGCGAAAACGTTCCAGTGCTCGGCGTACCCTAGGCAGCAGCGCCTGTCAGCGACCACCCGCGCAGCATCGCAATCTTTCTGGAGCCTATTGGCAATCTGCGAGCGCCGACGATTTATCGTCGCGACTTGAATGGGAGCATTTTATGCACCCCCACGGACATGAACTCCCGCGAACATGATCCCCGCGACGACGAACCGCCGGCGCTTGCAGACGGAAGGTTCCGATGCTGTGCGAACGGTTGTTGGGATGACGCTGCGTAGCGTACGCCAGGAGCTGGAACGGCATCGCAGCCATTCGAAGGGCAAAGGATTCGCGACGACAAAGTAGCGTCTTGCATCTTCAGTAAGCTAACGCTGCTCGAGAGTCCCAAGCTTACATTTCCACAGAGCGAGCGCGGCCGGCCAGATTGAGGCGCAGTCGGCTGTCGCGTCGCGATTGCACCGTCGTTGCTCTACCTACACTGATGACATATGCACCGGCATTCGAAACAGCCCTCTCGAGACTTTATTCGAGTCCAATAGACGACTTTATAGCGCGATAGACCGTCGTGACAAGAGTAGAGCTCACCTCTGTAGTGGCGTAAGCAGCGGCTTTATGTTCGTTGACGCCGCGTCGAGAACGACGAAATATACACAAAAAACATTAAATATATTTAATACAGCAGGCAGAAAGAAATACAAACATGGCAGGGACGCGGACAAAGTAGAAGGCTCGCTACGAAATACATATACTTACAAAATACACTGGAAAAGACAAATAATTAGAGCTAAAAAAACGGAAGATTGACATGACGTCGACGCCGAAATAAGGCAATGCGCAGGGAAAGCAGCCGGCAAAACTGCAATAGTCCTATAGTCAGCTAAGGACGCTATTGTGATCGCGGGCGTATAGCCGCGGCGACGTACGGCCCGTTAACCTGGCTTAAAAAAATTCTTGCCCCGATCGAGTGCATGAATGACTGTCTTCCACTTTCCTACATCTGCAGTAAAAGAGAAAAGGTCGCGGGCCTATAGCCTAAGCAATATAAAACACCATTGAGCCGGCTAAAAAAAATTGGATGGTCACGAGTCTATAGCTCGAGAGACATACATCCCTCTATAGCCGGCTAAAGCACATTGAAAGGTTGAAGGCTATGGCTTTGGTGACATAGACCACTATTGAGTCGGCTAAAGAAAATTCAATGGTCGGGATTCTATAGGTTTAAGGACATACAGCACTCTATAGGCGGCTAAAGCACATTGAAAGGTCGGAGGCCTATAGCTTTGGTGACATAAAACACTATAGAGGCGGCTAAAGAAACTTCAATGGTCGCGAGTCTATAGATTTAGGGACATACTCCGCTCTATAGCCGGCTAAAGCACATTGAAAGGTCGGAGGCCTATAGCTTTGGTGACATAAAACACTATAGAATAGGCTAAAAAAAATTCAATGGTCGCGAGTCTATAGATTAAAGGACATACACCGCTCTATAGCCGGCTAAAGCACATTCAGTAGTCGCGAATCTATAGCATTAAGGACATACATATTTCTATAGCTCGCAAAAGGATATTGAATAGTCGCGAGTCTATAGCTGCATAGCCATAAATTATTCTTTAGCCAGCTATAGAAATCAGAAGGGTCAAGATTCTATAGCATCGAAGACATAGATTTTTCTATAGGTGTCTATAGCGCGTTTTATGGTTTCTTATGGCTGACCATAGAGGGCTATAGAAGGCGATAGCTCACCATAGGATTTTCCATAGACGTCCGTAAACCATTTTCGTATGGGACAGTTCCTGGATCTCAGGTTGGTCCCGACTAGCAAAGGTATCTGCTGGGCTTACCAGCAGAGGTCCTCTAAGCCCGTTCTTCCTTTCAACAGCTCACACTCGAGGAATGTAAAAAATGGGATCTTCCGAAACCTAATTGCTTCGGCCAAAGTTAAATCCTGTCAGCACCTTTCCGCCCCCAGCCTATTTAAGCAGATTAGTCGCCTTATAAAGTCAGGATACCCAAGAGACCTGATTGGAACAACAATCAAAAGACTTGTCGCGGGGCAGAAGTCCAAACCCCTCCCTCCTAAGTCACGCTTCGCCTGCATCCCCTACATACATAACACCTCACACCGCCTGAAATCTATTGCGCTCGGCTTCAACACAAACGTTGTATTTTTGTGCAAGTTCAAATTAGCTACTATTTGTAGAAAAGTCAACAACCCCGGTCCAGCGCCCCCGTGCCAAAAAAAGCGCCAGACCAATTATGTAACCTGCTGCAAAGAATGCGTGTATTCGATTCTCATGTCCTCCAATGCTAAATACATCAGACAGACGGGCTGATGCATAAACGATCGGGTGAGGGAAGATGCTAACGAGATCAAGAAAGCAGCCGCCGACACTTCGGAGATTAGTTACCACCCGATTGCCAAACACAACTCTGAGTGCAGCGAACCCTGTTCGGCCGACCTTCCCTTGACCACCAGGATTGGAGGTCACGCCTCAAGATACGGACGAGAGATCATGGAGGCCTTCGCCATGCATCACTGTCACAACAACTTCGGGTCCCCCTTGTTCGATGCGGGGCTTAGGCCGCACGTCCGGGAGCTTCCTGGCTCGTGACGACGACCATTCCCCGAAGTGAAGAACCCAGGGGGTCCAGTGGAGGTGGGAGATTTGGTAACGTAACGAACGGTTTAATTACATGGTAGCGATACAGGCGTCAAATCCAAGAGAACAAATGGAGCCCTCACGCCCCGCCTTATATAGGGGTCCGTTTTCTCCCTCTCTCTCCGCCAGGGCAGCAGGTGCGACCGCCACGTGCTTTGCAGCTGGGTCCGCCGCGACGTAGTCAGAAATGAGTCATAGCCAAGGTTCTCCGCAGTTAGGCCAGGCCTCTCTCCCCTTCCGGAGCGCACGAACCCACACGCACACACACACACGTCCCGTTGACGTCACGGACGCGTTGAGACACGTTTTGAGCAGCCTTCGACAGGTGGGCGTCAGTCCTGAACACGTCGGGACTCGTTTCGGGACTCGTTGCCGCAGCGTTGAAACTCGGAAGAAGGTTGCCGAAGGTTCCATTCTTAACAGCCCCTCCGGGGCCAGGGAAACCTCGAATGGCCGGTGGTACAATCGCTGGCCTGAAGAGGAGGGCTTGGAGTAGGCCTTGAGAAGACGCTGCAAGCACCAAACAAACTCCCAAACCTCTCAACGGAGGCATCAGCGGAAACGTCCCCCACAACACCACGCCACACCGCAGTCAAACGCTCGGAATTCGCCAAAGACCCGCCAGACTGGATTACGGATTACCAAAATTTGGTACAATTCCGGGTATCGAGACCCCCTGTCGCCAAAAAAAAACTCATTTTTCCAACGAGGTCACTAAGAACAAAATACAAAAGACAAAACCCTTCGCAATTTGTGAGGTCATTTTGGGCAAAGTGCCCCCACTTTGATCCTCATTCCCGTGGATGACGAAAACCTCTGAGATCATCCCTACTGTTTTGGTGATATCAGAAAAATCTGCTCAACCCATCGGCATTGCCGTTAAATTTGCCTTTCCTTTTTCTTACGCTGAAGTCATAGTGATCGATTTTCACGTGATTTCTAGACGTGAAAATGCGGTCCTTATAGCGCCGATAAAACAATCCGCCTCTTTCATTCCCCGTCAAATTGGTCCTAGCAATCTCCTGAGCTGTACAGCGAAACCCTGACACACTAGGGTCGCTCTTCTGCTCGACTGTCAAAGACACTCTGTCTACTCGTAGCAGAGGACCAAAGTTACGTGACGCCGGAGCTACGAGATATCTTACACTGATCCCGTCTTCCTTTGCCTTTTTCGCCGGCGCGTTCGGACGGCGTACGCTTTCTAGTGCTACGAGGTCAGGCTGTTCTACAACCTGGTCCATCTCATCCCGGTTTTCTGCCTCCAACTCTGGGAGTGCTTGCTCCCCGTCAGCTGCCTCTGGCTCTGGATCACTCGTCAACAAAGGGGCGACCTGACGCGATTTGGACCTCGTACACGACTGAACTAGCCCTTTTCCCAGTTGTTGACCCCTTTCGCGCAGCAGGAAATCTGACCGGTTAGAAAACAAATAAGGATACTCCAACGGGACTGTTTGCGAGACAGCCGCCTCTGTCACTAGCTCTCCGAACGGGCCAGTTACCCTCACTCTCGCCATAGGCAGACAGACACTGTGCTTTTCGAGCAGCTGCTTGATCCAAACTACCTTTCCCGTAAAATCGGATGGCGTTACATACGACGGATGGACAACGTCCATCGTCGCTGCACTGTCCCGAAGCACCCTGCACGGCTTTCCGTTTACCTGGAGCTCGTGAAGATAGGGACGAAGAAGCTTCAGGTCCTTGTCACTAACGTTCACGTACGAGAACACAACCCGCGGTTTCTTACATCTGGCCGCTGTGTGTCCCGGCTCCTGACAGTTGTAGCACAGGAACGGCTTCCTTGCCTCGAACTGCCCTGTTGGGCTTTTCCGCGCCTCGTCTCCGTTCGAGTGTTCTGCGCTCTTTTCTGGGACCTTTTGTCCTGCTTCGGGCTTCTCGGGCCCGTTTTCTCGCGAGTCATTTCCCTGTCGGAAGGTCTTGCGCTGATCGCTTCGGCCGGATTCGCTTTCCTCTCCGCTCAGCTTTCTACGCGTTGCGTACTCTTCGGCTAGCTCAGCGGCCCTTTCGACAGAGTCGACTCCCACCCTGTCCTGCACCCAGAGCTTGACTGACTGCGGAATGCTACGAAAGAACTGTTCGAGGCACACACACTCGACTACCTTGTCTCGGCTTTCGTACACTTCCTCGCTCTTCAACCATTCTATCAGGTTGGTTTTAAGCCCGTACGCGAATTCCGAGTAGCCCTCGCTGCTCTTTTTGGATGCGTTTCTAAACCTTTGACGGAACGCCTCGGCAGAAAGGCGGTACCGCTTCAAAAGGCTGGACTTCACCTTGTCGTAGTCGTCCGCGTCTCCAGCACTAAGGCGCGCGACAACCTCTGCAGCCTCACAGGGCAACAGAGTCAAAAGCCGTTGCGGCCACGTTTCTGGGGCGAAGCTCAACTTCTCACATGTCCTCTCAAAGTTAACTAAGAATAGGCCCACGTCTTCCCCAACTTTAAACGGCTGCATGAGCTTCTTCATTTGATACGACTCGGTCTCACTTGCTCGTACCGGAGCCCCAACTCTACTTTTCTGCGAGTTTAATCGCTGTTGTTCAATTTCGAGCTCTAGCCTTTTCAGCGCTCGCTCCTCTGTCGCTGCAGCCCGCTCCTGTTCTCGTTCCTCTTTCGCTGCAGCCTGTTCTCGCTCTCGTTCCTCTCTAGCTGCAGCCTGTTCCTCTTTCGCTGCAGCCTGTTCTCGCTCTCGTTCCTCTCTTGCTGCAGCTTCACTCTTAGCGTTCTGAAGCAGTTCCCACGCAATTTTAATTTCCTCTGCTTCCGCGCTCTCTGAAATCGCTTTACTGATCTCAGATTTCTTCATCTTTTGCTCCACCTCCACACCCAATTCTTCACATAAACAGAGTAAATCTGTTCTCAGTAACCTCATCAGATCCATGATCGCTGCTCTTTAGCTTTGGCTTTGCTATAAAACTTGTCGCGAGGTTGTACACAAACCTAGCGCACGAGTCAAACACTAAGGATTCCCAGCAGTTCAAAATTAATTACCCATAATCTGAAGCCTGGCGAATCCCAAAGCAAAGTCCAAACGCTCACCCACAGATGTAGCACGATGTCGCATGGTCCGATCCCAACCGCTGCCAACCAGTTGTTCGAGGCGGGGCTTAGGCCGCACGTCCGGGAGCTTCCTTGCTCGTGACGACGACCATTCCCCGAAGTGAAGAACCCAGGGGGTCCAGTGGAGGTGGGAGATTTGGTAACGTAACGAACGGTTTAATTACATGGTAGCGATACAGGCGTAAAATCCAAGAGAACAAATGGAGCCCTCACGCCCCGCCTTATATAGGGGTCCGTTTTCTCCCTCTCTCTCCGCCAGGGCAGCAGGTGCGACCGCCACGTGCTTTGCAGCTGGGTCCGCCGCGACGTAGTCAGAAATGAGTCATAGCCAAGGTTCTCCGCAGTTAGGCCAGGCCTCTCTCCCCTTCCGGAGCGCACGAACCCACACGCACACACACACACGTCCCGTTGACGTCACGGACGCGTTGAGACACGTTTTGGGCAGCCTTCGACAGGTGGGCGTCAGTCCTGAACACGTCGGGACTCGTTTCGGGACTCGTTGCCGCAGCGTTGAAACTCGGAAGAAGGTTGCCGAAGGTTCCATTCTTAACACCCTCCATAGGCTTATCCAGGAGGGAGATAAACTTCCTGGGGCCAGAGCTGACGTCCCTCGTTCCCGCGGCTCCAAGTGATTAGATGTAACCTTACGGGATCGTCTTTCACTCTCTTGCCTCTACACCCTCACCCATCGCTTTTCCCCCTTTCAAGTGTGGCGTCTTTCACCCTCCCCTCCTTCACCTATATATGCAAACTTCGGGTCAATAAATGTTGTTGCTAGTTGGAAGTCTTCGCTGTCCGTCCCCCCTTTTTATGTATCTTCCTGATGTTTAATGACCAGATCGTGTTCGGAGCTAGCCTCGAACCAGGAGCACTTAGTTCCGCGCCGCCGCAGAGGGCGCTGATGTATGAGGTCCCTCCTCGGCGGCCACTGTGTGGGCGGCATAGGGTGCTCGCCTTTTTCGCCGTGTGGGGGTGTGGTGGTGGTGTACGGCCAGTCGCTGGCCTCGTGTTTTGCTTTGGTGCTGTGTCGATCACAGGTGCCACCATCGTGCACGACTCAGTAATCCGCGCTCGCGACACAATAATCCTCACGACACAGTTATTCGCGCTGCAGAAAGAAAAGGACTACATGAACGCATACTCAACTTTATCAAGGCATTCCTGAAGGACAGGCAGTTTGACGTAATCATCGGTCACGCCAAAGGAACCCTCAAACCTAACCACATCGGGGTCCCCCAAGGGGCGGTAATATCTCCCACTTTATTTAACATGGCAATGACGAACCTGGCCTTCGAACTCGAAGAGATCGATGGTCTAGGATTTACTATAGATGCTGATGATGTCACCTTATGGACTATTAAGGGAACCGCCTCGAAACAACAGGCCACACTTCAAGAAGCCCTAAACGTCATCGACAAATTCACAAAAAAAAATGGGACTGCAGATATCTACCCAAAAGACTGCCTATATGACCATAACTAACAAACGAGCCCGAACCAAGCATAACATCCCGATATTCCTTAACGGTGATCCCTTACAACCACAACCCAGTACAAGGTTTTAGGCCTAACTTTCAACGAGGATGGGAGAGCTACAAGCTGGCATAAGCAAATTAAGGCCCAGTGGAAGGACGAACTCAACCTCCTCAAACGGATTACCAGCAAATCATGGGGATGTCAGGAGGACTTGCTACGAAGATTGGTCCCAGCGCTGCCCGTCTCCTGAGCAGTGTACGGAATAAACTATCATAGGCTCACAGCGACGCAAAAGGAAAAACTCAAGGTTCTCAACAGGTCCGCCATGAGGGAAAATCACAGGCCTGCCAAAAATTACACCCATCAAGGAACTGCACAAAGCAGCTCAGGTCAACACCATCAAAGAGATCGTACAAGAAATGAAGATTAGTCAGTACAACAGGCTCGAGAAGACATGGCTCGGACGCATCATGCTAGAAAAAATAGGCAAAACGACGTGGTGCATTCCAAGCAACCAACCGTCGCAGCCTCCGTGGGAGGACAAACTAGTCGTCTCCCTCAAACTCATACCCATGAATCAAGGTGCAGGACACAAGGAACGTCGCGTAGCTGCCGAAAAAAAAAAAAAACATCTTTAAGCTTTTGGAAGATTTACGGAACAGGAAGACATCTAAATCCTATACACGAACGCAGCTAGAGACAATGACGGGAGAATGGCCGCAGCCTAGTTAGCAGAGAGCTCCTCCAAAAAAACGAGTAAGCTCGCACCAATGACACCTAGCACAAAAACAGCAGAACTGCTCGCGATCCAGGGAGCTATAAGGAGTATTCACTGGGCGCCATATTTGTGGGTGCTCTCTAGAGCGCATGCTCAGAACGAGCCCCCATTAATAGGCTGCTAAGACCGGCCATTTTGACGGTGTGGAATGCACGTTGCAAAAGAACCCTGGAAGCTAGCTATCAGCACGCGCTCAGCAGTCGCGCACACAGCTATGGCCGCCAGTGAATACTTCCTATTGAAGCTCGTGGAGAAAGCACCAACAAACACCTGTACGTATTCACCGACTCGAATGAAGCGGTTAAGCAATGCCTTCACATAGGCAGCAAGAACAATATTACACAATAAATTAAGAATTTAGCAAAAACACAACGCCTTAAAGGAAGACAGCTCGAATTGTCATGGATTCCGCGACACATAGAAATTCCAGGAAACTAAGAGGCGAACGAGGCAGCGAGGGCTAGACTACAAAATGACGTAGCCTCACAAGGACTCGCCTCCTCTTTGGTCAAAGAGAAACCCGTAGCAATGGACCCAGAGAAAGAGAAAGAGATGGAGCGAATAGCCAGGAAACAACGACTGGTCTCCCTGCTCCCATTGGACGACTGCCCCGTCCCACCAGGCTTCACCAGGTGAGAGAGGATATGCATACGAAGGCTCCAGACATGCACATACCTGACCCCAGTTTGGCTTTCTCGATTTTATAAGCCCACTTCATCGAATGATCCCAGAACAGACCCGCTCTGTAGAACTTGCAGCGTACCTGATACCTGCCAGCGCCTTATATGGGACTCTCTGGGCATTAGCAATCAAAGACAAGATGCCATACACGAACTACACGCGGAAGCCAGACCCACAAGCTACAGAAAATGGACAAGACCGGCCAGTGAAAACCTCAATAGGAAAAAATGTTTAACTCTCTGTTGCGCTACGTATGCTCTGCGGGCCTTTCTTGATTCATTTAACCCCCTCCCATTCCCCTAACCTAATCACCCGTTTCTCCATCTCCATCAAGGCTAGATTATATTTATCACAAGACCTTGACATGACCGGCCTGAACCGATTCGTGCAGAAGTGCAGTTCCTGGAATGCCCGCAGCAACATAAATGGCGGCGTTGCGATCGCCATTAGCTCGGTTGTCGACTACGGATCGAAGTCACTTTTTCAAAGTAGGCTGTTTGTCAGTTTCTTAACCGAGTTTTTCATGTAACCTTGGCACCATGCACGTTGAAAGAACCACATATAGGTGATGAATCTCGCTGCTCTTCCCACGGGGAGCGAGCGACCAGATTGTGTTCGGGGCTAGGCTCGAACCAGGAGTAGTTAGTTCCGCGCCGCGGCGGAGGGCGCTAAGGTATGAGGTCCCTCCTCGGCGGCCACTATGTCGGCGGCGTAGCGTGCTCGACTTTTTCGCGGTGTGGTAGTGTGGTGGTGGTGTTTGGCCAGTGGCTGGTCTCGTGTTTTGCTTTGTTGCTGTGTCGATCACAGGTGCCACCATCGTGCACGAAGGTCAGCCTTAATCTGAAAAAGAAAAAGGAAGAGAACACAAATTTACAGACTCTGGCGACTTGGTGGTGGCGTGGCGATGGTGAGGTACAACAAGAAGCGGTGAGCGAGGGAATGCGGGACCACCGCTGAGAGAAATAACCGGAGCGGTCAGTTTGGGAGGGATTTCATACTTGGGGGCCATCTACCCTCGTTCGAGTGAAGCGCGCTCGGTGCGCCTAACATGATGTGGCCGCCGCGTCTGACGGAGAGTGATCACCTAAATGTGTTTCTTTCACCGTGGGTACAACAAGCAGCAGGGAGCAAGGGAATGCGGGACCACCGCTGGGAGAAACAGCCGGAGCGATCGGTTTGGGAGGGATCCCATACTTGGGTGCCATCTCTCCCTGTGGGAGTGAAGCGCTCGGTGCGCCGAACATAATGTTGTCGCCGCGTCGGACAGAGAGTCAGCACCTAAATGTTTCTTCCACTGGGGCGTCATGTCATCGAGCGGTCACGTACCTCAAATGGGCACCGTTAGATTTATAAAACAAATTACTGTTTGTATAACTAGGCTGAGAGTGCCCCATTCATATTTCAGAATTCTAGTGCAGAACGAAAACTCTGAAGACCATGTCAAATACTTTGTTGTTCTGGCCGCACGAAGTAAATAAATCGTGTGCTGCCACCTGGTGGAGAAAGATGCAACTCACAGAATATCAAAAGTTGTATGACACAAACGGTTGTTTGGCGCGGTGGCATGAGCAGAGTTATGAATATAAAATCACAAAAAGCTTTAAAGGTTCCGCGTGCAACAATATTCGATTGTAATAATTCTCACTTTACGTAACCCTGCTACCTTAAGATGAACAAAGAATGCTCGCACGGAACGCCTCAGCTGAGAACCATCTTTGCCGTGGTATACTTTCAACGATTAAAGCCAGTGTTGGATAAAGTACATCAAAACAATCCTTGAAGTAAAGTACAAAATAAATTAGGAGTTATGTATTTCAAGTAAATTAGTAAGTAGACCGGGCGAAATGTACGTAAAGTACTAAACTACAACGTGATCTCAAAGTAAAGTACAAATACGTTTTAGCAGAATCCTTCATATTGCTTTTAATTTTCCTATACAGTGATTAGTTAACTGGTAAGCATTGCCCCATGGGTAATCGAGAGTGCGTCAGTTATTTTTGGAAATGGCGGCGAATATTGGATAAAGTCAAGTGGCCAAAGTGCCCTATTCTCTCTGGTGGCTGACGAATTATTTAATTTAACACAATCAACTTATAACGCACTTATTTATATCAAACTTATATCCGCATTACTTAGCTCAAAGAAATGGCCGGATGATGTCTGAAAAGACGTTTGTTTTCCCATGAAGAAACGCCATATTTTGTTCGAGGTTGGACTCCACTTTTCCGAGAAAACCAAGAACACGAACGTGTTCTTCTTGAACAGGCTTCATATCAACGAGACGAAATTTGGGTAATGTACTATGTCGTCGGGAGTTGTACTTTCCTCAGAATGTACCACAAAAAATTATTTAAGTAAAGTAGGCTTGCATGATCAGAAAATGTACATAAAGTACAACCTTTCTAGACCTCCATAAGTAGTATCCTAAGTACAATGTACGTAAAGTACTCCCGAAAACTGAACAAAGCATTTGTTTTCATTGTCTACTTCTCAAAATTTGATGTCGTGATAGGAAAATTGAATTATTGACTTCGTGACAGGAGTGCTGTATGGGGTAACATTGCAAAACCTCAGTGGACAAACATCCACCGAATAAGTTCTCACCTCCCTTTTACGGCTATGAAATCTCACCGGGCGATTGACAGATTTGGCTGAAATGATTCTGCCACATAGGATGATCCTGACCAGACTTACATCATACCTGAGATTGAAGCCTTACAAAACCGCGGTGTTCCTTTATAGTTTATTTTTATTAAAAGGTTTTCAGTGTGTCATGTAGATTTGGCCGCACGTTGAAGAGGAAAGCGTTGATTGGTATTTTTTTTTTTTTTGTTGAAAATGAACGTGCGATGGGTCATTTTGTGGGCAGGGGTTCAGTTGGAGGTCATATCAGTTCTCGTTTAGATAGAGCACAGCCGTTTCAGACTCCGGCTGGAAAGGAAGTTGGTTCGTGAGTTTGTTTTGTTGTGTTGGTTTCGTTCAAGGTCCCAAGTTTTCAGTTTGGGATTGAGGTCACCACTTACAGTTGAGGTGAAGACCAGTGTGTGTAAAATTCTATAACAAATGTTGACTTTGTGACGTCGGTGGTCGGCTATTAGGTTGTGAATATATAAGTCTTTGAGGAATTAAAACCAGTAGCTGAGTTTCAGACGTTCCTTCCCCTGTCTTTTTTCTTCGACCAAGTTTCCCAGCTTTTACAACAGTCTCGGGTATTCTACATCATGACCCGGTATAGCCGAGAAGGCCCTTAGAGAGAGAAGAGCCTTCCCTGTAGTTCAAGTGCTCACGTGGTGTTCGAAGTGAGGGGACGGCTGATGGGCAATTTCCGGGTGTTCTTTCAGCGAGAAGCAGATGATGTAATCCCACGACGTTCTTGCCGCGCTCCGGTGACTGATGTAAGGAGTCGACGTTCTTGCTGAAACTCAACACGGACAGACCTACACACACACACGCACACGCACGCCGGTGTTTCTGCTTGCGAGGGACGGCGATTCCAGATCGTCTCGTGGCCTTTGGGATACGTTCTTTTTGAGTTTAGAGCCCCCAGGGAAGGCCGTTGCAGCTGTACACGTGCCCCGTTTAGTAACCGGTGTGGCCTTCAGAAGCATGAGTTGATGCTTTCCAGTGAAACACTGTTGTTTATTCTTCCAACCCGTCTAAAATTGGCCATTAGTCCACGTGAAGATGTGTTCTTTGTGGCTGTGCGTTTTTGTACTTGAGTTTAGATTCATTTTTTTTTTTGTTTCGTTTATTCTGTGCGACTAACATTTTCGATCATTTATGTATTACGTTTATTTATGTAGGGGATATGCTGCGACAGTCTAATGGTTCAAGTGGCATAATTGTTGCACTTTTGCGAACCTTAGGCCCGAAATATGTTGAGTTGCTCCAACATCATTAAGAACAAAATTTATTTCCTCATTTTTACATGTCCAATGATAGGAATGATTCGTAAACTATTAGCCTGAGGAGCATACCGTCATTTATGATAGAACCGAACATTGTCTACATTCATTCAAATCTTTAAGTAATGCGTTTTTTGTCCTGAGAATTTCAAGAAAACTTGTGAGAGAGCAATACTAAGATAGCATTAGCATGCTTGCTTTTCAACTTTTTTATGCATGCTATAAGTCTGTACTAGAATATAGTTCTGTGGTGCTTGAAACTTAGCTTTACGTTAGTATACTTCAATGAAAAAACAACAACCTCATATTCAATATGAGGGTTTTTCCATCTTCACCGCAGCTTAGTCAACGCGAGGGGAACGCGTGATTAGGAGGCAGTTAAGCGCGCCTGCCGTCAGTGGTTGAGGTTGGGGAAAAACAGAAGCACGTGGCCTCTTTGGACGGGGAAGCATACGTGCTTCGGGCGCCAGTAGCAGGCGAACTTGCGCGTCATATACTCTGGGTGACAATATTCTTAAATGTTTTCCATATACCTCTTGGATCAGAGAGAGTATTAAAGTAAACAAAATTATCTTTTAAATATTGAAGAATATACGCATCAACCGCGTTTCGAAGGTCCCAAACTACGTCCTCGGGCCGAGTATTTTGGGACGTTTGTTTCGAAAATTGCGCAGATGACACCAATTCACAATCCGACAAGCCATCTACAAAATTAGACTCACCCACTTCAACCGCCATGCTAATAAGAAGAAACTCTAATATCGCATGACTAAGTTTTTGCCAGTTGGGACATTAGCCGGCTTTCTCAGGTTCAAACCAATAGAAATCACTTAATTTTTTCCCCACTTGACTGATCACTCAGTCAATGCTTGGGAAATTAATCTCCGGTGGGAATTATTCTAGCGTTGCCACCGAGGTGCAGTGCCATGTAATTATGCAAATCTTTCAAACCTTTTGTTTGTAAATCTTTTTTTTTTTTGCATTTTCGAGATTGGTTTGCAACATACTACTTCTACCTCGCTAAGGAAATTTATTGACACGGTCTACAGAATCTTTAGAAAAATCACACTCCACTGCTTCTTGACTTTGTGTTTCTAATTATTCTGTTTGAGAAAAAAGAGTTTCAATGACACTAATGCCCTCCTGCAACATTTCTCCTTAATAAAAGAATCTGGAGGTCTTGTGTGAACAAAATTATTTCAAATTTTTCCCCATAATACGCTATGCCCCGAGCATTCGATCTCAAAGCATTGTTCTGCACTTACATATTTAATTAAGTTACCTCGCAGCGTCCGAATGCATTATTACGAGGGAGGAATGCCAATATATGTTGATAAAAATGTATACAGATATGAGTTAATGAGACGTAGGCACGGAATACAGACCACTATTGTAACATGGTTGATTCTTTAGAGACATGGACATGGAGACGCCGGGTCAGCTAAGAAAGAAAAACGTTTACTATCTTAATGAAAAACCCAGTTGTAGACACTATGTAAATTATTTAGTCAAGTAGCAAGTTCTGGTCTCTTGTTATAGAGGGTAAGAAGTAATTTTTGAGACCATCCGTTCTGTCCGCCTATTTTCGGAGATTTTTAGCGTTGTCCCGCCTTCCTGATGTGAAGAGGAGACGTAGAGGATACTTGGTTTTATATGTTCCGAGGTGATTATGAAAGTTGCTATCGCTGAATTTTGGTCGTCTTCTGTAGGATCGCAAAGACAAATCAAAATTTTTGAATGATGTTAATATTCTTTATTGTAGAAGGGATGGCGCTATGGCCTCAGTGGAGAGGGGGGCTAGGGAAGCACAAGTTCACATTCTGCGGTCGACGCCAGTCGAGCGCGCAAACTTCCATACCGAGAGTAGTGTCTCTTTAGTATGAGCGTCGTTTTTTGGGGTGACCCAGTCCAGGAGATTTTGGGTCCTTGCCTTTAGGAAACTCGGCTCTTTTTTCCTGTAAGCTGGTGCAGTCCCCTAAGAGGTGCTGAATAGTGGGAAGAACCCCGGCAGAGCACGTAGTGCAAGTTACCGGCGCTTTTGATCCCGACGCTTCCTCGTTCTCTGGCGTCTGATCTGGTGGGCGGGCCCTTCCGTGGCTTGTAGTCTCGCCATTTGGCAAGCACATCCTCTGTGAGCGCAGCGCCGGTACGGGCTTTGTGTACCAGTACTTGCGCCCCCCTAGGCAGTCCATTGGGTAACGGTGCGGGGCTGTAAGGTGTCTGTTCTCGCAGCCGACGGCGATCTTCTTGGCGGGCCACAGCTTTCCGTTTGAGGGGGTCTGGGCATGAGCTTCCTAACACCACATCTAATGCTGAGGTCGTCGCACTTTTGAATCATGAAGATCGGCAGTTGCGTCTGCTCTGCACAAGCACAAAAATGGCGGCGCCAACAACCATGTCGGGGAACAAAGTGCCGGTACTCTAAGCGCAGCTCATTTAGTGGCTCTAGGTACACTCATCCACCGACTATTAGTCTTTTTTTTTTGCGTCTGCGTTTGCAGTAAAAATGCAGAAAATCTAACGAGACGGCGTCGAGGGCGATCGCGGCCGGCACACACACTGTCGTCCTTACAGCCGCGTCCTACTAGAGCCATCACTCCGATAGAGAAAATATATTTCAATAAACCTAGCTGCTCTGTTTTCCACTTCCTCAAGTTGGCTTAAAAGACAGGCCTGATGGGCATCCCAGGAGACACTGGCGTAGTCTAGGAGAAGTCTAATGCATGAAACATATAAGTAGTGCATGTTTGACGGCTTTGTAATAATCTTTAAAGTTTCGTTTCATAAAAATTAGCACTTTAGTTGTTTTTGCAGTTATATAGTCCACGTGTTAGGTCCAGGCTAAGTTTTCTAAAAACAAAATACACTCCAAGGTACTTCAATCCTGGTAAAGTAGCTAAAAAATTTCCGGGGATATCATATGTAAAGAATATATATTTACGCTTCGGTGTAAAATGCACATGATTACGTTAGAAACGTTAAGATTCATTTTCCTATCTTTCACACAATTTGGGTATATGACAGATAGTATCTTGCCGTGCCCTGCACTCTCCCGTTTCGAAAATATCAGGGTAAGAAACACAGACATCCGCCTAAAGACGTCTTTTTCTTTTTTTAAGCGAATATTGTGATATGAATAAACATAAAAACTAAATTTTGCCCGACTACAGAGCCCTGCGGGACTTCGGATGTGACATCGACGTGGTCCGAATACAGATCGCTTTTTTTAGATAGATAGTCGGTCAGTCAAATAAAGAATTTATGATAAGTGTTTGGCTTTAAAATTTTATTGACAATGAACGCTGCAATAATGTGGAGATTTTTTTTTAATCAAAATATGTGCAGTCCACTTCGAGCCCGTTATCAAATGACAATGCAAGGTCGTGACATAACTCAACCAGCTGCCTCCCAGAAAAACAAAACAAACAAAACTATTTCAAAGTTTGTGTTGTGATGAAGTGACAGTCGTTATCGGAAAGGTGATCTAAAATACTACTGTAAATTATATATGTTTCATTATATTTGAGCAGGTACAAAGAGAAAAACCTCTATTATTTGTAAGGGTTCCTCGTCACTTTTTATTAATTCAATGATGGGTCTGTTTTCTTTTCTGTTCCGGATATTTGCCCTCCTGTCGTTCCACTTCCATTTTTTGTTTTGTTTTTGCAGGTTATGAATAAACAATTTTTTGTGCATCGCTATTGAAGGGTTAAAAGGGGCAGTCAGAAAAAATAAAGATCTTTTTTTACCCTAGCTCCTAAAGCTTTTCCGTCTGAAATAAAGAATTCATTAATTCATTCACATTGCTTACGTTTTAAGAAGTTGATGTTTTTGAGTGGAATCAAGTTAATAAGCGATGGCATGTAGATTTTATGTCGCCTTGCAGTTTAATCATTCAAAAGCGGAAAACAAATGATAAACATTCCGTGCCTAGTAATGAAAAAAAAAAATAATGATGCCGAAATCGTAGCTCTCGACTACGCTGATTCTCGACAAATGCGCTAGCGTTTAGCTTAGATTCGCGTTTTTTTTAAACTTCGGCTTTGGGGATCTTTGCATCTGTGTTGCATTTATGATTGCATGGTTTAAGAAACGGTACAGTTTTTGTCACATGTACACAACCCTCGCGAAACAAAAAATATGTTATTAGCGTGCTGCGAAATATACAGCACAGCTTATTTCTGAGTAATATTTTTTCTTTGTAATTTCAGTTTATTTGGGGAAACCGTGCGCAGAAAGAAGACGCGGTTATTTTTCCAGTTTTGTTTAGAGTCTTCATACCTCCCGTTTTTGGTTAACATTTGGGAAGGGCAGTTCCTTTGGGACTCCAAAAACTATCTTGGCGAGAACTTTTCTTGGCAATGCAGTGGAAAGGAGGAGAGCCCGCGCACAGCTTTATTCAGCGCTCAAAATAGGAGAGGGATCGCGGGCCTGTATCTTCCACTGCATTGCCAAGACACGTTGTCGCCGAGTAACCTTCGTGCTGCTGTCCTGTTCACACGGCATTGACAGCAGAGTAGACGCTATGCGTATTTTAGGCCAAGCGTGTCTCCGGTTACGGTCACGTGACTATAGTCTCCAAGCGGGTCACAAGGCAGAGCACGGCACCTGCCTGAAGGACACTGCTTGGTAGACCACTCACATAGCATCCACTGCACTATCAACTTTGGGACGAAATCACAAAAGTATCCACTGACAAATCCTCTCGCTGTGTTCATTGTTCGGGCGACACTCGAACATAAGCCTTTTTGTGGGCGCACCCGCCTGGGGACCTTGAAGAAGCAGGATGCAGGCGAAACGCCGGAGGGAGGGGAATGTTTCCTCCTCACCTCTCCAGCAACCCATCTGCTTCCCTCTACCAGCATTCCTTTCCCTGGCCCTGACTGAACTCTTAGCTGCGGCCTGTGTGGCTCAGTGTTTGAAACGTCCTACGCGTATATCGGCAACAAGAGATGTCTTCGAAGAAGCCACGGAAATTCTGTTGATGTGGTTTGGTTCGGCAAATGACAGCTTGTACCGCATCGTGTTGAATCTTCATGGAGCCCTACCATCTCGTTTGTGTGTGTACATGGTTGTTCTCAAGTGCCCATATCGACAAATATCTCGGAATACATCTTTCAAGTTTGCTAATGTTTTGGTAAGTGCACGGCAACGTGCTTGTTGGCAACGAGTGACCGCTGTTCTGCGGGTACTCTTCCAGATTATCTCTAGAATTAGGCAGTGTCTATTCTCCCGGCAGCCAGAACAATAATTTTTCCGAAATTCTACGTAGAGCCGCCTCCCATTAGCTGTCTGAAATCGTGCAACTCCCGGTAGAATACTGACTTTCTTGTTCTCCCGGCTGCTCGTGGAAACACGTTTCATAGACAACTTTTGATGGACACACGTTTCATGGACACGTTTCGTAGACACTAACATATCACCGACACTCGCTACGCGAATCGCACGCTGCGGGAAATTTTTTTGCGGAAGTGGATATTCTGCAGGCAGCCCGGGAAAAGAATGCCGGCAGTTGTCCCCTATTGGGTCTCGTATAAAACGAATTGTGAAAACGGCTATTTGAAGCTGTAGAGTAGCTCACTGGCAAGGTGTCGGTCTCATACACAGCGGGACCCTGATTCAATCCACCAGTGTGAGCTTATTTGTTTTCTCGAACATTTTTAAGCATTTTACTATATTTACAACACGTTTTTTTTATGATTAACACTGAAAAAAGAAAAACGAACGTTGTGGACGAACCTTTGCTGAATTAAATGGTATGGGACTGCGCTATTCCCGGGGGTGAATGGAGGACATAGCCCGGGAAAAAGAAATTCCGCCAGTTTCGGACGGCGCGTGCATCACAGTCTGCGGCTGCTCATTAGAATAATATTAACCCAATTGTCCCACCTGTACACGCCGCTTCCCAGCGGCCCGCCGGCGGCCCAAGCCTCGCTGTTTTCCATTCACCCCCCAAAAGGGAGTCTCATACAATTTAATTCAGCGAAGTTTCGTTGACGACATGAATTTTGTTTTCACTGTTAATTGTAAAAAAAAAGAAAATGCCGTAGGTATCGCCAAATGCCTAGAAAAAAATGTTTTCCCACACTGACGATTAAACCAGGGTCCCGCCGCATAAAAGACGGACACCTTACAAGGGAGTTACTCTACAGCTTCAAATAGTTGTTTTCAAAATTCGTTTTATACGAGACCCAATAGGGGGCAACTGCTGGCTTTTGTTTCCCCAGGGCTATTGTGCCGGCGGCAGAATATGCACTTCCTTTTTTCGCGGGTGTGTCACCGGCCGGCAGACCCGTCCACGCAGCTTCGCGACGACGTTCTGCGGCGGCTCATTACAAGAATTTTAACCCACGTGTCCCACCCTACATGCCATTTGCGGCGACAATCGGGGTAACTTGTTACCAAAAAAAAAAAAGCTAATCATATTGTTTTGTAAAACAATCTGCTGATGAAACAGCGTGTCAATAAAACGTTCCGTCAATGAAATGTCATTCGATGAACTGATTGCCACCGCCAAGGAGAGGCGTCTGTCAGGAAATTTTTGGGGAAAATATTTTTTCAGCTGCCGGGAGAACAGACAATATGGCCTAGAATTACCCCTGTTCAGCTTTGCTTTGCAATCTTTTCAGCTGTATAAAAGCTTAGGAGTACCTCTTTACGTTTCGCAGATCGCTTGCACGTTTGTACTTCTCTAAGGAACATGCTATGTGTAATAAACTTCTAGGCGATTTGAAGAGCATATTTTGTGTCTGTTTTGCTGCCTGTTTACAAACTCATGTGCGGGTACTTTTTCTTTACGCGTTTCCTTCATGTATTAAATAGGTTAATTCAGTTCGGGACGTTTTAAATAAGTCTAAGATAGCCAACCTTCGAGACGATACCCATTCAGGGTTAACGAATAATTCGCATAGGTGCTAGATGCTAGCTTGAGAGCGATTCATTTCAGCAAGCATTTGTCGGCGCAGGGATGCCGCGGCTAGGCTTCTGCTAGAGCAAGTGAACCAGCACTGACTTTCGTGGCTTGATCACGTCTGTTCATTTGCTTATGCATGATATATTCAGTTACATAGTTGAGAAAGAGCTAGTGGTGGCCAGTCATCCTTGACTTCAGGACGACTTAGTTGAGGTTGCGGAAGAACTTTTAGTCTATTGTGAGTCAAGCTCTTCAGAACATCGCGATGCTACAGAAACAAGTGAACGTAGGTAGAGCCTTGGCCCATTCACAACGTGCTGCTTGGGGGTGTGCTTTACTAAGACCAATGTGGGTTTGAAAGCGTTGATCTTTGACCTTTGAATCTTTTCGTAGATGCCATCAGTGCGAAGCTAAAAATTGGAGAATTGGCAGCTTAAAAAATGGTGGTAAAAGCGGCTGCCAGGGTCTTGCGACAGGGGAGGCGGCAGGAAGAGGCATTTGGAAGCCGTAATGGCTCCCCAGCCCAAGGACTCGCCCCAGGACCCTCCCCAGGACCCTCCCCAGGACCAGGCATAGGCACCCCGCTGAGCCTCCTCCCTAGCCCTTTCAATAAAAGTTCGGAAAAAAGTATAATTAATCTTAAATTAGTCATTTGCACGCCAGATAAAATAGTGCTTAGACAAAGCATAGGAGGACCTTGCCATTTGTGCCCAGAATGTTTTTTGCAGTGGGCTACTAATACAAAACAGGCCAGGGGTTCTTAAAACCCAATCTTGGAATAACCAGGATTTAAACGCATTGCCATCATTGCATAGCCAGCATTAAAGATCTGGCATTAACATTGGGACATGCCAATGATTTAGTTGACAGCCAGTAACGGTCTATTCAATGAATGAACGTGTATACCAATGATGGCATAGCCATTGAATTAGTGTGAAAGCCAAAATTGGCATAGCCAATGACATAGTGTGGGTGCCAATGATGGCTGAAATATTGGTTTAACGATGGCCCAACAATTGTGCCAATGATGGCTGGAAAGTTGGTTAAAGGATGGCCTTACATTGGTGCGAATGATGGCTGGAACATTGGTTGAACGATGTCCCAACGTTGGTGCCGATGATGGCTGAAACATTGGTTGAACGATGGCCCAACGTTGGTGCCAATGATGGCTGGTACATTGTTTGAATGATGGCCCAACGTTGGTGTCAATGATGGCTGGAACATTGGTTGAACGATGGCCTAACGTTGGTGCCAGTGGCTGGGCCAACATTGGGAGAAGTTGCGCTTGGCCAGAATGACAATGTTGGACCAACCTCTGGAGCCAGTGTTTGCCATTGTTGGCCCAATATAGGTCCAACATTGGTGTGCTGCCTGGGTAAAGTTTCAGCAATAACCGCTATTTAATTGAAGGGTTCTACGCGTTTTTTGCAAAGTTTTTATTGGGAAAATGGCAGCCGACGGAGCTCTAACATACATGGAGCTATATGGCTCCACGTTACTGAAAACGGACAAAAATTGCCCCCTTTTGCTATTAAAATGTTCATAAAATCACTTGTAGATTTTTATCTAAATAACGGTTCGTTCTGAAATGTTGGCATCTGGTTCGGACCGCCAGCGCTACACTCGGCTGTAAATGAGCGCTGGGCGATACGTTTCATTTTTCGGGGAGAAAAACAGTGTCAATATTTTTCAGGACCCGTTGTACCCTTTAACACAATACAAAACTATGCCCTTTTATTCTCCTACATAGTGTTTTGTTTTAACTGATATGCATCAACCCTGGGGTCAACGCGGGTGGGTCAGTTATTTTCGAAACTGGCGGTGAATATTGGGTAAATCAACTGGCCACGGAGTGGTTATTTTCGGAAATGGCTCCAAATTCAGAAATACGTCCTACTTCTGAATTTCACGCCACTTGTACTGGATTGCACCCAAGGAGGTTAAACGATCTAATGGCGCGTTCACACTGGAAGTGGATCCGCAAACGCGAAGCGGATCCGCGCGTTCTCAACCGCAAAGCGGCTTGGATCGAGTGGTTGGAGCGCGTTTTTGCAAACCGCTTCGGGACCGATTTCTCCCAACCACTTTCACGAACCGCAAAGCGGCAACCAATCACAACGCGACGCTGACGTGACGTCAGTGACTTTCGAAACAAGATGGCGCCTGTCGCTGGTGAGGCGTAGAAGGCGCTGTAGTCCTTGCGCTACAGCAGACAAATCAACGGACAAACGTGATGTTCACGTCGGTCACTTGAATCCGCCGCAAAAAGAATTGACTCGTAATCTTAACGGGCTTCGCACCGGTGATTTGGTTCGGGTAAGGGCTTGTTTATTATTCCGGGTGCCACAGCCCGAAGCTCGCTGCCTTGCTAGTCTCTGCCCGTAGAATGTCGGAACCCGCCCCTGATCATCCGAAATGTCAGTTTTTCAGCCTTTCTACCCACTAGGATAGTCGCGTGAACGATTGAAAGCTTTCGACACCGTACCCAGGCAGCACAAGGGGTTGGGCCAATATTGGAAGAGCATTGGCGAAAAAAGGTCCAATGATGGTCCACTTTAGCCAATCTGCTCCCAATATTGTTTATGCCATTATATAGAATCTTCAGTGATGGCCCAGCTTCTCCAATGACCAACCAATATTGGAAGCACATTGGCATAAAATGGTCAATCTTGGCCTGTCAGTTCCATTCGCTTGCGAATATTGGATGAACACTGGCAAAACATGGGCAATGTTGGCCTGACAGTTCCATTGGCTTGAGAATATTGGATGAACACTGGCATAAAATGGGCAATGTTGGCCTGTCAGTTCCATTGGCTAGCGAATATTGGATGAACACTGGTATAAAATGGGCAATCTTGGCCTGTCAGTTCCATTGGATTGCGAATATTGGATGAATACTGGCATAAACCGGACAATGTTGGCCTTTGAGTACCCTTGGCTTGCTAACATTGGATGAACACTGGAATAAAATGGTCCGCGTTGGCCTGTCCGGGCCGTTGGCATTCCAATATTTGATGGGGACTGGCATAAAATGGACACTGTAGCATTGGCTTGCCAACGTTGGATAAACACAAGCTTATATTGATTACTGTTGTCCTGTTAGTACCATTGGCTCATCGTCACTTCAAGAACAGAGGGGCAGATAATGGTCAGTTTGTGGTAGTCTGACAATACCATTGGCTTGATAGTGGAAACATGTTGGAATATGCTGGTTTAGACGTGTTCGTTTTGCCTAAACAAGTTGGAATTGCTCGAGCGCGTTTCAATTTTATTTAATTTTGTCAAAGCGCGATTCAGGTGCTTTTCTGCAAAGGAAACAGGAATAACAAGGTACAAAACTTAATGGCGATATTTTGCTCCTTCACCGTGCACATTAAGGAGTCGCCAGCGAAATGGGCTCATCAGGACCGCCAACTTGAAAAGAAAAAAAAAAAAAAAACGATGTCCGCGTTATAGAGTCAACATAATAGATTATTATGTTCTCTATGATCTCGACAGAAAAGCTTCGTACCCTAACTACGGGCTTGTGGACTGCACTTCGTGTCAGGTGAAGATACCTCTTTGCGATTGACTCGAACAAGACACCATTCTGAAATGCGGTTATACAATGACGGCTCTATGACTTTACGGCACTGCTGGTGCCACAATAAGAGCCCTAATGCCTCCAACATGGCGCCAATGCACTGATAGCAGACTACAATGTTGGTCTTGATTTAGATTCTAGCGGGAAGCGACGTCAGGCGCAAAAAACCTAAACTTAAAAGCACGAAAAAAAAACGAGAACAAAAGTAGGATTGCAAACTCGGCGCGCTACTGGCAACTGAATTTTATTTAGACAACATGAACAAATATAATACGTTACTATACCTCAGCCAAATAAATCAAAATTCCGCATTTTACGAAACGAGTGACGACGCACTGATGCAACCGTCATCCTCCTTTACACTGATTTTGAACGCCAAGAAAATTTTCCTCTCTGTTTTTGCTTCCCAGTTGCCCGGAATTTGCGTTTTATACAGCAAAGGATCACACGAACATTTATCACAGTGGACTTCCAAGTTCCCCGAAGAATACCGCTTTACAGAAAGTTGGTGTGCTATGTACGATTGGGTCGTGCACGAAAGCACCCGATGTCAAATGCTCCACGACTGACACCCCACCCTGTTGTCACGGCTTCAAAAAGCCAGTTTTATCAGAAGCCCATGACGCGAATTTCTAGATGAAGTGGCCGGGTCCTCACCATGACGGTTGAGCATCCAACTTTTAATTAAGAGACAGCAAGTGTGCACGCGAGCGTGTGTAACGTAATCATGTCGTCATTTGTAGACCCTCAACATATTATGATGACGTGGAACAATTCTGGTTGAAGCGCGTAAAGGGATTCTGCACGTCGGGCTATCATGCAACACACGTACGATCGCCCACATGTTGTTGGTATTTTAGACTACCGGTGTGGCGCACTCCACATGTTTGTGCGCATGTTTTTTTGTGCGCATGCTCTCTAGTTTTGTTTATTTTGAAGCATAAGCTAGTTAGTTTCAATGGTGCCCTGAGGGAACGCCAAAGTGGCGGACGATTTTCTGGAAATTTATATCGCCCCTTTTTCCGCATTGATTTATCATTGCCTCTTTTTAATTTTGACATTAGGCTCCAAGCTAATTTCGGAGCTTCGTGTCTGTCAGTCCCTTTTCGTCCTCTTGCTCTGGAGTTATCATGTCTAAGCAATCTCTACTACATTGGGTTTTGGAAACCCGGATAGCAAATACCAGCAGAGACAGACGAAAGAATTCGAGAGAGAGAAGTGTGCAGGGGTAGGGTCACGCCGACGGCCTCGGAACGATTTCGGAAAGGGCGAGAGAGGGTATTGAGTAAACAGTTCCCCTCCCTTTTTCCCCCACGCCGTCACTAATCTCCAAATCTCCTCTTTGTTAGTGATGAGGACTTGGCGTCCTTGAGGGAGGAGGACACTTTGCATTCCTAAGCTGACAGTGCGGTGGGAGCTACGCGCCGGCCGGACCAGTCATCACCTGCACCGCTCTCTGTGCGTGGTTACGGGAGAGAGCGTGATCACGTGATTAAAGATAGACCTGCGATCGGTTCACCGAGCTTCTTAGCTTCCTCTACACTCTCAGCTTAGGGGTGGTGGAGCCGAGCCCGCGAAACACACGCACACAGAAAGTGGGATCGCATGCACCAAGGCCACACGATAAAGTAGTGGCTAGAAGACAGTGGGGAGTCGGGACGGTCTCCTCAATTTCCAACACGCGCATTCGCGAACTGGAAGTGGGCAGGTGCGCTTCGCAATTTATGCATGTTTTTTTTTTTTGTGGCATTTTTGTTTTTCAACGAACAAGGTTGGCAAAATGATCATGCGCATATCAGGACACCGTGGTGTCAGTTTGTAAGTTCTCTGAGTGCATTTGATTGCTTAGCAGACTATTTTTATCGGGCGAAGCGGCTCGGCATCTCCGCCATCCACCGCCAAGAACGGTGGTTCTAGAGTTCCGATCACCGGCAGCGCATTTTGTCTTAGTGCCAAGTGCGATCTTCAACATGCGGATTGCCAAGAACAACGATATTCTGTCGGCAGCGCCTACACACCGGTGATCTTCCTTTGTTTGGGCATACATGTGACCACTGGCTTCGACGGACCGAAGACACGACGGACCGCCTTCTCTTTCACGTGAGTGACAAGGAGAATTCCTCCTGACCATTGGGGATAGGTATTCTTGCTACGAAATGTGCGTTTTGTCACTATCCGATGAGTTTGAACCGTGTCGAACACTGTGCCAGGAATCTCCGACGAGTTCAACGTGTAATTCAGAGCGATCGGCCCGGAATGCCCTGTACAGAGCTATTTGTAAGTGCTTTTTATTTTAATAGACCGTGAGAGACGTTCTGATTGGTTATTTCTGTGTTCGAATTAATTTTTATTTCATTTTGTTTTGTTAAAATATGGCTGTCTTCTTGGCGGTAGATGTGTGCTGTAGTAAAAAGTCTTCCCGGTACGTCCAAAGCCAAATACCCCATAGCGTTGAGTAGTCCTTATTTGCCCAGTTTCGGCTTGTTGGGCGAGTGGAGTGTCAGTTATGTCACCGCGCTCTGCGAGTGTAATTGCCAGTAATTGTCTTTACACGGCAAGCTATTTTATATGCCTGATTTATTTTAAATTCTTTATTGATTGAAGCATCAATTTCTGTTCAACTGTTATGTTCTTATGTATAGCGGGGTATTTATTGAACTGTTAATTTAATAGTGCGTTTGGCAGTGGTGAGCTGAAGAGGGAGGCCAGCGGTTAGATTTATAAATTGTAAATATTATCGGGCAATATGGATACATTTATAACTACATATTTCCGTGCTGCAAACACCGTAAGTCTTAAAAACGTTTTTTTTTTTTCGCATCAACGTAGAAATATCGGTGTGATCTTAAATGGCGAGATTGTAATTCTTAGGACTTCTTAAAGCTAGATGAAGGGTTGAGGGACGCTATGATGCTGCAAGAGTAGAGCTAAGCAATTTATGAAATAACCTTCGTACTATTTGATTAATTTTTTAAATCACTATAAATATTTTAATCTAGATCGATCGTGCTCTGAGTAAGGACAAGTCGGACGAACAAAACAACAGTAAACGCCTGGGCCGTCTTGCTAGAAACAGCGTCTCAGCTGAGACGGGGGGAAAGAAAGCACTTTTAAAGCCAGCGTACGAGCTGTACGCGACTCAAACCTCGACTCAAGACGCTCGCGCGCCCCAGCCTTTACAGTACTTTCTTTTACCCAGTCTCAGCTGAGATACTGATTCCAGCAAGCCGGCCCCGGCGTCTTACCTCCGCATATATTTATTTTAGAAGGCAGTACTAAGTTTTTTTTCCATACAAAATAACGAAAAATAATTCACTGTAAACGAAAGTTTATATTATGGAAAAAAAAACATTAAAAAGTCGGTAGGCCTTTTCGAGATTTTATACTTGAGGAGCAACTGAGCCGATTAATCGAATAGTTAAATAAAGGGCGGCAATTAGTAATGAAGCTATGTTTTGTTTTGATATTCAATATTGACAAGCGTAAGAGAGGACTGAGAGCCTTTGAAAACGTTTCACCTGAATCCAAACACTCGCTTCTGTCTCTTTCAGAATCCTGTGGCCAGGCCCCTGCGTGGAATTCTATCAAGTTCCTGCCCGGTTGACAGCTTGCAGTGATGGACCCTGGCACTCATTGTTGTTTAAATTTTCCTTCAATCGAAACTTTAATAAAATGTATTGACGGTACACTTTGCATTTCAGACTTTTATATTTACCTGCATGTAATATTGACTTAATATTTTCTACAGTGAATGTGGCTTGTCTACAGCAGCTTTCTTTTTAGATGTATTTATAGTGTTCAGTAGAACACTATAAGTACATCTGAAAAGAAAGCTGTATGCCCGCTAAAATGGCTGCCCAAAAAAGTGCAGCTCGAGCTTAAAATCGGATGACGAAATCGAAATATCCAGAGCGTTAGGTTGGGAGCAAATATTGGATAAGCCAATGCTTAAACTTGGATGCCAATATTGGTTGTAAGACCCACAACCAGTAGCGGTCCAATGATGGCTTAGGTGTTGGTTAAATTGTGGCCCAACGTTGGCTTAAATGTTGGTTAAGAGGCGGTCCTACGATGGCATAAAGGAGGGTCCAATATTGGTTCAAATATTGGTCGAATCTTGGTCCAACATTGGCATTAGTGAATGGTCCACCATTGGATCGGGTAGCGCTTTCGACAAAAACCAACGTTAGGCCAATATTGGAGCCAAGTTTTGCCAGTGGCGGGCCCATGTTGGTCCAACAATGGTGTGCTGCTTGGGTACATGACCACCACAAAGGCCGATAGAGACGTCGTGAGCCTGATTGCGTAGCCAATGCACTACCCCGGGGTGGGCAGGGTACCTGCGCTAACTCGACCTGTAACGTTTACTACTAAGAAAAGAAATAAAGGGAACACACTCAAGGAATAAAGTGTACGTACCAGACGATGCAGAGGTAATCCATATGGCGTTTATTTGAGCTTAAAGTCAAACAAACAGTAGACTCGATCGACGTGCGAGTGACGAGAGGAGAGTCCGCCACCGACGAAGCCGCGACCGGCTAGCACCGAACACATTCCCCCGCACCACGGTTCACCCCACCGCTCACAACTTCGAAAATGATAAAAGCGAACGAGGGTGGAAAACTGACCCTTTATCCGGATATCAAGGTCAGCTATTCATGCGGGAAGTGTCCACTTCGAAAAAAAAGGTCGGGGCATCCTGTTCTGAGTCAGCAAGGTGCGCCTAGCTGAGCTTTGCTTGTGGGCGAAGTCTAGGGAATCACAGGCGAGTTTTGCGGGTCCATGCCTCGTTTTTCGCTGCTTGAACTCGGGATGCGTGAGAACATCCCGAAGAAACATCTTCAGAGTGCCAAAATAGCAAAATGTTGACTTTGGATCGTGGATTAAAGTGGATTTTGGATTGTAAAACAGGGTTGCTAAACGCAAGTCTCAAAAGATCACGCGTGATTGCCGAGAAAGCGCCAACCGCCTCTCGCCAATCGCCAACCGTCTCTTGATGTGTCTGAACGGGGTCGCTCGCGAACCGCATCCGAAACTGCTTCGCGAACGCGGATCCGCTTCCAGTGTGAATGCGCCATAAGGGAGAGCATGATGTTATCCATGTAGATTGTGCGAACAATCCATCTCGTAAGGACTGTCATCTCCTAATATTTTAACCCGCTCTCTTGCGCTGACCAAACAAGAGGAAGTGTTCAAAATACTGCTGGAGGGCCTCCCTCAGTACAAACGAAGCGATGGGTAGTCTGCTTTAGTTTGTGGTAAGAGTAGAATACCCCTTCGAGTATTTCCCCAAAGTTGACAAAGCATCATTGTATAATAAAAACTCGACATGAGCAAATTTGGGAAATGTAGTTTGAAGTCGGGAGTTGTACGTTCTTGGTAAAGTACCAAAACAAATAATTATATTAAAATGCAAGTACACAATCGAAGATGTACTTCAAGTAAAGTACAAGTTTTGTAAACCTACTTGAAATAGTGCTTTAAGTAGAATGTACTTAAAGTACTTCCCCACAATGCATATTCCTTAATGAATTTTGTTTTCATATTAAAAATTGTTTTAATAATGAAATTTTTAGAATGACTTAGCCTCGTATGTTATTTTCGACGATCAGGTCGTAAGCTAAAGAACATAAGATTACACAATTATGTACTAGGTTTTTCTTTTCTATAACCATTGTGCCTTGAACAACGTAATCCTTTGGAAGTTACGATGAATTCGGGGATGCTTGATCACAGAGTCTTTTGTGTGGAACATTAAGTTCCCTCCCTTCAGCTTAGTTTAGTTGATAATCATCGTCATGGGAGTGGGTGCGGGTCAATGTGTTAGGTATACACATTGAAGCATGTGTTGGCGGGTTTCTACCTGCCGTACTACCTGCGGGTAATCTGCTCTCGCGGAAGATTTTGAGGTTCTCATCTTCCCTGCGCTTGTTTAATGTCCTCGCGCTCGATTGAGAGATGTGAGCGTGGGCGGCTCTCCTAAGACGGGCCTAAGCGTCGTGGTTGAAATAGGGCATACGGACTGTCACAACCTGCCGGTAAACTGAACTTGCATCTCCATGACGTATTAAAGGTAGATTAAATCGGCATTTATAATTACCTAATGCCTGATACAAGTACCAGCATACGCTTGCTCCATGCACGTATTCCAGCTCCCGGCCGCGATTGCATAATCATAACCACACACGCTAACTGTGCATTTAATGAAACGACCCATGGAATCAAATCTACCCCACTATTGAGATGATTTCCCATATTCAGAATGGTTACCGCTAATGCGTTCAACATTACCCGTAAATATTTTGAAATAAATTAACCCCTAAAATTGTTATGCTCCACCTTTGCAAACTGGGCATCGACATAGAACGTGTGAACGTTCCGATATTTTGTCCTCGTATTTTGCCTCGTTAAAACATGTGATATATAAGGACATTAAAGGCTATCCGTGATTATAATTCGAGGATCAGCTGTCAGAAGACCGTCACTTCGAAACACCCAGTGCCTCGTGTTCGTCGAAGTCGTTAACGGGTTCGGAGCCGCAAGGCACGACCAACGGTGAGTGCTGTTTTATCATTTTTTTATCTACTGGCCGCATATGACGTTCTTTACAAAAGAATGCTTACTTACAGAGGATATCTCGGTCACCAGCTTGTTTTTAAGCCCACCGCGTGGCGAGTAACCATACACATCACCTACCTCAAAATGCTGATTTGCCACTCCGATGGTAGTCATGAGGCAATATCTCATATTGTGATGTGTGGCTTCAAGCTTGTTGAAAACACCCTAAACGAGCACAAATTGCTATCGTCTGCGCAATACCCAAACTAAACCAAAAAAATATATGTCGCTTTCTCTGAGCACCTCTATGTGCAATCAATGTTACATTCAATTTTTTTATTATTAATGCAAAGAACATTCGTTGTCCCATGGACCGAACTGGCGTTATCAGCCTCTAAAACCGCGCGAAACGGAATCTAAACTCCCATGTCCGAATGGAGAGGAGCCTGTAGTCTATAACCGCAATTTGATGGATAGGCTGCCATTGGATGGCCCACGTCATAGTTCTTTAGAATACTAAATGTCCGATAAGGCACGAAGATACGATAGGGCATGTAAACTTTATATTCAAAAACGAAAAACTATAGCAACACATATTTAAAGAAGAAGAAACCCTAAAATTTGATACTATATTTTTATCACATGGGCTCGAAAATTGCTGAAAAAAATAAAACTTATCAAACAAAATTCAGTTAGCAATAGGCCACAATAACACAAACAGATGAGCGAACCAACGTAACACTGAAACTTATAATAAAACAAAACTCACGCTAGCATTTGATGTTTAATCAGCCAAAAAGAGCTAATAAATGAAGGAGTTATTGTACTAATACCTATATGCTTCGTAAGAAGCAAGGAATTAACAAAACAATTCATTGAGAAGTACGGACATCTACGTCAGCGCAGCCAATCTAAGCTTTTGGGAAAATGCTAAAAAGGTAATATTTGAATAGATGATACTCGTTAACATAAGGTATACAGGAGAGTTAATTTTGTGTAGAAAGGGAGAGGAACATCTTGCTTTTTTTGTTCTATATTCGAGCGTCAGCGGCGGGGGCAGATGCGATAACAGGTACTGTTAGGGCAACGTTTTTTTTTTTTTTTTTTTTGCTTGACATGAAAAGACAAGAGGTTGAATTATGTCAAAACAAGTATTTTTAGGGCTTGAACTGGCAACGCTTTATATGTGGTGCCCGAGTACAGAAACGGATGGTTAGGATACAAATCACAGGAACAATCGTACGCAGGAACGGCTTACGATTTAATTACTTAACATACTTAATTTCCGTAATCATTGGCAGCTCGTATATAATATCACATATTTGTCATCAGCCACTTGACTGAAAATTTAAGAAGTGTATTCGGCCGCGACGAGATATCATCAACTCAGTTGGACACGCACAAACGGCACTTCGTTTTCGGAAAACAAATATTTTAAGCACCTACGAATCGGTCACAGGAAAGGCGACACTAATATTCTTCAAGTCGCACCCGCCGCAGTTTGCAGTCTTCTCACGAAGGCAAACAGCCGTGTCCCGCAGGTTCATGAGATACAGGTAATGCGGGGAATCTCAATCTCAGTGTTGGCTGTAAAGCTGTACTCCGGCTTATTTTACCGCTTCCAAGACCGCCGCAGGATAAAGACAAGACCAGTCTCTGAGGTGTTGCAACCGGAATATGGGCGGGATACATTCCGGGCTCTCACCACGCATGTTTATGACAGATTCCAGCAATTCCTCATAGCTGCCCATAAAAGGACTACTTCACCGGGTCTGTAGCACAGTCTTCACTCGAACAAGTATCTCAAAGCACCTCCGACCGCAAACACCATGAACACCTTTGTGAGTACGCTCAGTCCGCGCTGCGATACTGGGAATATCAACCTATAGAGCCAACAAGATCAACCATTAGTGCAGAAACCAAAGATTTAAGAGAGCAACTCAGAATATTTTTGAGAGATTTTTTGTTTTTAATTTTATACGATGTTACCGGGATACTTGGAGATATAGGAAGGAGATAGCGTCAATATTGTTGTGATCCGGTTGCATTTCAATCTAATTTGTTTGAGTCATTAATCGGAGTCGTATATATTAAGCTGAACACCCGTAATTCCAAATTAGTACTAGTACTGGTATTAATCTAAAGTGGGCGTATTTCTTTCGAGCGTCCCAAACTCGCCTCAGGCGTTTTCGAACAGCGTTTCCAAAGCGAAGATCTATCAAAAAAGATGGAATACATGCACCTTATCCTTGAGTTGTAGCAACACTTCTATAGGTAGGTGGTATTCATTGTGGCCATAGCTGAGTCCCTACCTTGTGAAGGCGCGTTGAACGCCGGCTTCTGCAACACTTTGGTAGCGTTACTCTGCTTTATCAAAATATTTTTTTTTTTTTCTAGACATTGAGTGGAACTTTGTTTGAGAAAATGTGCTGCGAACAACGCTTTCGCATTTTGCTTTAGTACATTTCTCACTGTCTGATCTAGAATCCGTTATATTCTGTCCGTATAGGCCTGTCTCGTGCCCTGCATTGTCCTGCTTGCCGCCTGCTGCCAGGCGGGCTACTTGGCCCCCCATGTCTACCACGCTGCCGCCGTCCACGTCCCCGTAGCCACCACGGTGGTGCGTCGGCCAGTGGTAGAGCACCACAGTGAGGTGGCTTACGTGCCACCCCATGTTCACGGGTACACCATCAGCCAGCAGAAGCTCGTCCACCCCAAGACCACCGTCACCAAGCACGACCCTTTCTTCGGGTTAGTTTTCTTCACTTCCTTAGGGAAAAAAGACTGTTTCGAAAGCAGAGCACTGATGATAATTACATGTGCGGCTGTTGAAACTTTATCTTTAGGGCTGATCTTTTGTTTAAATATCATATTTTTTGAAAACTTGCATTTTAGGTGGCATATATATATATATTGCATATCAATTTGTTTTCATAGTGTGGCAAAGTTAGTGGGCAGCCCCGTGTTCACTTACAAAGAAAAATGTTACGTTGATCTGAAGCTACATCGTGTGAAATCTTATGTTCTCACTTTTGAACACGGGACACGAACACGAATATAACTAGTTTGTTAAAGAGTGCTCCATTATTTTGAATGGTTAGGTTCAGGATATGAAAGTAAAATATCTTTAACATCATTGCTCAGAACCTAGCAAGGTTGTCCTCATTGAGCATTGATTTCTTTTTGGTACTAATATATTTAATTATTTTCCCACCCGCAGCACCTACCACCAGGCCGAGGTGCACCACGCTCCAGTGGTGACCGGCTCTCACAGTTCTGTGCACCAAAGCCGAGGTGGACACTTTGTGCACCGCCCAGTCGGAACCATCGTCTACTAGGCCGTCCTCAGCCCTGGAATTCCATTTTGCTTACCCCACTGACAGACACTGAGAGCAAAATAAATGCCCACCACTCCTGCTGGGAAGGAGTGACGTTCCGCAATGATATATTGCCAATTATGTTTTACACCGATGGACGGCATGGGCTCTTCCCATTACTGGAAATGACGTCCGCTTTTGATGCTGCAGTTGGAGTAATAGTATAAGTAGTAGTAGTCGTTTTTGTAGTTGAAGTTGTAGTTGTTGATTTAGTAGTGGGACTGTTGTAGTTGACGATGGGGGGTGTCTGTCATCGACGTTGCCAAATCCTTGAAAAAGATGGCCCGCCACTCGTTGAAGTCGAATCTGTGACCGCTGTAAAGCGGGGCGTTAACCCTGAGCTAAGCTAACGTGTTAACAACCCGCTTTAAACATTTGGGTTTCGTGTACCCGATGCCCACTCCACCCGCTCTCTGGAAGAAAAAAAAAACGATAAGAAGATGCCGTTGAAGCACTGTCAAATCCAAGAGATGATGCCGGGAGGCGGACTTTCACGCGCTCCGGAACAAAACAAAATATTAACCAGCCCAGTGTCAAGGGCCGCCCACACTAGCGAGAAAACGCGAAAACGACTGCGAGAAACCAGAACATCCGTGCTGCTTATATCCGTGCCAAGATGATTCCTTGAATTGGATTCTATGCTTCATACGAAGCACAGATGTGCCGGTTTCTCGCAGTCGTTTTCGCGTTTTCTCGCTAGTGTGGGCGGCCCTTAAATCTACAGTACAGTCACAGCGATAGCTGCGACTAGCTGCCAGAAGTCACGGTCAAGTCTTTTCTCCTCGACGTCGCGTTCACACAAATTGAGGTGCGTGAACAAAAGCGTTCGGAACAAAAGAGACATGCGACCTGTAGCGGACGACAGAGAAAATGCGAGCATGCACTTAGCGTGAAGATTTGGTTGAAACTCTGTATTCCACTTCGCGCACCCTGGCCGGCGTTTGGCACGCGCTCTCCGCTCGTGCCGATCAACGCCGCCACATAGCTTCCCCCTCAAGAGGCAGATTCGCTCCTCTCTACTCTGTTTCGAGCGCTTTACTTTGTTCATCCATAGCCTCCTCTATTAGCCCCGTGCGCGACCGAAAGCATCGCTGTGGTCGGCCTTCCACGATTGGCCGAACGCTGACTATGACGTCGGAAAGAGGATTTATCATCGACGGAAATAAGAGGAATGAAAGAACTTTAATTTTGACGGTGTTGGCAGTGTTCCTTTGAGAGCGCAATGATTTCAAGCTTCCACCATGCTATTTACAAACACCATCGAACTTGTTGTTTGCAAGGTAAAGACGTCACAAGGGGGAACCACAGGAGGGCGCCACCAAAACATCTCGCCGCTAATTAGCGGCGAGATATTTCGGTGGCGCCCTCGTTCGGTTACCTTTTGTGACGTCATTACCTTGTGAAAAACAAGTTCGATGGTGTTTGTAATGCGCATGGTGGAAGCCTGAAATCATAGCGCTCTCAAAGCAACACTGCCAACACCGTCAAAATTGAGGTTCTTACATTCCTTTTATGTCCGTGGATGAGACATCCTTTGCTGACGTCATTGTCAGCATTCGGCCAATTGTGGTGGGCCGACCACAGCGACGCTTTCGTTCGCTCACGTCGCAAATACTGACAAAGCCTGGCAGATGCCACGAGAAGCGACCGCCGAAGTTGAAAAGGTAGAGCGGCGGACAACGGATGAAAGGAGAGCCACGTGATGGGCGCCCCGCTGCGGCGAGACGCCGAGACGCACTTCTTCCGAGCGATGGAATGTCCGCTCGAGCTCCTCGCATTCATCACGCGACTGCTTCTTTTCTCGTCGGGTTTGAAAACCATGTTTCGGGACCTCGCCGCTGCAAAAGCTGTGCACTGACGACCAGCTTCCCCAAAATATGCTCTGTGCTACGAGATCCTCGCGCTCTAAATATGCCACCGGGCATTCTATGGCTCCTTCGTCAAACTGTCAGGCTTGCGAGTATAGAGGAGGCTACGGTTCATTGTACCGGAGCGCGATGAAGCGCGTCACCCCGCAGGAGCTCGTGGCATTGACTGTACTACGACGTCATCTTGTTATCTCCTGATTTCATTTTTCCAGAGAGCACGTGCAGTGGGCTCGGACTCGGACTCGGTTGCACTCAATGAAAGTGCGTGAATCGTCCTTTAGCGTTTCCCAAAGGTGAAAGTGTGCGGGATTTCCTAAGGGTCCTGCTAACGTATTCCCTAAGGATCCACCAATGGGTCTTCGTAGCTCGGATGACTGAAATGTGGCGCAAGAAGAGGCAAGCCTACGCGGGTCTGTGAGCAACAGCAGCCCGCGTCCAAGTCGTTATGGCTTCGACCACCGGTCAATGTTGCTTTATAATTTTTTCTATCTACTCGCCGCATATAACGTTCGTTACGAAATGAATGCTTCCTTACTGAAGGTATCCCTGTCACCAGCTTGTTTTTGAGCCCACCGCGTGGCGAATAACCATACAGAACACCTACCAAAACGCGTCTCTGCCGCTCCGATGGTTGTCGGAAGGTGGTATATCGTCCTCTGATGTATGGTTTTGAGCTGGATAAAAACCCTCTAAACGAGCTCAAACCTCTATACGCTGCGCAACAAACAAATTAAAGAACAAATGAAAGATGTTTACATTTATCTGTAATGCCGAATTAGAGCGCAGCTCTTGAGGAGGAGGAGGGGAGGATACGGTGGAGAGGGTCACGTGTGACATCAGACTATGACGTCACGTCTGGCGTCACGAGGGTAAACATTTCCTGATAATCTTTGCGGAAAGTTTTCCTCTAAATTTAGCGTAAAGGTTTTTCCGGGTTGAGAGGAGTCACGTTTAACGTCACGAGCATAAAGTTTTCTCGCTAAGAATAGCAGAGAAATGTTCCCGCTATATTCAGCATAAAAATTCCAGAAAAGGTTTGGCGGAAATGTTTTGCCCTCGTGACGTCACACCTGACGTCACATGTGAAGTCATTATGGGAAACGTTCCATAATTCAACGCGCGGTTACGCCGACGGCACGGCGACGGCGACTGCGACGCCGCTCAAGTCGTAAACGGGGGCCTAAGAGCTGCGCTCTAAAATAATATATCTCGCATTCTCTGATCACGAATAAATGAAATAATTGTTACATTCATTTTTTTTATTTTGTTTAAAATACTACAAGTCCCGTCATAGACTAAGAGAGAAGAGGGCATACGAACGTTTAGAGCACAGCTCTTAGGTGTGCGTTTCCGGGTTGAATGGCGACGCCGTCTTCGTTCCTGTCGGCGTTCCCGTCGGCGTCGGCGTAACCGCGCACGTTCAATTTCCGCAGTTTCCCCACTAAATTTATTGGGGAAGCTGAATTAGTGTTGAGGTCAGGTTACGTCAATTTCCTCGCCAAATTTAGCGGGTTCAGTTTCCCCACTAAATTTAGCTGTGGGAAAATCTAGCGCGGAAACTTAATCCGCTAAATTTAGCGGAAACAATTCCAGCCCAATTTGGCGGAAAAAATTCCAGTCAAATTTAGCGGAAAAATGTTGCCCTCGTGACGTAACACGTGACGTCACATGTGAAGTCATTATGGGAAACGTCCCATAACGCAACGCGCGGTTACGCCGACGGCGACGGCGACTGCGACGCCGCTTAAGCCGGAAACGGGCGCCTAAGAGCTGAGCTCTAAAATAATGTATCTGGCATTCCCTGAGCGCGCTTAAATGGAATAATTGTTAGATTCATTTTTTTTTTTGTTGAATACTACAAGTCCTGTTAGGGACTAAGAGAGGAGAGGGCATATGATTCTTAAGAGCGCAGCTCTAAGCCACCCGTTTCTGTGTTGAGCGTCGTCGTCGTCGGCGTTCCCGTCGGCGTCGCCGTCGGCGTCGACGTAACTGCTCGCGTTGGAATATGGGACCACGCAGTTTCTCCGCTAAATTTATCGGGTAAACTGAATTTCTGTTGAGGTCACGTGATGTCAAATTCATCGCAAAACTTAGCGGGTTAAGTTTCCTCGCTAAATTAAGCGGTGAAAAAATTTGGAGGGAAAACTTAATCCGCTAAATTTAGCGGAAACATTTCCCCGCTACACTTAGCAGGAAATTTTACACACTAAATTTAGCGAATTAAGTTAAGTTTCCCCGCTAAATTTAGCAGGAAAATTGACGTCACATTACAGGGTCCCGTGACCACGTCACGTGACCGAGAGGAGGGTGTGAGGAGGGGAGCGTACTGAGGAGGAGGAGGGGCATACCCTCCATTCTTTACCCTCCCCCACCTCCTCAAGAGCTGCGTTCTAATTTCGCGTTACAGAAATTTTAAATGTATTTTTATACAAAGCATAAAAATGAAGGCAACACACAATTAAAGGAGAAAAAATCGATAACATTCGATAATATATTTTTTCTCACATGGGGTGGTAAATTGCTGAAAAAATACCACTTAGCAAGCTAAGCACCGTTAGCAATAAGTCGCAATAACACAAACAAAGGATCAAGCCTATGAAACACTGAAACTTCAAATTAAAGACGTTTCCAATTTTCTGTAACGCCGAATTAGAGCGCAGCTCTTGAGGAGGAGGAGGGAATGGTACGGAGGGGAGGGGATGCCCCTCTTCCTTCCCGGCAAAATTTAGCAGAGAAACGTTTCCGCTAAATATTGTGGGAAACTTTTACCCTAGTGACGTCGCACGTGACGTCACGTGTGACGTCAGGAGGGTAACTCTCGTCACTCTTTTGAGAGCAACCCTCAAAGCCCTCGCGAGGGTACCCCTTGTGGCCATCGTGAGGGTAACCCTTGTGACCCTCGTGAGGGCAACTCCCTGAACCTCGTGAGGGTAACCCTCGTGATATTAACCCTCGTGACCCTCGCGAGGGTAACCCTCGTGAGGGTAACCCTAGTAACCCTCGTGAGGGTAACCCTCGTAACCCTCGTGAGGGTAACCCTCGTTACCCTCGTGAGGGTAACCCTTTTGAGGGTAACTAACCCTCGCAACTCTCGTGAGGGTAACGCTCGTGACCCTCGTGAAGGTAATTCTAGTAACCCTCGTGAGGGTAACCCTCGTGACCCACATGAGGGTAACCCTTGTGACCCTCGTGAGAGTAACCCTTGTGACCCTCGTGAGGGTAACCCTTTTGAGGGTAACTAACCCTCACAACCCTCTTGAGGGTAACGTTCGTGACCCTCGTGAGGGTAACCCTCGTGAGGGTAACTCTTGTATCCCTCGTAAGAGTAACCGTCGTAACCCTCACGAGGGTAACCCTCGTGACGTCTTTATAGGAAACTTCCCATAATGCAACGCGCGGTTATGGCGACTCCGACGGCGACGCCGCTCAAGCCGGAAACGGGCGCCTAAGAGCTGCGCTCTAAAAGAAAACAAAAATCACTCCGCATTTTGATGTTTAATCACTCGAAAAAGATATCAAACATAAAAGGGTCATTTTATGGATGACTATACCCGTTTTCACCTTAAGAAAAAATGAAGTTTTGCTCATTGTTCATGCGCGGCGCGAAGTAGTTCTTACGAGATTTTGTTGTCGGAGGAAAAGCCGATGGTTTTGGCGTTTGGAACGTGTACGTCTTGATAATATCACAGATATCTGATATAAAATTCACTTACAGATATCTTAATTATCAATATAAACAGGGAAATTAGTAATCCTCCGCGAGGAGCCGGACTTTTTTTACTACGGTTCTTATGGTGAAAACTGGTATAGATGCCTCTTAAGAAGCAATGAACTAACAAAAATATTCTTGCGAATTATATGATAAAGGACGATAAAACAGCGCAGAGAACAGGAAGGAAGAGAAAAGGACAAGTATAACGAAAGAATGCTCTTACGTTCTACCTGTCCTTTTCTCTTCCTCGGTGTTCTGCGCGCTGTTTTATCACGTTGAAGAACCAAAAAGCTCAACTCACTACCTTATTATATAAGAAAGCGTCGTTTAAAGAAAAGATACAGTCGCTGACAAAATTAATTTCAGCTAAACTCCAGACGCAACCGACGCTTCGAGGTAACAACGCAAATCAAATAGCGTCAAAAATGTAAGTCACTATGCTTTTTTCATTTATGACTGGATCATCGATGACAGGACACGTACAGAAACATGATCACCACAATGATAGTGCGCGGTTTATGATGTCTCTTGTCGCGTCGGCTGCGTTCTCTCCTTTATGCGCGAGCTTATGTCAAGAACTTCGGAGGCGACGGTGATACACTAATTTACGTGCCATAAGGGCATGCCGACCAGCGACATGTACGATACGGCTACCCTGTCGCAGACGCTTTCAGCTTTTGCAAGAAATAAAATGTTTGCAAGAGCAACAAATTTGTGTTCGAATATTTGCTGCCTTAAAGAAGCTGTGCAACAATTTCAGTGCTTTGCTTAAATAATTTGGGAGTTGGTGTCTCGACCTTTCTGAAGTAAAGAACGAAAAACCGCTTTTGCCGGCATATCCTAGTTTTTATTTTAAAAAATAAACAAAGATTGAGGTTTTCGGCACCTCTCAACTCATTCACCATCTTCCCAGTCACGTGCGCTGTGACGTGAATAGGGGTCGCGTGGGGTTCGGGTGAAGCTCTCTCTCTAGAGCCATCAGTGAGCAGCGAGAACTCATCCGCTCGCGGCCCCTTGACCTCGTGCTGGCGCAGCTCGAACAATATGGTGAAAGGAGGAAAGTTTCATCCGGGTCCGCCCATCCCCGTCCGGCTCTGTTCCCGTCCCCTTCCGGATTCTGGAAGCTGTTAGCGGTAGCAGATAGAGCTGACGGTTATGTGGACCTAGGATAGATGGCGCCACTAAAACTCCGTATAATAAAAGTTTTGTCGATGATAGCAGGTTTTCTGACGCATTTATAGTTATCTTGGAACGACAAGATTTATAGAAAAGTTACCTTTTATCGAGCAGGTATTCGCACAACTTGCTATTTTTCTACAAGACCCCCATTGACGTCATGCCGCGTGGTTCTCATGGCCGCCACTCATGGCCGCAGGTCGGGGAATATTCTAATTTTTGCCTCGTGATTACGCGGCGGAATCACAACATGTCGAAGGAAGGAGGTGTGTTCTCTGTCCTTTGTGACGAGATAGACAATGTCAAAAGTAGATGTCAATTCTTTCAAGGTTAAAATCGTTGCGCAGCTCCTTTAATAGACACGCGAAAATTTAAGTTGTGCAATAGAAATAAATACATTTTGGCGTCAACATGATTTTCATGCGTCTCCTAGGGGCGCAGTTGTGACTGCGGGTAATTAAGACACCGGTCGTTTTTCGCTTGACATAAAAATATACTAAACCAGAATTTGAACAAACTTTTAAAGCTTGAACTCATAACGCTTTCTCGTGGTACACGAGCGATCGAATATTTTTAATACAAAAAATAGGAGCATTCATTCTATATTTGCTTTGAATGAATATTGACCTGCGAATTGTGTGTTGAATATTTTTTTTCTGCTTGTAATATTTCAGACTGTACCACCCTACAACAACCCCGAATAGGGTTAGTAGTATTGGAAATAAATAAATAAATACTGGGAAATCAGTGAACCGTCTCACTGCGTTTACTTATATCCACATAATGAGCGTTGTTAGGAAGAGAGAAACAGACGTGCCCATATCTTTTTTTTCCTATTGAGTGGAAACGTCTTTAATATTCGTACATTTGCGAAGAAACCACATATTTGAAAATGCAAACAGTGTATTTCGTTTAGACGTGTTTTAGTAAAATCACCGGTTGGCCAATCGCTACAACACTGCAATAGACCCTTTGCAAAAATCCCAAAAGCCCGCGCACGCCGCCCGACGAATAATGGGAGTTCTCGGAACGCCCCTCCTCCCTCCACCACGTGACCACGTGGCATACGCGAGCAGGCGTAGCTTACCACGGCAACGACTTTTGAGCAGCCGAGTCGGGCGAGCGACGAGCCAACGGCGGCTGCCCCTTTCTCATCCCTCTCCTTTGTACCGGCTCTGTCGCCTGCTGCACCAACGCTTTGTCGCCCCTGGTCGAAACCTGCCACGGTTGCGGTGCAAACTAAATGGATTCGGTGACACTTCAATATCTGAAGGTAAGTTATGACGAATAACGTATCGAAATAAGTTCACCTGTCGCGATGCTTTTACGCTGCCACAGATACGGTACGCCGCCAACGACGTACGACTCTGCGGATGGGCGGGATGGCGGATGGCTGCAACGGCTGCTGGCGGTAGCTGCCGGGACGCGCGCGCAGTCGCGGAGGCGCAACGAGGAAGCGTGTGATCTGTACCGATGGTTCCCAAAATTCCCTGCCGTCGCGGCGCTGTATGTTTTGCAAAGGGTCTATCACGAAAACACGAAAAGTCCATTCGTTCCCCTGAAATACAAAATTTTATCTTTCAAGCCGTGCCTGCTCTGGTTTATAGTCGTCTCACACAGGCAAAGAACCGCGTTCCGTACGCTGATGAGATGCAGGTATTGCGGGAATTGCAATATCAGTGTTGCCGGTAAACAGCGCCCCGGCTGATGACCGCTGTCAGGGCCACGGCAAAATAACAAAATAAGCAGTCTCTTATGCGTCACGGCGAGAATATGGGTGGGACACACTGCAGTCGGCGACCACACATGTCTATGAAGCGTTCCAGCATTTCCTTCGTAGCTGCCGCATATAAGGACTCGTCTAACGGGTCTGTAGCACTGTCTTCACTCGAAGGAGTATCTCAAAGCACCTCCGTCCGCACACACCATGAACACCTTCGTGAGTACACTCCGTGAACGCTGCAATTTCGAGAGTAACTGCCAACAGCCAACAGGAACCACAAATTGGGCGGAGTGAATTATTTATCTGCGTAACGCAGAACAATCTAAATAGATATTTGTTTCTACTACCAGGCGATGCTTCGTGGATTTTGCAGTGATTTGATACAGATAGTGCCACACATTTGTTCGCTTCACTACTAGGTATTTGAGTCAATGTTTGGAGCCGTGTCTACGAAGCCATCTACAAACAGAAATCGTACCTCAGTTGGCCATCCCTTATCCGATATCGTTCCTGGTTTCAACCTCAAGTAGGTGTATTCTTTTTGAGCGTCTTAAACTCGGCTCTTGCTTTATCGAGTGCAATTTGTAAAACAAAAAAATAATAAAAGTAGATGTACTCCTTGCTTCGCATTATAAATAAAGTGTCGTCACAAGCCTCCAAGTATAACTTTTTCTAAGGGAGCGGTGTTCAATGGCGGCCTTAGGTAGTTCCGTCTCTGTTTACAAAGTCTGGAGCGCAGACTTCTACAACGCTTCCTGAGCGTATAATTTGCCGTATCAAGTTTTTTTTTTTCAACGATAAGTAAAAACTGCTTCCTAGCATACGCTATAAACAACGCTCTCACATATTGCTTAAACATAATTTTTGACTCACTATCTAATCTAAAGGCCGTTCCTTCATGTACTTGCAGGACGCCCTCGTTCCCTGCCTCGTCCTGCTGGCCGCCACCTGCCAGGCCGGCTACGTAGCACCGTACGCCTACCACGCCGCCGCCGTCCATGTCCCCGTGGCCACCACGGTGGTGCGTCAGCCAGTGGCGGAACACCACAGCGAGGTGGCCTACGTGCCACCCCACGCCCACGGGTACACCATCAGCCAGCAGAAGGTCGTCCAATCCAAGACCACCATCACCAAGCACGACCCCTTCTTCGGGTGAGCCTGTCTTTATCGTGGAAAACCGGATATGTTTCAGACGATTTGCCCTTAGAGTAACTAGGCGCGCAGCAGTGTGAACATGAACCATTTTTGTTTATAATTTTTATGACTTATGATCGCGTTTTCTGTTGTGGCCTGGCATGATATGCGACTTTCATGCATAAGTATGGTTTGAACACCTTAAAGTTTGGACTTGCTGCCGTACACGCACGTTGAACGAACGTTTCCTCGGCTTGACGAGATAACTCATAAACGGTTATGTGTCCCTCTCCAGTCACGTAATACAGACACAAAGTTAGATTATTGCACAAAATAAAATGCGCGCTGTTTATAAAGAAGGAAGTCTAACAAATATTGTGGTTCGAAAATTTGCTCCTAAAGTTTTTTTCGCTACCTGTATTAGTGAACAGTTGATTTAATTTGGAGACTAAATCATAAAACGTCTTTTTTACCCGCAGTACCCACCACCAATCCGAAGTGCACCACGCTCCAGTGGTGACCAGTTCTCGCAGCTCCGTGCATCAGAGCCGAGGTGGACATTTCGTGCACCGCCCAGTCGTCACCATCGTCTACTAGGCACATTTAACTTCCGAAATCATAATATTCATGAGTTTTCAATTTTACACTTCTAACGCAATAAATGCAAGTCACTCTTCCCGTCAGGACTGACTTGCAACTAAAATGTTCGGTTATTCACGGTTTTCTTGAAGAACCACTGAATTGGTATATCACCGTGATGGATTACTAGAGGAAAATGATTCAATATAATATGAACAAGAATGTACGATGGCTGCATTTTTCAGTGAAGCTGCATATGACTCGTTGGTCGTTTTTTTTTTTTTTTCTGTTTTCGTCGGCAGAGCAGTTGTAGACAACATAGTCGACAGAAAACCATCGAGCGCGCCTTATCACCGTTCGCGCGCTCCTCATCATCAATGATGTGGTTTTGACACTTGTTTTACAAAAAAAAAAAAAAACACAAAACAAGCGTCGAAACCACATGATAGATTATAAGGCGCGCGCCAAGGATGAAAGTCACGTAGCGCTCCCTTATGTGTTTCTATGTGATAATTGCGGTTCTATAAGCTGCAGCGGCAACGGCAGAGAACGAAGTGGGGAGTGATGTCACTAACCCCGCTAACAATGCGCAGCACGGTGCGCTCCCCGTATGTGTTTCTCGGTAAACATTGCGATTGCATAAGTTGCCGCATCAACGGCTGAGTACGAAGTAAGAAGTGACGTCACTAGCCCCGCTAAAAATGCGAAGCACGTATCGCTCCCCGTATGTGTTTCTCGGCATACAATGCGGTTGCATAAGCTGCCGCAGCAACGGCTGAGTACGAAGTAAAAAGTGACGTCACTAGCCCTGCTAACAATGCGCAGCACGCAGCGCTCCCCGCATGTGTTTCTCGGTAAACATTGCGATTGCATAAGCTGCCGCAGCAACGGCTGAGTACGAAGTAAAACGTGACGTTACTAGCCCTGCTAACAATGCGCAGCACGCAGCGCTCCCCGCATATGTCTCTCGGTAAACATTGCGATTGCTTAAGCTGCCGCAGAAACGGCTGAGTACGAAGCAACGTTATTAGGGTATTCACTTGGGCTAGTTGGTGGTACATTTCAGGATTAAAAGCGCTAAAAAGACGAGGACCAGTAAAAGAAGACACACACACAGTAGAGCGCACTTGCAACTGAGGTTTAAACTGATTTAAACCAAAGAAGAAACATATATGCCTTGTCACAACCACGTGGATAGTTCTTGACAAGGCATTTATGTTTCTTCTTTGCTTTCAATCAAATTAAACCTCAGTTGCAAGTGCGTTCTACTGTGTGTGTGTCTTCTTTTACTGGTCCTCGTCTTTTTAGCGCTTTTAATCCTAAAACGTTATTGGAGAGTTTTAGGGAACCGGAACAAAATACGATCGATAAAGAAAAACAATCGATACCTTGGATCGGGCGAGTCGACCGATCGTGTGCCACTAAACGGCTTTGGGAGAACCGTATTTGCAGACGAGAGCAGACAATCGGTACAGGACGCGCCCCCTGGCAACGGAAACCTGCATCGGCCTCGTTGAGAATGTAGATACTTGCGTGTGTTTGTACAAATCGCAGAAACTGAAGTAAATAAAAATCCCATCCTAAAAATATAGAGAACCTAAAACAATGTATACCTACTTATAGTTCGTCTCGTTTTTTTTGTACTCGAAAAATGCGCTTCAGCAATACAAAACCTGGTGCTCCATGGCGTGTCGCCACTGGCACTGCGAAGTTCTAAGATGTTCGTCTGCTAAAGGAGCAGACGAGCTTTCCGACAACAATGGTGCTCGATCTTTTTGACGATGACTTGGAGCTGGCTCTATTCGGCGAAAACAATTTACAAAACGTTCTTTTGTACGACTGTCTGCGGCAAGGCATGGGACGTTCAACTTGGCGTCGATGGACGAGGAGGACGTCGTACGGCAGTTCAGTTTCACAAAGGAGGATCTGCCCCATCTCCTATCGGCGCTGCGCATCCCGGAGACGTTGACAACCAACTGCTGAATCTGGGTGTCAGGGGCTTGTTTGCCACCGTATTTTTTTTTTTTTTTTTCAGTTTACCCGATTTATATCCTCGGGGAATAAAATAGTTCCTCGGTCGTACATGGTAACTTGTTTTGTAAGTCATACGTTCTTCTCAGTGGGCAAGCTTTGGTGTTTTACATCAACCAAATATGATGTTTACTCCAACCACGTCCTGATATGCTGAAAAGTCGCCGACAGCAAACTCGATTTGACACACAAATAAGAACACGCTCGCGCGCGCTTGTCATCAACATTCGAAGTCGTCTACCAGCGATCCTGTGTCTTTCCCTCGAGGCCCACTGCAGGGTCGAGTATTCAGAAAGTTATGGACAAATAAAACTAGAAAAATTAAATCGCGAAGAAAATGCAAAGGTAACAGAAATATACTCACTTTCTCAGGTTCTCAGGCGTTCTCAGGGGGTTTCTCAGGGCGGTCATTTTTCTTGTACAAAGTTACGAGGAGGTCAATCCGTTCGCTCCTCGCAACGAGAAGTTTTTTTTCGACGCCGCGTTTAAGCCTTTAAGGACGTCATCCCAAAGGGCTGGAGTAAAAAAAGGATTAGCGCCTAGCACCTCCCGAAGTAGGAAGGTATCATCTTCCGCTGAAAACCGCTTGCGAGGAGGAGGCGGAGGGACGGAGGTAGATACGGCGCCCATGTTGCTCTCTTACGGTAAAGATAGCAGACGATCACGGTCGTACGCCCGCGAACCGATCGTTGAGCCGTGTACGGTACGACCACGAAAAAACTAAATAAATAAATAAAGGAAAACCTGTAACTTTACTGCTGTGCACGTATTAAAACTATCACCCAATATTTAAAGGGCTCGTTTTATATGATATATGTGATTAGCATTAGAACACAAATTTTTAATTCATGCAACATTTTTAAACTAAAAAGTATCCAGAGCCTTGATGCAGAAGGCTGTTGCTCACTCTGTTGACACTACAGATAACCCTCACTCATAAAGCAGCTGTAAAAACGGGTGATAAGTGCTCGAAATGCACATCCCAACGTTTGTATGAAAAAAAAAAACAACTTAAAACATGAAAAAAAAAACCGCTTAAAATATGAAAAAAAAACTTAAAATATGAAAAACCTTAAAACATGAACTTAAAATATAAAAAAAACTGAAAACATAAAAAACTTAAAATATGAAAAAAAACTTAAAATATAAAAAAAAACTTAAAACATAAAAAAGCTAAGAATATAAAAAAAAAAACTTTAAAATTTGAAAAAAAAAAGGCGTATGGGCCAACCGGATTTAAACTCTCCATTACCACTCCCCTACGAGCTCACGAAATCAACGCTCCAATCCACTGAGCAACTGAGCAGACTGTTTCCTCCTTTGCTAAACATTAATTTATCTCTATTGAGGATGTCCTATTGCGTTTCGTTTCGTATTCTTTATCTTATTTGCTGACTCCAACATTATGCACTTGCTGTCACATATGGCACTCCTGCCAGGCACTACCGCGAGTTATTTTATTCATGTTTGAAGTCACGGCACGCTCTCTCCGCCAGCGAAATCGCCGTTTTGCTAAAGGCCCTGTCATATTGAGGAAACACGGCGGAAACATCAACAAAACATGTTTCTCAACAGTCGGGAAACATGTCGGCTGTCGGCTCTGTTGCCCGACAACCCTGTCACATTGAGGAAACAGCAACACAACATGGACGACAGCGACAATGTTGTCTCAATGTGACAGCTTTTGGCAACGGAAATCTCGGCATCTTGAGTCGGACGACACGTGTTGCCCATTTCGGTGGCTGAGCGAGTTTTTTTCCAGCAACACGACAACATCTATATTTTTCAGTACAGATAGTCGCACGGGAATACTTCAATAATTGAACTCCCCATTTCTAATCAGCCCCATCACTATTGCAATTAGCACATCCCTTCTTGCACTGTGTGGTATGTCGGAGCGGTCGAGTTTATTCGATCAGTTCAGTGTTTCGCTCGAGATGCCGTCGAACCCTTCAACTGTGCCGTTCATTTCGACTGAGGAGTCGAAAATGATCACGATACGATGGTTGAGGAACGTCGATTTTTGTGGGACGTACGAGATGAGCGATATCACCGACGTGATCTTAAAGACAAAGGATACAGCGACATCGCGGAAGCGCTGGTCCATTTTGAACGCGGCTTCTTGCGCGGCGGCAGCTGATCGTCAGAATCATCTGTATCGATGGCACAAAGAAGCACCAAAGCAGAAGCTGCTGCTGTGGCCGGCGCGTATGCCATCCTGCAAGGGTCTAGCCCTGTAGCAGAACGCAACTGCCAAATCCAGAGAACACGAGATGGTTCGCGCGGCTGATGAATCGACTACGGTAGAGCGACGGCGATGTGACGGCGATCCAAAATGGCAACGATTTGAGGGGCGAGCGGAGCCAGCAGATCTGAGCCTAGCCGCCTATAGACGTTTCCACTGTTTACAAAAATCACAGTCCACACGTGTTAAATCACAGTCCAGAACGCGCACGTTCGTCGCATCGGAAAGCGAGCAAATCACGCGCCATACGCACGAACACTGAAAATAGAACCTGCCAAGTGTCCTTTTTTGGAAAGGTCTATACTTCGTTTCAGCTTCGGTCCAGACGCAGCCGATGCTACAAGCGCGAGCATGTGGCCCAAAACAGTGCTTGCACTGCACGAGCGCGCGTGCTTGGCAGGGATAGAGGCAGCGCGCAGGAGAGGAGACAATTTGTGTTCTTCCGACACGCTTTCCCGGTGTGACAGGGTGTTCCCCGAGTGTCGGAGAACAAGTTGGGAAACATGATTTTCGGACGACAGCAACATGTTTCCGGACTGTTGCTGTTTCCGCAATGTGACAGGGTCCCCGAAAACATGTTTTCCTCGTGTTGAAGGTGTTCGAGGCGGGGTTTAAGCCGCACGTCCGGAGGCTTCCTGGCTCGTGACGACGACCATTTCCCGAAGTGAAGAACCCAGGGGTCCAGTGGAGGTGGGAGAATTGGTAACGTAACGAACGGTTTAATTACATGGTTGCGATACAGTCGTCAAATCCGAGAGAACCACGGAGCAGCCTCACGCTCCGCCTTATATAGGGTCCGTTTTCTCCCTCACTCTCCGCCAGGGCAACAGGTGCGAGTAGCAAACTGCCGCCAAGTGCGTTGCAGCAAAGACCGCCGCGTCGTAGCCAGAAGTGCATCGTAGCCCTGCCTCTCTCCCTTTCAAGTGCGATGTAGCCAAAGTTCTCCGCAGTTAGGTCATGCCTCTCTCCCCTCCGGAGCGCACGAACCCACACGCACACACACACACGTCCCGTTGACGTCACGGACGCGTTGAGACTCGTTTTGGGCAGGCTTCGACAGGTGGGCGACAGTCCTGAACAGATCGTGACTCGTTTCCGCAGCGTTGAAACTCGGAAGAAGGTTGCCGAAGGTTCCATTCTTAACAAAGGACAAAGTTCTCCGACTGTTTCCGCAGTGTGACAGGGCCATAACCAAGCAAGACTGTCCATGTCGGCCATTGGTCGTGCCGGTTGTGCCTTACGGTTCGACCACCGCATTACGGTACGATTGCAGAAGACAAGCGCATGCGCAGTTCGTACCGAAGGGCCCATCGTACCGTATCGGATGTGCAAAAACGGTTCCCTAAAACTCTCTATTCGATTAGCTCAGTTACGGAATGCTCATAGGCGCTGCATGCACGAACAGTACCCCCCATCACTCACGACGACTCGCCTGCCGTCGCTCGACGCGCCGCCGGACGGCTGCTTTGGTAACTGCGCTGTATTCTATGCACTTGATTCTATGGGAATCGGGATACGTACACATCGCGACACTGTTAGCGCTAGGGGTGTCGCGAACCACCCGAGGTTCGAGTTCGACCAGGTTCGACTTTTTCGAACTTTTAGTGAAAAATTCGACGAACCTTGTATTGAGGTTCGACTCGTGTGCGCATGCGTGACAGGCTGGCCAGTTGGCTTCGGATTGGATGGTGATGGCTAACGGATGAATTAAGGGCAGCGCTGATTGGTTAATTCAGTTAATACAGTACAAAAAATTAAGTTATTAACTTCTTCAGTGATTAGAATTGGTTTCTTTTAATTACAACTGTTTATATAATAAAATAACCCTTTGCATAAAAAAAAATTCTCCAAACGTAGACATGCTTGTATCAAGGTCTGGCCACACTGTCCACAAAGTCGAACCGGTCGAATCTGGCGAAAAGTTCGAAGGTTCGTCGAACCGGTTCGACCCAGTCGAACCCCGAAAGTTCGACCTAAAAATCTGGTTCGACAAAAGTTCGCGACACCCCTAGTTAGCGCGAACAGTCGAGAGGCGTCAAATTCGTACCGGTGGCGCCACCTAGCAGTTTCTGATGGTGAACCTCGCACATGCGCAGAAACGTCATAGGGTTCGAGAGTACAACGACCTGCTCCAAAACAATGTTCAGACCGGCTCATTTGAGGAGCTCGGGTATGTTTTTCTCGAGATTTTGCGTCTGCATTCTAATAGACTTTCTCGTCTGCTTTGACGTTCTTCGTCCGCGCGCCCACCACGTCTGCGTGGTCGGTGTTTCCGTTCTGTGCGTCCTTTCCAACGTCTGCTTCGAGTACCGCCGCGTTACTCTGAGGTGAAATTCGTCAAGGTGCCCGCGCCGGCTAGCGGTCGTAGGGAACATTTTGGCGTCCGCTTTGACGTTTTCGGGTTGTCGGCGCTGTTTCTTGACGTCGCGTCTCTCCGAAGGAAATATTGTTGAAGTGCTCGCGTCGGATGGCGGTCGTAGGGGACATTTTGGCGTCCGCTTCGGCGTTTTCGGCTTGTCGGCGCAGTTTCTTGACGTCGCGTCTCTCCGAAGGAAATATCGTCGAAGTGCTCGCGTCGGCTAGCGGTCGCAGCGGCCCTTTGGCGTCCGCTTCGGCGTTTTCGACATGGAGGCGCTGTTTCTGGACGTCGCGTCTCTCGGACGGAAATTTCATCGAAGTAATCGCGTGGGCTAGCGGTCGCACCGGACTTTTTGCTGTCCGCTTCGGCGTTTTCAGCATATACAATAAACGCAGCGACTATATTTTTGTGGTGCTGCGTTTGCCTTTTTGGTTGCGGCGGAAAAGCGCTATTCTAAGACTTGCCATTTCTTTTTCCAACCTCATAATTTTTTAGTTATTTTCTCCCCATTTTCAAACATTTTTTCTTATTTTTTTGTAAATAAAGTGTTATCCTCCTTACTTGTCCTTCTTCCTTGGACTTACCACCAACTCCCAATCCGACGATGGCTATTGCCGCATCACCTGTGCCGTGCATCTCCAAACCCTCGTATTATCCTCAACAGGCAAAGCAAAAATTGCTATGCATGTGTTAGGAGCTTTGATGAAGGAGTCGGAAAAATCTGGGGCACGAGGAGCGTCATTCAAAATACGGTAAAGCTAACTGGTGTGCGTAGACCAGGGGCTGATCCAAGGGAAGGGGGGCGACGAAGGTGGCCGCCACCCCCCCCCCCCCCCCCCCTTCCCCGTTCTCGGAGGGCAATTTGACATGGGTGGACCCCCCGGTGCATAAGAGAGAATGGGAGAATAGTATCCTTACAAATTGTTCGCCCCCACCCCCCATCAAAACGGAGTCCAGGATCCGCCCCTGGCGTAGACGCTGCAATTCCAAGACTGAGTGTGCGGGTTGCGCAAGCAGGCGACAACGCGCAGAGGAAAACAATTTCGGGGACTGAAGTTGACTAGCCTTGCCGTCTGAGATAATTGGTATTTCGAGGTTCAAAAATTAAGAAAACTGCTCAAAAACACGGACAATAACGAGAAGGTAGACGAACAACAGCGGTGACATACGACTAATTTTTATTTGTGCAATCATCGAGTGTAAATAATGCAACGTCAACACGAAAAATAGCGCAAAAATGTCTGCGCGCTGATATAATTTTTTTTTTTTTTTTAATATAAGAGACGCCCTCTTTGTTTGGGACATTTGTAGCTTCCACGACGGTGCACGCAACGTCTGGGATGGATCAAAATAGAGAGCACGGGAGGTGAAACAGTTATGTATTTGTATTTAGCCACGCACTATACGCTAATATTGGATCAGCTTTATATCTAGAGTATTTAATGACGCTGCTAACTACTGCGTGGGTGAAACATTCAGTTTCACGTGTGTCTTTATTATATAAAGAAACCAGGTGACGATCTCCCCGTGCATTTCCTTTTCTCCGTTTATTGAATAAATTTTAGGAGCGGTTCTAAACCTGTCTCGCAATTTCTTTGAGTTTTTACATGTCACAAGTTCTGTATGGAGGGACAAGGATGCCAGCCGAACGGAAACACAATGGCGGGGAACAAAGACAGCACGAGCATGTTGACGACATTCACCTCAGAGGGAAATGACGTCAAGATATACAGCGACAGCAACCCGAAAACGCCGAAGCGGACTTCACGAAGACCACTTCGACCGCTAGGCGATGCGAGCATTTCGACGACATTCCCCTCGGAGGGAAGCGAAGTCAAGAAATACACAGACGACCCGAAAACGCCGAAGCAGACGTGACAAAGACCGCTATGACCTCTAGCCGTCGCGAGCACTTCAAGGGTATTCCACTTGGAGAGACATGACGTAAACAAACATAGCACTGACGAGCCGAAAATGCCGAAGCGGACTCCAAAATGTCCCCTATGACCGCTAGCCGACGCGAGCACATCAACGATATTCCCTTCGGAGAGACGCGACGTCAAGAAACTGCGCCGAGAAGCCGTAAACGCCGAAGCGGACGCCAAAAAGTCCCCTACGACCGCTAGCCGACGCGAGCACTTCGGCGACATTTCCTTCGGAGAGACGCGACGTCAGGAAAGAGCGCCGACAAGCCGAAAACGCCGAAGCGGACGCCAAAAAGTCCCTTACGACCGCTAGCCGACGCGAGCACTTCGACCACATTCCCCTCAGAGAGATGCGACGTCAAGAAACAGCGCCGACAAGCCGAAAACGCCGAAGCGGACGCCAAAATGTCCCCTAAGACCGCTAGCCATCGCGAGCTCTTCAACGACATTCCCTTCGGAGAGACGCGACGTCAAGAAATAGCGCCGACAACCCGAAAACGCCAAAGCGGACGCCAAAATGTTCCCTACGACCGCTAGCCGACGCGGGCACCTCGATTAAACTCAACTCGGAGTAACGCGGTGGATCTCGAAGCAGACGTTGGTAAGGACGCAAAGAACGGAAACACTGATCACACAGACGTGGTGGGCGCGCGGACGAAGAACGTCAAAGCAGACGAGACATTCTATTAGAATGCAGACACAAAATCGCGAGAGAAACAAACCCGAGCTCCTCAAATGAGCCGGTCTGATAATTGTTTGGAGCAGGTCGTTCTACTCTCGAACCCTATGACGTTTCTGAGCATGCGCGAGGTTCACCATCAGAAACCGCTAGGTGGCGCCACCGGTACAAATCTGGAGCCTGTCTAGATGACGCTTCAGCTCTGCTCTTTGGAACGCACAGTTATGAAACGTAAATCTAGATGGCGCTTCGAACGACTGCAGGCGGATTGAAGTGAGTGAGGGGGGTACCCCATTCCGCGGGAGTTCCACAACTGAGGTAATATAGTAACGTTGGTACGAAGTAAGAAGTGACGTCACTAGCCCTGCTAACATTGCGCAGCACGTAGCGCTCCCCGTGTGTGTTTCTCGGTAAACATTGCGATTGCATAAGCTGCCGCAGCAACGGCTGAGTACGAAGTAAGAAGTGACGCCACTAGCCCTGCTAACAATGCGGAGCACGTAGCACTCCCCGTGTGTGTTTCTCGGTAAACATTGCGATTGCATAAGCTGCCGCATCAACGGCTGAGTACGAAGTAAGAAGTGACGTCACTAGCCCTTCTAACAATGCGAAGCACGTACCGCTCCCCGTATGTGTTTCTAGGCATACATTGCGGTTGCATAAGCTGGCCCGCAGCGGCAGAGTACGAAGTGGGGAGTGATGTCACTTACCCCGCTAGCAATACGAAACACGTAGCGCTCCCCGTATGTGTTCGTCGGTAAACATAGGGGTTGCATAAGCTACCGCGGCAACGGCAGAGTACGAAGTGGGGAGTGACGTCACTTACCCCGCTAACTATGCCATGCACGTAGCGCTCCCCGTATATGTTTCTTGGTAAACAGTGCTGTTGCATAAGGTGAAGCGGTAACGGCAGAATACGAAGCCGGGAGTGACGTCACCAGCCCCGCTAACAATGTGAAATACAAGATCAATTCTTCATTACGCTGCATATCCTCGACACTTTCTTTATTTCAACCCACGACCGTGCAGGTAACCATACACAACACCAGCCGCAAATCGCGGCTTTGTCACTCTAATGGTATACCATCGGTGCGTTTTTAAAATCGATCTAAGCTGCTCACTAAACAATCTAAAACATACACAACAGCTGCCGCAAATCACGGCTTGGTTACTCCAATGATATATCATCGCTGCGGCTTTCAAGGCGATTTATGCTGCAGACTATAGACCGTTTCATTAGGGTCATAGCAGAGAGGGTAAAAGAGAAAAAAATGCTCTCCCCCTCTCACCCCGCATGTCGTCTGCTCCGCCGAGTGGGCTGTACGTAGCGTCCGGCTGGCGTGCAAACTGTATTTAAAATCGCGTCATTTTGGAACTTTTAAGCGCAGATGCGCAGATTTTGGTTTGCCAGTTGTCGTGTAATACTATGCTACATAAAAAGACTCACAGGGTCCAATTGCGCTGTTACCTGCGTGCAAATAAAAAAAAAAAAATAGGGAAAACTGTGTCAGATTGGCCGGTCTCTCCGGCGAAAAGTAAATCCGCTTGCTGTACCTTTTTTACTATACAAAGTTCGTACTGGTGTAGGCCTTTAGCGACCATGAGTGGAAGTCTGAAATAATAAATAAAAACGTGCTCTCCTGCCGCAATACACCCAGTAGTTGAGGGTAGTACTGCCGGCTGACTCAACTGCTATTTAAGTAACGGAAAAAAGATATGGTAGTTGATCATTTACAGAAATAGAACAACAGAGAGCTATGGGATGATTTTGGAGTAGACATAACTATTCTAAGAACGCGAACTACTTCACAACGGCAGCCACGAGCAAGAGTTCGATGTTCCGTACAGACCGCCGATACAGCTCAAAGATGGAGAACGGCAACCTCCCGGTTTGTCGTCTGCTAGCGGGGTCGGGCGCGTGCCCTCTCTTTTGTTTTACCCCGCCGAACCCGCTGAATTTCCCGGATGTATGGAGAGGGCGCTGAGGTCGAACAAAATGGTGCCGCCCAGAGAGCGCTAAATGGAATGGTCTATACAATCTAAAAAGAAAAATCGCCAAGGACTTCATGTCAATACTAAAAAATGCAAAATATTGTAATATATTTGCTTTCGAGAGAGCGCAACCTCACTGCGAGCATTTCAGAAATGCCGCTGCAGCTGTTTTTTTATGGCCATAACGGCTTGCCGGCCAATGAGAAGTACGGACAGATACATCGGCTTATCTAATCTAAGCTTCTAAGACGATACTACTTCTAATAAAGATAGCATTTGGGTGAGAGACTGAGAGACATTTTTGACATAAGGCATAAAGGGCAGTTCATTTTACGCAGAAAGGGCGACGTACTATCACGATCAATATGAGTGCGAACACCGCTCCGCATGACCCGCGTAGAGTTCCTGTATAGGCTCCCAACGGGAGCCAGAGTTGCGCGTTCATCTTCGTAGCGCCGTCTTTCCTGCAGGGCATGTTGATCCCGCTCCTCACGTGACTGAATTCGGCGAATAGCGGCGCCGCGCGTTCGAGGAGCGCGGCGAGCTCAAAAGCAGGGGAACGTACGCAGGGGCGCGTGCAACGTCTACTTTCCTGCACGGCACTTGATCTGGCTCCTCACGTGATCGGATCTCGGCGAATAGCGCGACGGCTCGTGGAAAACAGACGCGCAACTCTGGCTCCCGTAGGGAGCCTATACAGGAACTCTTGACCCGCGGTAATATCAGTGCCCCATGGCGATTGCTCTTTGAAGTATAAGTGCACATTGCAGTCGAGACATATCGTCTCAAGCGATCGCCGCACCACTTTGCCCTTGCGGGTCATCTGCTAGGGAAAAACGGTCCGCGAAACTGCGAAGCAGTTCACCATTGACGAAGCGCATTTTTCGCTAGCAACGTGCCCCAGCAGAAATAACTGTTATAAATATTTTTAAGGTCATCTATTCGTTTGGGGTGTTTTAGTAGATTATTCCAATTACTCCGATAACAATACCCGATGCTTCTTCAGCGCCTTTAAGCATACATCATATAATCGGAGGTATCAAAACAATCAACTAAGACTGCCTATATTACTTCCTCTGCGCGATTCTTGCGAGAGCATAGGACCACCAACGCACACAGGCAAAAAGTTTGCGCGGTGCGAGCGTGATGATACGCTTCATCATGGAAAACAGCGCGAAATAATAAAAACGACGGGGACGTCCCGTGCGTTTCTTCTGCGTCATCGTCGTTTTTTTGAGCTGTTTACCATGATGAAGCGTATTACCCACGCTCGCACCGCGCTAACATCTTGCCTCTGCGCATTGGTGGTCCTTTGCTCTCGCAAAACTCACGCGAATGAAATAATAGGCTGTCTTAGTTGATTGTTTTGATGCCTCCGATAACAATATTATGCAGGCTTAAAGGCATCGGCGAAGTATCGGTTATTGTTATCGAAGTAATGGGAATAATCTACGAAAGCATACTAATCAAATAGATGACCCTAACAATATCTATCCAAGTTATTTCTGCTGGCGCTCGATGCTAGCGAAAAATGCACTTCGTCATTGGTGAACAGTTTCACGACTTCGCCGACCGTTTTTAGCTAGCAGACGACCCGGAAGTGAAGAGTGGCGCGGCGATCGCTAGAGATGTTATGTCTCGACCGCAAAGTGCACTTATACTTCAAAGAGCAATCGCCAGGGGGCACTGATAATACCGCGGGCCCTGAGCCGTTTATTGAGAGAGTTTGGCCATACATTGGTTTGAATAGGCGAGCATCTCGGGCCAACCACAGGCCGCGAAACAGCCCCTAGCGGTGGTCGCGTGCTCTAAATTTGTGCCACGGGCCCACGACTATACCAACTATACTTCGTTTCACCTTATGTGCGAGCGAAGGCAAAACTGGAAGCGCGAGCACGGAAGCTCCGTGCGTTCAGGCTTTGCTCGAGCGCGCGAGCTGGGGAGAAATGCAAAAAGCGCTGGTCTCGCGCTTCTAGCTTTGGCTTCGCTCGCAGGTAAAGTGAAACGAAGTATAATTTGAGCCGTGCCGAGCGGAACTCCGCGTCTCAAGACGCTCGCGCACCCCACCCTTTGCACTGCTTTCTTTCAGCCAGTCTCAGGACGCTGTTCTAGCAGTGCAGACAAAGGCATGGGCACGAGCGCGTGGCTTTGGAAAGTGCCTCCTATGCACGAGGTCTCGTACAAACAATAGCGTTTCGCTGAGCTAGGCTCACGCGCCTGTGCCTTTGTCTTCACTGTCGACATTTGTGAGATGGAGTAGAGGTCTCCTGATTGGTCGACGCTGTGTCACAAATTTAGTTTACGCTCTAAGCGTGGGGGGAATATTCGGCGCTGGCAGCGGCCTTTGCTCCGCCTATTGTCCAAACTCTCCTAATATACGGCTCTGCGCTGGCCTAGAGTGCCTTGATACACACGCGCGCTTTTGCTTGAGTGGTGACATCTCAGCCATTTTTACGCCCAATCGTTTTTTTATGCATTTTGAAGGACGCGCAATCCGGTGTCAATCAGCTCGAGCGCGTAGCTTTGGCTAATGCATAGACGCCATTTTAGCGCCCAGGTCACGCAACGAGTGCGCGAGAGCGTCACGCGCTGAACATTCAGTGCAACAATGGATGTCTTCACCCTGAGACAGACAGACATGTAGGCACCCTACGCGGGCCTAGAGTTCCTGTATAGGCTCCCTACGGGAGCCAGAGTTGCGCATTCGTTTTCCCCGCGCCGCCACGCCGCTATTCGCCGAGATCCATCACGTGAGGAGCAAAGCATCCGGCGCCGTGCAAGAAAGCCACCTTTACGGTCGCTCCGCCGACGTTGCTCGCACCCCGGTGTGTGTTCCCCTGCTTTCGCCTCCTTCTCCTTCTCTCCTGTTTTCTATGCGCGGCGGCGCGCGCGACGCCGCTATTCGCCAAATTTAGTCACGTGAGGAGCAAAGCATCCAGGGCGTGCAGGGAAGCCGGCGCTACGGCCACCCGCCAAGGCTGAATGCGCAACTCTGCTACCGTAGGTAGCTATATACAGGAACTCTACGCGGGCCACGCGGAGCGGTGTTCGCACTCATATTGATCGTGATAGTACATCTCGCGTTTTGTTGATGTTCGCGCGCCAGCGACGGGTGCACATGCGATGGAGATTACAGTTTGGGCACGTTTCGTTTCTCACTTCACATAAAATTGCGCGGACAATCACGCGACATGTTTCGAATATACAGCGTTCGCTGGTGCAACGTTTCAATTATATTGCGTCATTATTGTCTGGAAGCTCCGTTGACGTTGCGTCGCCTGGTGTCTCGCGTAAACCACAACTGATCCGACTCAGAACAGCTAGCGCCAAACACGTTCGCTAGGACGCACTGCACAAAAGGCTTGGTCGCAGCATCGTGTCCTTTGCCCTTGCACCCAGGGTAAGACAATCCTTCATATCGACGACGTTTCTTGTTTTTGTCGTTTTTTTTTTTTTTTCTTACTGCTCGTTTACGCCTTTAACAGCCGCTTCTTGTTCCAGCGTATGCATCGGCCGCCCAATGTTTGCGCGCAATGGCTTAGGGTGCCGAGGGAAAGGGGAAGCAAAGGCAAGAAAGCGCAGGTGACGAGGGGTGTGATCACATGACCCCCAGCGCAGTTGCGATTGGGCGAAGGTGCTGCGGCTCAACTGCGACTATAATAAACTAAAGAGCGAGGGTATCACTGCTGAAGTCGCCCAGTGCAGGCGACAAAGCCACTTGCTATAAACGCGGGAATCATGCAATCGTTTTCGGCAACACGCAACTTACCCGATAAACAAGCCCAGTACAGCTGATGTTGCAAAAAGACAATACCCTGAATTCCTGACAATGCAAACTCATTAACCGCTCACTCACACTGGAAACGGATCCGCGTTCGCCAAGCGGTTGCGAACGCGGTAGTATACATAGGTTGCACTGACGTAATTTGGTCCTCCTTTCTGGTGGCCGAACTTCCTCGAGCGTAGCCTTTACTGTGCATATTCTACGAGCAGTACACGAGCGTCGCGAGCGAGTGGAAACGAGTGAGCACAGCTTCATTATAGACGATTGCAAACAGGGCATCTGGCGGCCGCCATGCTCTTCCTCGTGTGAGCAAGCACGTGGAATTCCAGGCCTGCCAAGGCTATCTTCACGTGCATGCAGCACGTGCTTGCACGGATGGGGCACCAGCCGGGACGCCATGCTTGCAAACGTCTATTCTTCGTTTCACTTTATCTGCCAGCGAAGCCAAAGCTAGAAGCGCGAGACCAGCGCTTTTTGCGTTTCTGCCCAGCTCGCGCGCTCGAGCAAAGCCTGAAGGCACGGAGCTTTCGTGCTCGCGCTTCCAGCTTTGCCTTAGCTCGCACATTAGGTGAAACGAAGTATAACAGCAGGTTTTGGCCACCAGAAAGGAGGAAGGATATGACGTCACGTGCAACCGATGTATAATGATCCAGTACAATTGCACGCGCACTTGATGTCATCGAGTGCGCGTGCAATTGTACTGGATCCTTATAGACATTTTCTTTCACGGCGCCGCCATCTTGACGATTGCGGCGCCGACGACGCCGTCTAGCGGCTTAGAAAAAGAAATACCCGCTAGTTCTGGCAGCGCAGCTATCTGGGTAGGCAACGGTGTGGGTATGGGGGAAACTTGGCAAGACTTGGCTATGCTGGGCTGCAATAACTTGGTTTGAGCTTGTCCGGTTGAATCCAGCTGGCTACTCACAGGCCATCACCTTGCCTCCTCGAGAGAACGACGACGAAGACGGTGGGGTGTTTTGATTGAGTTTCGACAACGAAAGAATATATTAGCCGTTTAATGTAGTCTATGCAGGTAAGCTCTCGGCATTTGATAGCTCCATCTTGAGTGGTGGCATGTAGACTTTTTCATAAATTTCACATACCATGGGGCTTGCAGCGACAACCTAATTGGACCATCTGCACCGGGAATCAAAATCGGTCCTCTTGTCGTAAACGAAGTGGTCGTGAGGCTTAAACGTGACGTTGAGTCTGATACGAATCTCTCGCGATTGAAGCTCGCAATCGACTGACTTCATAAATAAGGATTCTTGGGGAAAATGCGAAGCTCGATAACATTGCAGCCACACTCGCGCTGCAGCTTCTTGTGCTCATGGCACACTTTCTGCTATTGCTCTTATGCTTTTTAAAAATATTTACCCATCCGACGACCAAGCAGTGGTAGCCAGACAACCGTAGATTTTCGGAAATTGCAGCACGGTAAAAAGGAGGACTCGGAACTAACTCATGCACGACGTCCGTTTTTAAGCCTTTTCGCCCATACCCTTGGCGGTTGCATACCCTGTATCAGCGGGCAATCCAAAAATGCACCAGGTCGAGGGTACGTCAGTTACTGGCTGGTTTGAGGTTATGCGAAAAAGGTCTATACAACCGCGTTCACAACCGCTTTGCGAACGCGGATCCGCTTCTAGTGTGAATGAGCGGTTAGGGCTGGAACTGCTAACTCTTTACTTTTAGGTGGCTATACTTTATACCGTCGGTGAGTTTTTTAAAGGCGATTTCTCGTACTGTAATGGATATGAATATGCCCAGTGAATACGACACAAAAAAAAAATGAAAGCCGTTTACAACTCCCTGTAACGCCGAATTAGAGCGCAGCTCTTGAGGAGGAGGGGAAGGCACGGGGTGGAGGGGGGGGGGGGGGGGTCACGTGACCTCGGGGGGGGGGGGGGGGGGTCACATGGCCTGGGGGTCACGTGACCTCGAGGGGTGGGGGGCGGAGAAAATTTTCCGCTAACTCAAGCGGGGAAAAGTTTCCGCTAGAATTAGCGGGAAAAATTTGCCGCTAAAATTAGCGGGGAAAATTTTCCTCTAGACTTAGCGGGGTAAATTTTCCACTAGATTTAGCGGGGAAAATTTTCCGCTAGATTTAGCGGGAAAATTTCTCCGCTAGATTTAGCGGGGAAATTTTACGCTCGATTTAGCGGGGAAAATGTTCCGCTAGATTTAGCGGGGAAAATTTTCCGCTAAATTTAGCGGGGAAAATTTTCCGCTAGATTTAGCGGGGAAAATTTTCCGCTAGATTTAGCGGGGAAAATTTTCCGCTAAATTTAGCGGGGAAAAGTTTCCGCTAAATTTAGCGGGGAAATTTACCCATGATGCACCGCGCGGTTACGCCGACGCCGCTCAAGCCGGAAACAGGCGCCTAAGAGCTGCACTCTAAAAAGAGCTATAAAACAATAATTGCCCTAATGAGGCATGGTTCTTACCTGTTTAGGACTATACTTGATGTTTGCGCTTTTTGATTTTTGTTAGGTATTCAAGGCGAGTGGATAAATTTATCAGAGTACAAGAAATCACCTCTCAAAGCCGCACAACTTATTTGCTTTCCTCACCGCGTAACCTTACTGCAAGTATTTCAAAACTGCCGCTGAGGCTGATTTCCATGGCCATAACATCTTGCCTGCCATCGAGATGTAGGGACAACTACGTCGGCGCATCCAATCTAAGCTTTTGCGAAAAAGATACAAGGGTAATATTTGTTTGGATGATAGTCATTGATATAAAGTATGCAGATGAGGTAATTTTGTGTAGAAAAAAAAACGAACGTCTTGCGCTGTTTTTTTTTTTTTTTTTCGTGCGCCAGTGGCGGGTGCGAATGCCTTGACAGGTACAATTAGGATACGTTTTTTTTTTCCCTTTCGTTTGGCATAAAAAGAAAAGAGGCTGAATTCTGGACAACAAGTATTTTTAGGGCATGAACTAGTAACGCTTTATATTAGGTACATGAGCACTGAAAGGGATGGTTAGGATTCAACTCACAGTAACAACCGTAACCACAACGGTACGTTTCTCCAACACGCGCTCAGGCCAGCTTCGGCCGGGTTTTCCAGCTTGCTCGAGTTCCTTTCTATCTTGATCGACTGCGGCGGACAGATTAGCAAAAAGCGTAAAGGGGTATCGGTCGGAAATAGATCTTCGAACATACTCGCAGTAATTCAGTCTAGACAGCGGACGGCTTGTTGGAGATCAAAATATCTCCGGTGAATACTCTAAATCAAAACAAACTGTATTTTGTTTAATTAGCTGTTTAGAGTTGGGTTTTCTGACCAGCTACAATTATATTGCGTCATTCACGTATCATCCACTATTCCAGTAATGCACTCTTTCCTGATGTGGATATCATAAGTCGAAGGCACTTTGGATAAGAAAAATGTGAATTAACTTTTTTATTTACCGCAGTACTAACGAAAATGACGTCGGCTCTCATTTGACTTTTAATAATTTAACTTCGCGTCTTAGGTCCCAGGTTATAGCCCCAAAAAATAACGCAAGGTTAAAAAAAAAAAAAAGAAACAACGTTTTACGGAAGTAACGATCAAGTTTTGGACTGCGAAACGCTCCACAATCTCTACAACTTTTGAAAGAAGCGCAGTTTATGGAAGAGCATAACATTTGGGTTGAATATTTGCTTCCACATCTCCTCACGCGCCCGCAATGCCGAGAGAGAAAAACGTGGAAAGGAGGTGACTACCGACTAAATCGCGTCTCGCGCCGTCAATATTGCATTGAAGTAATGTTTTGTTTTTTCGCGTAAAATTAAATTTTTTACACTCGTGTCCCCACCAGACTCTCTTAAAAAAACATGTTTTTTTTTTCTTTTGAGGGTCCTTTTAAGACTGCCTACGTGTAAGAATCCGAAAGCATTCGTACACGCAGCGCAATCCTACGAGCAGCGCGCAAGTCTTCGTTTTTCACACTGTGCTCCTGCGGTGACATCACGCTCCCTTCCCCAATGCGCACCCCCCCCCCCCCCCCCACTCGGCTCCACGGCTTCTGTGAGCATGCATGTGCGTTGCTCTGCTTTTCTTTGCTATGTTTTTGCTAGAAGCATGTCCGCTTTGACCTTGAGCGGCGTCGGTGGTTTCCCGTGACGAAGAACCTGATATAACGCGTCGCAACCAATGCGAATTTAGTTCTCAGTTCGCTGCATGGGCTTCGTTCCATGTGACAGGAGAATTTAGGGGCTGCCAAATTAGGTGCCGTTTTGCGCGGTTTCAAACGCTGACAAACGTCGGTTCGCTTCATGGGACAGTTAACTGCTTTCGCATTAATACCTTTTTCCGTCAAAATGATTTTCATACGCCTTCGAGGAGCGCAGCTGCGACGGCGGGTAGTTAGGAAATCCTTCGATTGATGCTTGATATAAAAATACAAAAAGCTGAATTTGGTAAAAACAAACTTTAAAACTCGAACGGATAACTATTTATAGTGGTGCACCAGGAAGTAAATCATTTTTACTATAGAAATATTACGTGCAATCATGCGGGAAATCAGTCAGCGATGCAGCGTCTTACCAAGTTTGGTTATATACCAAAATAAAAGTTGCTGACAAAAAAAAGTCCTTAGACATTCTGTTTTTTTTTTTATTTAGTGAAAACTCTTTATAGTAATCGTACATATGTCGAAAACCACGTATTTGAAAAGGCAGGCAGTCTATTTTGCCACGACGCGTTTTCATAAGATAGCCACATGGGCAATCGCTACTACACTACAATCACGGAGACAAGGAAAGTCTTTTTTTTCCCCTAAGAGGCAACAGTTTTATTTTTCAAGGCGCGCCTGCTCTGGTTTGTAGTCGTCTCACACATACAAAAAAACGTTTTCCGGGCGCTGATGAGATGCCGGTAGTGCTGGAATTTCAATATGAGTGTTGCCGGTTTAAGAGGGCTCCGGCTGATGACCGCTTGCAGGGTCGCAGCAGGAAAACAAAATAAGCAGCCTCTTATGCCTCACGACAGGAATATGGGCGGGACACTGTGTGGTTGGCGACCACACATGTCTATGTCACGTTCCAGCGTTTCCTTGATAGCTGCCCATAAAAGGACTCGTCTAAAGGGTCTGTCGCACAGTCTTCACTCGAACGAGTATCTCAAAGCACCTCCGTCTATAGACACCATGAACACTTTTGTGAGTACCCTCCGTGCCCGCCGCGATTACAGGAATATCCGCGAGCAGCCAGCCGGAATCCCAAATTATTCAGAGATGCATGTTTTTTTGTGCGTAACGCAGAACACTCTAAATAGATATGCGTTTTTACTACCAGGGGATGTTTTCTGTATTTTTACAGGTATTCGATCGACATACTGTAATGCATTTCTACGCTCCACCACTAGTTATTTGTGCCAATGTTGGCAGTCGTTTCTACGGACCACTCTACAAACAGAAATCGTACGTCTGTTCGCCAGCCCTTATCCCATATTATTGCTGGCTTTAACCTTCAGTTGGGGTATTCTTCTTGAGCGTCTTAAACTCGGCTCTTTCTTTCTCGAGTGCAATTTGCAAAACAGACTAATTCAAATTGGTGCGCTGCTTACTTTTCATTATAAATACAGTGTGGTCGCAAACCTTCATGTTTACCTTTTTGAAAGTGACCGGCATCCAATGGTGGCAATCGTTAGTCCGTCTGTCTTGACGGCGTATGGAGCGCAGACTTCCGGAACGCGTTCTACGCGTATAATTTGCCACATCAAGATATGTTTTTGTTTTTCGCGGCTATAAGTAAAAACATGCTCCTAGCATACGCTGGAAAGAACGCTCTCTTATATTGCTTAGATATATTTCTAAGTATCTAATCTAAAGCCCGTTTCATCATGTACTTGCAGGCCGCCCTTGTTCCTGCCTAGTCCTCCTGGCCGCTAGCTGCCATGCCGGATACGTGGCACCGTACGCCTACCATGCCTCCGCCGTCCACGTCCCCGTAGCCACCACGGTGGTGCGTCAGCCAGTGGTGGAACACCACAGCGAGGTGGCCTACGTGCCACCTCACGCCCACGGGTACTCCATCAGCCAGCAAAAGGTCGTCCAACCCAAGACCACCATCACCAAGCACGACCCTTTCTTCGGGTGAGTCTTTCTTTTTGCTGGAATACCGGCTATGTTTTAGATGATGTGCCCTTACAGAAACTTGACACGCAGCAGTCTGAACATGATTCATCTTTTTTGTATTTTGTATGACCTATGATGACGTTTTCTGATGTGATTCGTCATAGCATGCGAGTTTCTTGCTTAAATATAATTTGAACACATGGCAGTTTTAACTCGCTGTTGTTCGTGCACGCTGATGAAACTTTACCTTGGCTTGACGAGATAACTCAGAAACTGGTATGTGATCGGCTTCGGTCATGTGATACAGATACAAAGTTACATTATTGCGGAAACAGAAATTTGCCCTGTTTATAAAAATAAAATATAAAAATAATGGTAGTTCTACAATTTGCAACTAAGTTTGTTTAGCATCCCTGTACTATTGAACGTTTAGTTATTTCGGAAAATAAATCACGCAACGTCTTGTTTACCCGCAGTACCCTCCACCAGTCCGAAATGCACCACGCTCCAGTGGTGACCGGTTCTCACAGCTCCGTGCACCAAAGCCGAGGTGGACACTTCGTGCACCGCCCAGTCGGCACCATCGTCTACTAGGCATCTCACTTCCGAAATCATAATTTTCATGCATTTTCAATTTTACACTTCTAACGCAATAAACGCAAGTTATTTTTCTCGATAGGACTGACGTACAACTAAAATATAAGGTTAACAACGGTGTTCCTGAAGAACCACAGAGTTGGTCTATCGGCCTGTTAATTTATTAAATGAAAGTTATTATATAAAAAATAAAAAAGTATAATTGCTTAGATTTTTAGAATTACAAATGGGGAGTTACTAGCATGAACACAGTTGGCAAAAACACAAACGGAATCTAATGCTATGGCATTGTCTGCTTTGCGAATAGCAAACGAATAAAATTGGTCTGTGTACGCAAACTAGAAGAGAAATCAATATACGAGAGGCACCATACGCTTTGATTGCCCTTGGACAGCATGTGGCGCGGGGAGCAGAGTAAAGCTACCGCTCGTCGTTCCAGGAAGCTGGGTCCACGATAGTGCTCTAGACGAGCCTGCAGTTATTGTTTTACATATTGAACGGTGAGTTGGGCTAAAAGATTTCATTTATACTTGTGCACAACAGCAGGGCTCACGGCACCACTCCATATTCCCCTACACGTAGGGTTCAGTTTTGCATATAAAATTCAAATAAATATCCCCTTATGTAGAACCCTCTAACGGTGGTCTTGAAGCTAATAAATGGAAGTGAATAGTGAAGTTGGCGGAATAATTCCGTTTTAATATTGGCCATTTACATCCTTCCTCTTTCTTACCCCAGAAAGACACAGCGATGAACAGATAACCCATACAATAAACATACCCATCCCATCAACCCTTTCTTATTTCGCGGTTGCATACAAAGAGCTACAAAAAGCTTCTGATTAAAAAAAAAAATAATCTTTTTAAGCAATTTCATTTAGTAAAGTTGAAATTCCCTTTTTCATGACATTAGTTCCGGCTTATGAACAGGCGGAGTCTATACTGGTACTTTTCTGCCAATATATTAATACTTGCTGATGCCACCACGACTAGTGTTGTTCCAGGTCGCTAGAGTTTTCTTGTCTCGATTGACTGCGCCAGCCAGAGTGGCCAGAAATAGAGAGAGAGAGAGAGAGAGAGAGAGAGAGAGATTTCGTTGAAGAAAGGTGAAAAACTCAGTCATTAGCCGAACAGAAAGGCGTGTTCGGCTGGTGATAAGGCGAGAAACTGAGGGAGAGGGGGGAGATAAAAGGGCGCAGCGACGGGAAAGCTCCGAACTCTGAACGGAAGGATAGTGGGTAGTCAGAAAGGATCTGTCTCTGTCTTTGCACACTGTTCAAATGCGTTTAAACACCGAACGCTGCTGTCCGGCGTTCAAACGGTAGACACTATGCGAGAAGCAAACGACGCTCCTGTTCGCTTTAATTGGAGGGACACATTCCGTAAACACAAAATAAGTTATCATTTGCGTCTACCCACAATCTGTCTATTCAGAACTCGGCGCCCTGACGTTTTCGCGCGCTTCCTCAGTGTCTCTCCTAATATATATATATATTTTTTTTTGTCATACTCGCTGTCAGTCTCTGTAATGACAACGGACGACATTTCGGAGGTCTAAACGGCTTCGAAGGATGCGTCTGTGGAACTGTCCGACCGTGCGTGGTGGCATGCACATTCGAAACGAATATTAATTGTTGAACCTGCCAGTCAATACCAAAAGGATGGTTCAAGTTTGATTCTTGAGTGGCGTGTAGAAGGAGCGATTGATAATGATTGTGGAGAGACCGGTTTCTGACCGCTTTTGCTGCCACCAAATTTTCTGGACGTCGCCAACGTTTATTGAAACGCCAGTGCTCAGTTGATTCACCTGCAATTTCCATGGCAGTGCAGGAATCGATTGTGCTGGGGGTCTTGTGATCATGCTCCTCGCCACCTGCTCTCTCTCGCCTTCGGTTGACCGTTCCCTCGACGCTCGAAGTCTGTGCGCGCACGAATGCTTATGGCCGCAGGATACGCTGGAGAAAGCAGCGGCTGCTTGACAATCCAAAGATGTCCGTGAGAGCATCGTCGACATATACCCTATTGAAAAAGCCATTTTTATGAGACATTTCTTGTGTCAAATAACCACATATGAATCATACAAGATATATAAGAACGAATGAGAACCACATAAGAACTATATAAGCTATATAAGAACACATAAGAACCATATATTACAGTTATAACAAAACTTCTCACGAGTTCTTATATGGTTCTTTTTAGTTATTATGTAGTCCTTATGTGGTTCTTATATGTTCCTATGCCGGGTGATATTTTTATTCGAAAGAGAGTTTATTAAAAAAGCGTCTTTACTGCTATGTGAACGCCGTTTTCGCAAAGTGTTTTTCAAGCTCGGCGGACATTTGAGGGGCAAACAAACGTCACTGTCTGGTGAATAATTAACTAAAATTCGTTAATTAACTTTTTTATTAGCGAAAATTGACACATGGATCCAATTAGAAGCTTACTGAGCGTCATCGAAAGCCAGTGAATAAACTCTTTTTAGACAACTTAAGCTCGTCGGAAACTCGTGGGTGCGCCAAAGTTACCACTCGTGCAGCAGGCGCAAAGCTAGCAATGGCGGAACGCGGATGATTAGATCGTTATCGCTTTCCGCCACTGCTAGCTTTGCTCCTGCTTCACGAGCGGTAAGTTTTGCGCGCCCCCAAGTTTCCCAGGAGCTTCAAGACATTCTAAAAAGTGTTGATTCAGTTGCTTTCGATGACGCTGAGTAGGTTTTTTATTGGAACCATGTGTCTATTTTTACTACTGAAAAGTTAATTAACGAATTTTAGTTAATTACTCACCAGACAGTGACGGCTGTTTTCAACTCGAATGTCCACTGAGCTCGAAAAACATATTGCGAAGGAACCATTCACGTAGCAGAAAAGACGCTTTAAAAAAATCTGTTTTGAATTGATTATAATGCAATTAAACGGAAAGGTGCAAGCGAGCTGGACAAGAGTGACGAAAATAATTACTGGAGAAGGGGAACAAGGGGGACACCTGTTGGTGTTAGACTGGTGGCGGCTGACAAAACCTGTTTGCTCTACTGACGTATAACCCCTGGTTAGCTCAGTTGGAAGAGCGCTCCTCTGGAAAGGAAGAGCTCTCGGGTTCAATGCCTGGACCAGGCGGATTTTTTTGGTCGCGCACCAGTCACCTAGCTGTGTTTGGAGAGTTGTGTTTGTTCTTTGTCCCCATTGTTCTCCTTCTCCAGGCAATATCGTCAATCTGTTTCGAACAAAAAATATTACCCTGTATATCTTGTGGGTTTATATGGCTTTATTGGACACAGAAATTTCTCATACAAGTGTTATTTTCAATAGGGTAGGCGCGAATGCTATCACCCTGAGAGTATGGATATAATGAATTCGACGTTAAAATCATGCACTGCTAGAATGTGAACCTGCTCCTAAAAGAGAACGTTGCCGAGCAAAGACTGGACACGCCGGTGCGACCAAGGAACCAAGGACCAAGGACCATCTGAAATATATAGACGACTGAAAATTTACGAGGAAGGTCTTGACTGTTTGAGGCGAGAGCGGAGAATCCTATGGACAAGGACATAGGGGAATAGATTTCAGGAGGAAGACAAATATGTGCAGTGTGCCATTGTGATATCGATAATATAAATCATGTGTTATTGAGTTGCATGAGCCTGCCACCTGCGCTGTCTAAATGGGTAAAGGGCACTTTATACTCCGACGGTGAGCGCAGTGAACGCAGCGTGGCGCAGAACGCGCGCCTTTAATTGGCCGGCGACCAGGAACTCGATTTTTGCGACCAATTAGTTTCAGTGTGCGCTGCGCTACGCCGCGCCCGTCGACGTTACGTTGAAGTATAAACGTACCTTAACGGATTTGATGGGAGCACTCGGATTTGATGGCAAGGATGGAAGAAAGGAGGGCCAAAATTTATAATCACGAAGAGTACATTAGCGGATGGGAGCACATCTAGAGCAGCGAAATTACTCAAAATTGATGTGCCAGATGAATTAACAAGAGAATGAATTTTTTATCAATTTTTAAAAGGGAGAGATGTGAACGTTCTTAGGCTAGGTGGCGCAATCTACAGCCCGATACAAAAGGAAGCGTTCCGGGTTCTTTACAATGCCTTTGTCGCTCACACAACGCTTTAGAAGAAAACCGGGTTTGGCTATGGAAAAAAAAAACAAGGGGGATTTTTCCGCTGGGACCAAGGTCTAAGTGGGGGAACGAAGGTCGTATAAATTAAATCAGCGGAATATGGCCCTCATATATGAAAGCTCGAAATGCTATCGTGTTTTGACTGTACCCCGCAGGCAAGCACCGAAGAAACGGACAATTTTGTTTTTTTCTAGTTATTCGCCACATACGACGTTTCCTACAAGATCAATGCTTCCTTACGCAGGATATCCTCGACACTTTCTTTATTTCAACCCACGACCGTGCGGGTAACCATGGACAACACCTGACGCAAATCGCGGCTTTGTCACTCTAATGGTATACCATCGGTGCGGCTTTAACAACGTTTTATGCCGCGCACTTAAGAATCTGAAAATAAGGATCTCGGTGCTCAAAAAAATGCAAATATTGTAATGTATTTGCTTTCGTGAGTGCGCAACCGTACTGCGAGCATTCCAGAACTGCTCCTGAGGCCGATTTTCATGACCCTAACGGCTTGCCGGCCAGTGAGAACTACGGACATATACAAAGGCTCAGCTAATCTAAGCTCCTGTGACGATACTACTTCTAATAAAGGTAGAATTTTGGTGGGATATATTTTTGTCATAAGGGATACAGGGCAGTTAGTTAGTTTTATGAAAAAAGGGCGGCCCATTCATCTTCAGTTTTGTTAAACTTTGCGCGACAGCGACAAGTGCAGATGCGATGGTGGGTAAAGTTTGGGCACGTTGTTTTTCACTTGACATAAAATTGCCGGATGATCACGCGAAGGGGTTTCGAATAAACAGCGTTCGCTGGTGCAGCATTTCGATTATGATGCGTCGTTATTGAGTGGAAATTCTGTTGATGCTGCGTCGCGTGGTGTCTCGCGTAAACCACAACCGATCGCACTTAGAACAGCTAGCACCAAACACGTTCGCTATGACGCCCGGAGAAGTGTCTTGGTCGCACCATCGTGTCCGTTCTTTGCTCGGTAGTGTTCACTTTTACGTGCCACTTCAGGTTCACGCACAGCATGATCTTGACGTCAAATGCGTTTTATCCTAACATCCAGGGTGAGACCGCTAATGCCTACCCATCGACGACGTTTTTACAGTGAAGCTGTTTATACCTAGGCTTCGGTGGATTTTTCGTGTGCAGTGACTAAAAGATCTACGCTCGCACCGCCGGACGCGGCGCACGCGTTCAATATGCCATTTGTTTTAAGCTTTTGCTTTAGAACAGTTTCTGCTGCAGACGCCGGCGCCACACGCACACGCCCTCCCCGTATAAAAGATTTGAGAGAAATAACCCAAAATAAAATGCGGATGAAAGCGCGTGCAAGATGGTATTTGTTTTAGGCTTTAGCTTTAGAACAGTAACTGCTGCAGACGCCGGCACGTGCGGCGCGTGGAACAACATTCCCCGCATTCTTCTTGATGCTTGGGTAATTTAGCAAGAGGTATACTCCGCAGATTGATTATCATTAGGCACCATTTTCAAGATCAGTAGGCTCTCACGTAGACAATAAAGGTTTCTCAAAGATTTGCCACTGTGCGACCCGCGTCGGCCATGTCTACGCTCGCACCGCCCTCTCTTGGTCGACGTTCCAAGCGCTTGCGTGCCTAGTTTCCTTTCCTTCCAGTCTCCCGGTGTAGCGAATCCGGTGCGCGTGTCTACTTTCCGCCGTGTGGCGGTCCCGTCGCGCGTGCCTAGTTTCCGCCGGCTCCTCGGGGCGGGTCTGTGTCGTGTGCTAAACATCTTCACTGGTCATCCACATTCACAGTGTGGAAAGGCTCATGATTTTTTTCTTACGGGCTCGATTACGCTGTCAAGCAGCCGCTGCATGCTCCAGCGTATGCTTCGGCCGTCCCATTTTTGCGCGCAAAGGCTTAGAGCGCCGACGGAACGGGCGCTAACGGCTGAAAGAGCAGCTAACGAGGGGCGCGATCATATGTCCTCCCGCGCAATCCCGATTGGGTGAAGGTGCTGCGCCTGAACCGCGACTATGATAAACTAAAGTGTCAGGATATCACATAACTAAAAACGAATCAGCGCAAAGACGAGGACAAGGTATAAGGTAACCGACGGGACACAGCGAAAGTACCACCACTGTACTCGTCTTCTTCCGGCACCAAAGCCACCTGCGGTAAACGCGCGCATCCTCCGTTCGTCTTAGACAGCACGCCACGTACCGGTTGTAATAAGTCCTGTACAGGTTCTGTTGTAAAAGGACAAGATCTTGAATAATGGCAGACAAACTCTTTCAGCGGTTGAACTGATTACTCTTTATTTGTCATGCACGAGTGGCGAAAGAAATAGTTTGCATTCATATCAAAGAAATAATCGTGTGCACAGAATACAAACCGTAAAACGGTGCCCATACTTTATACAAGTTGTGGCCAGAGTGACATGCGGATAGAGCCGCAGACAAATCTATAAAAAAATTTAGGGAGCCGCAGAAAAAAAATGGGGGTGAGGGTTACTTTTACCAAGACGCGATATGAAGGGAACAGTTCTTTCCAAATGGGATAAGTAGAATTGTCGACTACAGCAAATAAAACCAGGCAGAAAAACGTTTTTGCAACCACTAAGGAAAATTTAACCCATGGTTTGCTCGCCAGCGACTGCCTTTGACGCCCGCTATGCGCATAGGGTTCAAAAGTGTTTCTAGAACAATGAAGGGAACAGGGTCACTGGACACACCCATGTGTCGAAAAGTTGTCCAGCTGTATGTACGTAGTGTAGTACAAGGCTGCCAAGACTGTAAGCTTTTTTTTAAATTCTAGAACTCTTTTCCACTGCTCTTTTCGTCATGGGGAGACAGGAGGGGGAGGGGGGCGTGCTTACCAGGGAGCCCCGTGCCGCACTTGAACCTGCGAAGAGCCGCATGCGGCTCGCGAGCTGCAGTTTGCCCCCCCCCCCCCCCCCCCCCCTGCTTTATACCATCGATGATCCTTTAAAAGTCTTGTACTTTATTGAATTTGTTCGAGCCCAGTGAAAACGTCACAAAAATAAAATGCGCGAAGGACAAGAATGTTCCTAGACAGGCATTGTTTATGCCTGCTTTGGACAGTTGCTAACCTTTGCATTTTTTGCTTTTATTTTGTTAAGTATTCAGGGGGCTTCGATAAATCCATCAGAGTAGGACACAAAAAAAAAATTTTCAACGGCGCACGACATATTTCTTTCCTCACCGCGTAACTTTACTGAAAGCATTTCAGACTGCCGGTAAGGCTAATTTCCATGACCACAACGGCTTCCCTGCCATCGAGAAGTATGGACAGCTACGTCGGCGCAGCTAATCTAAGCGTTTGCGGAAATGATACAAGAGTAATATTAGGGTGGATAATATTAATTGATATAAGGTATACAAAGAAGGTAATTCCGCGTAAAAAAAAATGTGTTGCGTTTTTGTTGTTGTTGTTGTTGTTTTCTTTTTGTGCGCCTGCGGCGAGTTTAAATATGATGGCAGGTATATTTAAGTCACGCTCTTATTTTCCTTTCCCTTGACATAAAAAGGTAATAGGTTGCATTCTGACACAACAAGCATTTTTAAGGCTTGAACTGGTAAAGCTTTATATGTGTTGCACGAGTTCTGAAGGGGATGGTTAGGATTCAAATCACAGTAACAATCGTGTGCACAAAATGCTCATTAGGGAATTATAAAGAAGGTGCCGATGATTAAATTTCCGTAAGCATTGGTCGCTCGTAAATAATATTATACATTTGTCTTCAGCCACGTGACTGAAAATTTAAGAAGTGTTAATTGTCGGCCGTGACGAGATAACCTGAACTCAGTTGTACGCGCATAAATGGCACTTCGGTTTCGGGGAAAAATATTTTAAGCATCAACGGATCGTTCACGAGAAAGGCGACACTAATATCTTTCAAATCTCACCCGCCGCAGTTTCCAGTCTTCTCACGAAGGCCAACAACCGTGTCAAGCAGTTTAATGAGATGCCGGTAGTGCGGGAACCTCAATCTCAGTGTTGTCGGTAACGCTATGATCCGGCTTATCTTTCCGCTCCCAAGTATGCCACAGGATAAAGACGAGACCAGTCTCTGAGGTGTTGCAACCGGAATATGGGCGGGATACATTCCGGGCTCTCACCACGCATGTTTATGACAGATTCCAGCATTTCCTCATAGCTGCCTATAAAAGGACTACTCTAAAGGGTCTGTAGCACGGTCTTCACTCGAACGAGTCTCTGTAAGCACCCCTGTCCGCAGACACCATGAACACCTTCGTGAGTACGCTAGCTCAGTCTGCGCTGCGATTTTGGGAATATCAACCTATAGCAAACAGGATCAACCATTTGTGGAGATACAAAATATTTATGAACGCAACTAAGCATCTTTTTGAGAGATTTTCGTTTTTACTGTTTTACGATGTTTCCTGAGTGGTTGCAGAAGTTTGAAGGAAATGCCGTCAAATATTTTTGTGATCCGGTTTCATTTCAACCTACCTTTTTTGAGTCATTAATCGAAGTCGGGTCTAGGAAAGCTCGACAACCGTAATTCCACCTTAGTAGTACTTGTTTTACTCTAAATTGAACGTATTTCTTCGAGCGTGCTAAGGTTGGATCGGGCGTTTTCGAACACCGTTTATAAATAGAAGATCTATCAAAATATATGGAATAGATGCACCTTATTATAAATAGAGAGTCGTAGCAACACTTATATAAGTAGATGGTGTTCACCTTGGCCGTAATTGAGTCCGTTCCTGGTGAAGGTGCGTTGAACGCCGGATTCTACAACGCTTCTGCAGCTTTAGTCAGCATTATCAAGATATTTTTTTTTGTAGACTTTCAGTAGAATTTTGTTTGAGCATCTGCGCCGCGACAAACGTTAACACATATTGATTTCGTATATTTCTCATTGTATGATTTAAAATCTGTTATGATGTGTCCTTCGAGGCCTCTCTCGTGCCCTGCCTCGTCCTGCTTGCCGCCTGCTGCCAGGCGGGCTATTTGGCCCCACATGTCTACCACGCCGCCTCCGTCCACGTCCCCGTAGCCACCACGGTGGTGCGTCAGCCGGTGGTGGAGCACCACAGCGAGGTGGCCTACGTGCCACCCCACAGTCATGGTTACACCATAAGCCAACAGAAGCTCGTCCACCCTAAGACCACTGTTACCAAGCACGACCCTTTCTTCGGGTCAGTTCTCTTCGCTGCCTTAGGAAACTAAGACTGTTTCGAAAGCAGAGCCCATATGATAATTCCATGTGCGGCTGTTGAAATATGAATTTAGGGCTTAACTTTTGTTTAAATATCATTTGAATATTTTGCTTGTAGACTTGCATTCTAGGTGGCATACAAGTGTATATTGCATATCAATATGTTTTTTATAATATGGCAAAGTTAATTGGCAGGCGCGTGGCCGCTGACAAAAAAGCTACGTTGGTCTGAACCTACATTGTGTGAAGTCTAATGTTCTCGCTTTTTAGCACGTGACACCAACACGGAAAGAAATTAGTTTGGTAAAAACTTATCTGATAATATGAATGGTGAGATTCACAGTGTAGGTGTCTCACGAAATGAAAGTAATACTGCATTGCTAATGACCGAGGAATTCAGTTCTCGTGGAGTATTGATTTCTTTTTGGGACTAACACATGTAATTTTTTTCTCACTCGCAGCACCTACCACCAAGCCGAGGTGCACCACGCTCCAGTGGTGACTGGCTCCCACAGTTCCGTGCACCAGAGCCGAGGTGGGCACTTCGTGCACCGCCCAGTCGGAACCGTCGTCTACTAGGCCCTCTCCAGCTCCGGAATCCCATTTTGCTTACCCCAACGACTGAAACTGAGAGCAAAATAAATGCGTACCCCTCCTGCAGGGCGGGAGTGACGTTTCACTACGATATATATCCAATCATATGTTACACCGGCAGCCGTTATGAGCTCTTCCCACTTCTGTACACGACGTCCTCTGTTGATGTTGTAGTTGGAGTATTAGTATTAGTAGTAGTTGTTGTTGTTGTAGTTGTAGTTGAAGTTGTAGTTGTTGAAGTTGTAGTGGGCACTGTTGTAGTTGACGATGTAGGGCGTCCGTCGTCAATGTTGCCAAATCCTTGAAAAAGACCGCCCGCCGCCCGCGGGAGACGAATCTGCGTCCGCTGCAAAGCGGGGCGTTACCACTGAGCTAAAGTACAGTGTTCACAATGCGCTTTAAACTTGGAAGTTTTGCGTACCCGATGTGCCACTGCGCCCACACTTTGGAAGAACAAAAACGATAACAAGATGGTGTTGTGGATCTGTCAATTCCAAGAGATCATGCTTTCACGCGCTGCGGAACTAAAAAAATTCTGCAGTCCGCTGTTAATCTAGAGTACAGTCACAACAATAGCTGCGATTAGCTGCGACAAGTTACAGCCAAGCACTTGGGCCTCTACGTTGCGTTAAAACACCATGGGGTGAGTGAACAAAAGCGTTCAGAACAAAAGAGATACGTGTAGCGGACGACAGAGAAAACGCTACCGTGCACTTTACGTGAAGATTTGTTTAAAACTCTGTATTCCATTTCGCGCGCTTTGGCCGGCGTTTGGCACTCACTGGCCGGCGTTGGGCACGCCCTCTCCACTAGTGCCCATCAACGCCGCCTATAGTCAAGTCTATACTCACAAAGTCTGGTAGTTCGACATTGGAGTCATAGAGTGCCCAGTCGTAGATTTTGAGCGCAAGGATCTGGGAGCACAGAGCGTTTCTCGGGGAACCTGGACGTCAGCGCACAGCTTTTGGAGCGGCGAGGATCCGAAACATAGTTTTCAAACCCGAGAAGAAAGGAAGCCTTAGCACGATGAACGCAAGGAGCACGAGCGGATATTCCATCGCTCGGGAGGAGTGTGTTTTGGCGTCTCGCCGCAGCGGGGTGCCCGTCACGTGGCTCTCCTCTCATCCGTCGTCTGCCGATCTTCCTTTTTAATTTCGGCGGCCGCTTCTCGTGGTGATCTGCCAGGCTTTGTCAATATAGAGGAGGTCATGCGCCGCCACATAGATTCCCCCTCCATAGACGGAGTCGCTTCTTTCTTGTCTGTACCGAACGTATTAGTTTCTTTTTAATTCCGGAGCGTGATAAAGCGTTTCACCTGCACGAGCTCGGGGCATTGACTGTACTACAATGGAAGCTTGTTATCAGCTAATTTTATTTTTCCGAAGAGCTCCTACATTGGGCATGGGGTACTCAAAACCACTTATTTTAAAGCGGCTTTTTAACTCGGTGGCGCAGCTCAGTGGCACACTTGTGCAAGTTACGTAAAAAAAATGAAATGGAGTACAATTACAAATTATCGAGCTTCAAATGTAATGGATTACCATTACAAATTGCTTTCGCTGAAAAGCAAGTGATTACTTTACTCGTTACGTTACAAATTACTTTCACGTTACTATCCCTTGAATTTAAGATGAAAAGAACAAAAAACAATTATTTATGTTTTAAAAAGCGTTCTGCAACACTACCTTCCATTTTCCATACACCCGCACTAGGGTAGTCCATGTAAGACCAAAATATTGTATTAAAGAGAAAGAATGTAGGTGCACTCCGTTCACCTGTAAGCTGACGAGGCAACAAAAGCTGCAACCTGACGTGCAATCCCACTAGCTTATGGTGACCGGAAATGAACCCTGGAACTCTACACACTAAGCTAGCGTTGCGCATGCTCTGTGGCAGCGTCCATCTCCGCTAGGAGATTTAGAGGCAAGGAATTGATCCACGAAGCTCCCTTTTAAACGGGTCTTTCGATCGTGAGCGCAACGTCCCAAAGCTCCGGTGCTGTGCCTGTACATTTGACTAACTGTCAGCATGTGCATGAACGGGGTGTGCACACCTTGCCCTACTGAAAAATGTATGGCCGCGAGCGCTCGTTCTTCAGCTTTGGTCGAGCGGGTGGTCGCACACTCATGCTGCTCTAATTTTTGTATTATGTTTATACCTTTAAAACATTTCGCGTAATTAGAATTAATCAGTTACCAATTTTTGTTAAGAAAGTATATTATAAATTATTGCCGCAAACAAGTAACTGGCAATTACAAAATTACTGCAAAAAGTAACTGACAACAACTCGTCCCTTACTTGTAACGTATTATTTCCCAAGTCTGCTCAGTGGTAAGGTCTTCACTCCACACGTAGCGGACCCAGGTCCGACTCCTGCGGGCGGCGGCGGGCGACCTTGTTCGAGTATTATGAACATCGTCGACGAACGGACTACATCGCCAACTACAACATGGAACACGGACGTTTTTCACAGTGGCGGGGAGAGCTTATATCAGGTGCCGCCGTAAAAAGTAACAGAAGGGTTCAGAACAGAGCAGAGATTAGTGACTCGGTCTCTGGAGGGGGTGGGAGCTATGAGGCGACCTCAATCGGGGCGATCGGAGAGCGCGCTTCCAAACGCCGGCCAGCGCGCGGGAAATGGAAACGGAGTTTTTACTAAATCTTCACGTTGTGTGCTTGCGTTTTCTCTGTCGTCTGCTACACGTCAGATGCCTGTAGCGGACGACACGTTGCGCTAACGCGACGCCGAGGCCCACCAACTTTGCCGGAACTTGTCGCAGCTGTCGCTGCGACTGTAATGTAAATTAAGACAGGACCGCTCGATTTTTCTTAAAGACAGTGCCACAGTTCATGACTCGGTTGCTAAGTTTAACACCGGAATATTTTTTTCGGACTAAACTGGTTAAACAATTTCAAAGTTAGCAGATAACAAAAAGTTTCCCGTGTCCCATCTTTACCTTGGGTTTATCATGCTCACAACCCTATATAAGGAAATAAAACTTAGACTATGTTCGCTATTTAACTATTCGTTTAATTACATTTTTAGTTATGTGTTTTACGGGGTATGTTTTGATTACACTATTCACGGCGGTTACGATTAGAGGATAAACGAAGTTAAATAGTTTTCAAAACGCCAATGGGGCCTCGATATATTCATCTGTAGGTTTTCGCCTTTTTCTGACCTGATTCCGAAACTGGATTCACAAAATGCACCTGTCCTTTCGCTCATTGTGATGTACGAATATGTGATATAGTTGCTTGGCGTATCTCGTTAGTATCGCTGCAGAGTGTCATTGGCGTGTGTCCGGACTTTGGGCTTGCGAGGTAATGATGGAGGACGTAAGATGAGCCTCCTTTATTAGGTGTCATTGCTCTCCTCTCTGGGTTGACGCTCCCTTTGAAACAAGCAGCGATGGTTATCTTAGTTTATCTTGCGTTCAAAATGTTTTACTGGCCAAGCATTCGCGGCTGTAGGGGTGGTCAAGTCGACCGTTGCAGTTGGTGCCGCAAATATTTTATAGTTGCGAGGCACTCTGTATCGAACTTAGACCAACATTACACCTTGACGGATGTTCTTAGAGCGCAGCTCTTAGGCGCCCGTTTCCGGCTTGAGCGGCGTCGCCGTCGGCGTCGGCGTCGGCGGAACCGCGCGGTGCATTATGGGAAATATCCCATAATGCACCGCGCGAGCCCCCCCCTCCGGGGTCACGTGACCTCGGGGGGGGGGGGGGGGTGTCACGTGACCCCGGGGGGAGGGCTCGCGCGGTGCATTATGGGACATTTCCCATAATGCACCGCGCGACCCCCCCTCTCCGGGGTCACGTGACCCCCCCCCCCCCCCCGGAGGAATTGGAGAATGAGGGGAGGAGGAGGAGGAGGGGTATACCCTCCCCTGAGTACCCTTCCCTCCTCCTCCTCAAGAGCTGCGCTCCAATTCGGCGTTACAGGGAGTTGTAAACGGCTTTCACTTTTTTATGTTTCATTCAAGGAGAAAGCTCTTAAACTTGGTGTCGTCCCATAGACCCAGTGGCGTGACAAGGGGGGAGGGGGGGGGGGGGGCGGACCGCCCCGGGTGCAGCGCTCAGGGGAGTGTCGCGGCGGGCCACGAGAGCGGGGGGGGGGGGGTAGTCGCGACGGCCACGCAAGAGCGGGGGGGGGGGAAGTCACGGCAGGCCACGTGAGAGGGGGGGATGGGCGTCGCGGCGGGCCAGGCGTGAGCGGGGGGAGGGCGGGGGAGGGGGGGTGTTGCTGTGGGCTGCCGCCCCGGGTGCCGCTAGCCCTCGTGACGCCACTGCTTAGACCCCAGGGAAGAAGCATTTCCATGAACAACGAAACTTGGGAAAGGCGCAAGGATTGACAAAGCTAGGCATAGCGAGGCTTTGACGAAGTGTGGCGGGTGGCGTCTTTGTTATCCGGTTGTTGGTGGTTGGTGGTCAACAAAATGCTGATATGTTAAAGTGCAGGTGCAAGCTCAGTGGAATTTTAATCATGTCACGATGTTGGTATTTTTCTACTAGTGTAATCGTGCAGATTGCATTTTATTACAGAGATGTCACTTGAAAGCATGTATAGTGTAGCATGTATGTGTCGCTCTGACCGCATTCAGGGGGGGTAATTTTCGCGCGATTTGCGCTTTCTTCTTTTTTGAAGAAACATTAACCCCCTCAAACGATTTTTTAAAATATTTTTTATGTCCTGCGATTTATTTTTCTGTAAAAAGTCTACCTCTCAATATTTTGCTGCAAAGTCACGTATAATTTAACAAAGCAAAAAACAAAACAAAAAACACTCAACTGCTCCATACTGAAACGCGAGCACGGAAGCTCATGGCCGGAAGTCACGTGGCTACACCCGACCGCGTTTGTCCTTTCCTCCGCTTCTCCGGCCTCTGAAGCAGACGATGAGGAGGACGACGAACTTGCGTGAACCGTTTGTCGTGCGATTGTTTCGCACTTATATCCCTTTAGCTCGACGGTCTGCGCTTCAAGGTCGATTGGCCTGTACCACGAAAGACAGTCCCGAAGTAGCGTCCCACGTTCGTCGCAACGTTGTTCCGTTGTGCGCCGCCAGTGCGTCGTCCAGCCCTTGGTAACGTCGCCATATCGAGAACGACGTGTATATGTACCTGCTCGCATCAGCGCTGCATTTTTTTTTTCGATCAACGTGTTTCCAGCTTTTGGAGACCACAAACGAAACAAAATTGATTCATTTATATATATATATATTTATACATATATATATATATATATATATATATATATATATATATATATATATATATATATATATATATATATATATATATATATATATGTGTGTGTGTGTGTGTGTGTGTGTGTATATATATATTAGGGCTGTGCGAATATTCGAAATTTCGAATACGAATTGCATATTGTTCGTATTCAAAACGTATTCGATTCGAAAATTGCATATTCGGAAGTTCCCGAATATTCGGCTTTCGCCGAATATTCGGGAAAAACAGCGAATATTCGCACAAATCACGAATATTCAAGCAAGTAACGAATACTCTGATTGCCACGCCTTCCCCTATGAATATGCTTATTCACTGAAAAAGGTGTATGATGCGTGCGTTATCGGTCTGCTCTGTTTCTATCTGTCCGATGGCAGCAAGGCAGGATCAGTTTCGTTTTTTTTTTCACCAAGCCCTTTGTTGTGTGGCACGTTTATAGCGATATGTGATGTAATTGCGCGTTCTATAAATTGATTAAACAAAATAAACCTCGAGAGTGAAATATAAATATAAATCTCGAGAGTGTTATCTAATATAAATATTTGAAAATTAAAAAAAAAGAAAAAGCTAGGTGCGAGCAGAACATTGCATCGCCATCGACAACAACTCCTGCCACTCCCGCGCGGTCAAAACTAGGGATGTTGCGAACCTGCCCAGGTTCGAGTTAAACGATGTACGACTTTTTCTGACATTCAACGTGATGTTCGACAAAGGTTCGACTTTTGTGTGCATGCGCGAGAAAAAAAAAACTGGTGGACTCACCTGCCAAGGAAAAGTGCAATATTTGTTGGGTTTATTGGCATTACTGGTTCTCATTAATAACTAATGAAAGCGTTAAAAGCGCATATTTTCGCTTTTATATTGTGTAAACATTGGTAACCATTTTATAAAGTCTAAAATGAACTACATTCGAAAATATTTGTTTCCCAAAATTAGAATATTCGCGTAACAGCAGGCCAACACTGTCCATAAGTCAAACTTCTTCCAACTTTTGGGAAACTTCTCAGGTTTCCCGATTAAAAGGTCTTTCTACTGGCGGAAATGTTGTCGCGGCGCGTCGGGAGTGGCTACTTTCTGAACACGTTGAGCAGTTAATTTTACTACACAATAATTTGTAATGAGTTTATTGCTAGAAGCATTTTTAGCCTGCTGCAACCGAGCAAAATGCAGTTGCATTGATTTATTTTAAAAAGGCAATAAAACCTGCTGTTACCTCTGGCTTTGCAATTTTTTATTACAAGACATATTCGATATTCGATTCGATATTCGAAGCCCGTTTTTTGTCTTATTCGTGTTCGACTCGTATCCGAAAAAATATGTTTATTGTTCCGGGAGTCTCAGCTCATGGGCTGAACGGGCAACCCAGAATTCAGTCCCTCCCGTTGTCCACACGACCACTTCTTCTTCTTCTCCTTTTCTTCTTTCTCTTGTTCGTCACAATATATATATATATATATATATATATATATATATATATATATATACAGGGTGTTATTTTTTATTCGAAACAGATTTGTTTAAAAAAAGCCGTAAAAGTTACACTTATGCCGCTTGTGGAGGTGAGTTATACGGCCAGGGGGACATATTATAGGAGGCTAATCGTAATGATCAGTCGGCTAATTAATTAAAATTCGTTAATTAACTTTTTAATTAATGAAAATAGACATATGGTTTCAATTAGAAACTTGCTCAGCGTCATCAAAAACCCCTAAATCAGTCATTTTCAGAAAGACTTTGAGCGCGTGAGAAGCGTAGTAGTGAACTGAAGTTACCGCGCGTGGAGTAGGTACAAAGCTAGAGGTTGCGATTAGGCGCCCGCGCGATTTTTCCGTCTCTTATCTAGCCCCAGCCTTGTGCCTGCTCCACGAGCGGTAACTTTAGTGCACTACTACGCTTCTCACGCGCTCAAAGTCTTTCTGAAAATGACTGATTTAGGGGTTTTTGATGACGCTGAGCAAGTTTCTAATTGAAACCATATGTCTATTTTCATTAATTAAAAAGTTAATTAAAAATTTTTAATTAATTAGCCGACTGATCTTTACGATTAGCTCCCTATAATATGTCCCCCTGGCCGTATAACTCACCCCCACAAGCAACATAAGTGTAACTTTTACGGCTTTTTTTAAACAAATCTGTTTCGAATAAAAAATAACACCCTGTATATATATATATATATTGTAAAATATGTTTTGTAGGAAGCCCAAGACTTCGAATATGTTCGGTACACATAGCTTGAACACGATGTCACCATGGAAAATGGAGTGAGCGGGACAGAAACCGAACAATTGTCGACTGGCTTTTTTCGGGCGAAAAAAAAAAAAAAAAACGAATATCGTTTTTGGGTTGTTATGGGTCTCGTTCAAATAAAATTGTCGGCGAGCATAAATACCCTGTCAGTGTCCCTTTAGGGCCCTATCACATTGAGGAAACACGGCAGCGGCAGCAACACAACGTGTTCATCAACAGTTGGACAACTTTGGTTCTCGGTCGCCCTCTTGCCCGATAAAACTATCACATCGGGAGAACATGAGCACAGTACAGGCGATAGCAACAATGTTGTCTCGGTGTGACAGCTTTCGTCAAGACAAACACAGCAACTTGTGTTGGACAAGGTATGTTGCCCAGATGGGTGGATGAACAGAGTTTGTGCCGTCAACACGAACAAAAAGATATATTCGATGGAAGAATTTCATATCTATCACGTGCTTTTCTAAGAACGTACTAAAACAAAAAGGCCTGGAAAACGCTATGTAACAATAATTAGGGCTGGCGCGCGCAGCTGAAATAATTTAAATACTGTTTTACTGCAAAATTATGTAAAGCGATTGTCGAAATGATCACAGCTTCGATCGCGAACGTTCAGACGGTTGTTGAAATTATAACTGCAGAGAGACCAGTTCACATGACTGATAGAGATATAAAATGGCATGCCTACTAACCCGGTGATAAAATTTAATAAAAACCATCCACGAAAGCGAGCGATTATAAACTCGAAGCTTAAAAATGACCGCTCTGGTGACGGTTGGTAATGCATGAAACTTAAAAACAACTACTGCCAGACAGTTTTTTTTTTTTAATGTGACGATGTTTAAAGAAATCATGCGATCACACAGCAGGTGGTGAAAGGCAAAAACACCGCTTAATTTGTTTTTTTTTTTTTTTCCACCGATTGTTATAAAGGCCGATCGTGTCGGAGTCGCGGGTTTTAAAAACTGTCCGTACAGCTCAACACTACGCTACAAAAGAAACTTTGTGGAAGTGCAGCTGCTAACTCAATGTTACACCAGAAATAGAATGTGCGTGAAATACAAAACCAGACAGAAACACTTCCTAGGGTAACGTAAATTACGAACATAGCAGCGATCTCATCTTTCTCGGTAAGTTCTAGCTGCTTCGTCAGCGAATAAACAACATCCCCCTGTCAAGTTTTCGAATTACAGTCACTGGCTCATGTCGTCCAGTGGAGATTTCCTTCCCTTTGAACGCATTTTATTTCGCCTCAGCTTAATTCCAGAAGAAAGCCAACAATACGAGCCAATGAGACAAATCAAGCAGCGTCAAAAGCGGAAGTAACTATGCCTTTTTGTGTTCATAATTGGTTCCGCGATGATAAAACAGATACAGAAACATCACGAAAACATTGATATTGTGCTGCTGACGGTATTTGATGGGGATAATAATCTCGTAGCGTCGGCTGCATCTCCACATATGGTGAAACGAAGTACATCATTTTGTAGAAGCACGTTTTTAGCGACGCCGCGCTGCACAAGAACGAAGGTAAACAATCAAGTTGTCGGGGGTCTCCGGCTGTCGGACAGCAAACCGACAAGCGGAGTTGCCATACGAAAAAAAAAAATGTTTTGCAACAGTTAATAATAACACTTGTGCTGCATGCATGTTTAAAGAGCGGACGTCAATCAGCCCCAATGGTCGTCTGGTGTGCCAGATACAGCCGAAATATTTAGCCAGTACAGTGCAACCGCTAGCCTGGTGTCATTAACGTGAACCGCGCAGTAGTATTACATGACCACACGCCGGTACAATGCTCCTCGAGATCGAAACGGGCAGAAGTAGGAATTGAACCCAAGCTCCCTGGGTTCTGCAACAAGAGCATTCGCTCCACGGGCTCCGAGCTGGTGTGCGATAGCCCACTCGGTGTAGTCGCGAAAGTCCACGACTACAAGGTGGTCTTAGGCTTCCAGACTAGACGCACCATATGACGCGGAAGGGGTCAATACGCTTGTTAGCCTTTTCAGTCGAGCAGTCAAGCCAGTCCAATAGGAATGGGCGAGGCCACTGATCATTGGGGGGGGGGGGGGGGGGGACTTATAGCGGCTGTGACCTCCACCTAAAGTTCGTCTAACAACGGAAATATTGCGCAAACGAAAAACTATTTCGTGGAAGAAAAACCTTATTTTTTCTTGCAGTGTCCTTTTAAGACTTAGTTCGACGTGAGCGGGTAAGCGAAGTTAAATAAAACAGAAATAAAACAAAAAAGCGAAAGAGGGACTGTTCTGTTCGTTTCTATGTTGATTATTTCTCTTTTTAAGCTTTTCATATTATCAGCTTCTCGCAGTATCTTCCCGCCCGCCGTCAATAAGAAAAAATAATGAGAATTCGACGCTCAGAAAATAATTATGAACATATTGAAAACACAAGGGAAAAGAAAGATACCATATTAAAGAAATCAAATTTAAACCTGAGTCAATCTTGCTGCAGAGAAAAGGGCCATCAAACTTTATCATATCCTGAAACACGAAAAGTTTGAAGACCACATCCTGTGCCCAAGCAAGCACGAGCACACGTACACATTTAGCACAAATAATAAAACTGAAAAAAAGAAGATGCACAGACGGGCACACTCTTGAAAATAATGTGCCCGTCTGTGTCTTGTCCTCCCTTCCGGTGTTGTTTTTCCCTCTATATGTATAAAATTAGGCCAAGACGCTCATGGATAATATTTACAAACGAGCACACGGTCCCTTTAAACGCAATGTATAGTTATCCCTTTCCATGAGGCACACAAAAAACAATTATGTAAAACAGGCACTGTGCATAGAAATTATTACTGTTGTAGTACATTGCCATCCGATGTGTCCAATAGTTTTTACTGTGCGGTTTTGGGGAAAAATATCCGAGAGCAACTAAAAAAAAACACAACTAATGTTAATTAAACGTTTTTTTTTGTATGAATATTTCTAGTTTTAAAAGTAAGTAACCAAAAGCCGGTAGGACTCATGAACAGAAACGGTAGAGCAATCGTTTATTTCTTTGTAAAAAAACAAAGAAATTAGATTTAAATAGACAGTGCCCCACTTTGCTCGTATTGTCCGCTCTTCTTGATATACCAATCACTTTGTAATAAATCACTTTGTAATAAAAAATATTACAAAGTGATATACCAATCGCTTTGTAATAAATTAAAGCCTAGGTTATGCTTCTATATCATTGTATAACTCTCATTATCGGACAATATCGTGGTGACAAAACTTTATCGGAACTCATAATCTAAATATTTGTGGTGTGCATTCCAGACAGTTGGTGATTGTTTAACGTTTCGAAGAAAAATTCAAAGTGCAAAGTTTTATTTACTTTTTTTTGTTGTCTTTTGACCTCGCGATTGTCGTCGGCGGAGGTAGGAGAGAAAGGGGGATTACGCGCGATTGCACCTCTGGCCCGTTAAGCGCAAGAGCGCAAACAAAATGACGAAGCAAAGATCATTAGAAACAAAGATAAAGCAATTATAAAGCTACTTACGTATTTGAGTTCGGTAGCACATCCAAAGAAGCACGGAAGAAACACAAACTTTAATATTTGTAGCATATCTGACAGGTAAAGCTCCATATGTGGCATAAAGCAACATCTCTAATATGTCCGACATAAATACACGTGATCTTATTAAATGTCAAAACAGAATAAGCCAGACAAAATCAAAGGGAACAAGACTACTCCTCTCACGATGAGAAAGCATAAAATATACGCAGACAGCTTCGATATTTTCACTACACCAGGTTTTGAAAAAATGAGAATACGACACAGCTGCACGCCAGAGGTCACCGGCATTTTTTCTTAACCTTAAAAGCTGTGCGCTACTGTCAACATCAGTACCGGTGGAATCTAATATTTTGTAAATCAGTCGTAGTAGGCTCGACAGCTTAGGATTGTGCTGATAGGCTTGATGCGTTGGAAAATTCTTTTGAGATCGATCGCCTAAACATGATCATTCGCGTTTTCGTGCGAATAGTAAATTACCTGAAGTTTCTGCTTCTAGGAAATCTAACATGAATGGACTTTTTACAATAAAGCTCATTTGTCCCTTTTCAACATTACACTGAAATAGTTTCTAAATAAATATGTAAAATATCAATATATTGGAATGTTTAATTCATATTTAAAGCTGTTATCCGAGAATAGTGCCATATTTAGAATTAAAGTAATAATGATAGTGTTTTTAGAAACAAAAACAGCAAATAATTCAGAGTAGAGCTCCGAAAACACCAGAAGTGACACTAATATAATCAAATGTTTCCCCATTTATTTCAACACATTGATTTAGTTTCCTTACATGGTCACTTGGCTAAGCCAACACTCTTCTGTCAAATAAATGTGAGCTAAGTTTATCAAATAAAAAGTTATGATTCACAATATCAAATGCTCCCACGAAATCCAATAGCAAACATTCCACATTGTTTTTAATATCAAGAGCGCCAGTATAAATGTGTAAAAAGTCGTCTAGAAGAGTCAGAAGACGCTCTACAACAAAATGCTCATGATTTCAAATAAAAAGATAATTAAAATTCAAGTGTGCTCCTGGTTCACTATAATAACGTGCTCCAGCGGTACAACTGGAAACAGCGCACAAATTACAATGCCGAGGAAGGCGTTGACGAGGAAGGTGCTGGACTACGAATAAATATTTATTACAAGATGATCAGAGTAAAAAAAATGAATAGATAATCAGTTGAAGTCCGGCGCTTGTCCCGTCGACACCTCCTTCGTCTTCGTTGTTGTACCAGTTGTATCAGGAACCAACTTGCTGCCTCGCCATCTTGCTCGAATGATTCTACAGCAAATGCATGTTAAAAGCGGTGTCTATCGCTTTCGGTTTATTAAGGATTTGTCATACAACAGATAAATAACTTGCCTCGTCAAAGGTTTTCAATAAAAAATTTATTTATAATCCGTGACGCTGAACGGTTCTATTTCTCAAATGCCAAACGCGAAAAATTACCAGGTTTATTTAAACTTTAACATCTCTTAAAGGGATACTTAACGAAATTTGAAATATACCCGTCGTGTTTAAAAATAGGTTGAATATATTCCACAATATCCGTAAATGACAATCGCACGTTTGTATTTTGAGCCTGGTGGCTGTATTTTTCATTATAATCGGCCCACTCTGGCAAGCGCTCGGAGAACAGCCAGCGGAGATGATGTGACATCCAACGCAATCGTGACGTAGTTCGTCTCGGGACGAGCAAAGCTACGGCGAGGTTGACGTCGAGAGGACGACCTAGTTGTTCCAGCCACCGAAGGGCTGCTTTTGTACGAATTTTGAGTGACGGGTTATTCTATAATCTTGTAGGGAGACAAAAGCGACTTCTGGGACACACCAAACGGATTCTCGGGAAGAGGAGAGTTCCTCCTTCCCCACTTCTCTCGTCATGGCCGGAGGCGGGACAGTTACCGTCACTAGCTGTCAAGGTTACTATAGTAACCTTGAAAGCTAGTGACGCTAACTAGTAACAAGTAACGGGCATTACAAACGAGGCGTTAGCGACATCCACCAGGTGCTCTTTGCTAATCGTTTAATTCGCCTTAAAATTTATTTTCGTAACTTTTTAACGAGATATCGGTGTGTTCGATGTGATACTGCTTCTTTGAACATATATAGACCAACAAATGAGCTCCGAAATTTTGTTGTAGTATCTCTTTAAACACTCCACTCTGGTTACTCCAGCTCAAACACTTTTGGGAGCAAATTGGTACCTCCAAATAATTATGCAAGAGCGCTCTTAGTATTTTGACTTAAACGTTTTTGCAAATAACCTTCATTGACTTCTTAAGTTACTTGTAAGTTAATCCTACTTTTCTTTTAGTGGTCGGAAGGTCAATTGGTCTCGGAGATGTAGGCAAGAAACGTTCTGAATATGACTACGCCTTGTAGTGTTCGAAATATACTTTGTCCTTCCATTTCGAACATCAATGTTAGCTTTGAGAGCATTAAAGGGATTGTCCGGTCAAATTTTGTATTCGAGAAAACAATTGAATATCATTGTTATTGCCTCGAGACGCATCGTACGCGCAAAATCTGAATTTTATATGCCCCTCCGAATGAGTAATTGAATTTCTAGTGCTCCCATCACTTCCTAGCGTAAACGTGGCTTTCGTTGGCAACATTGGAGCTCTGCCGTCACAGAACGCAAAGCGAGCATTTTTGTCTCGTCGTTTGCTTGCGAGTGAACGCCGCAGCGTGCTTCGTTTTTGTTGTTGCGCTTGACTTGTGTTGTGGATGGGGAGGGGGGTTTGTTGCGCGGTTGGGTGCCACAACCACAGGGCAGCACATGCGAGCCAAGACGTGACGTTCCACAATTTTCCGCGCGACGTGCAGTGACGAGCAAAATGTATCGTAGCCGTGCGTAGGGACTGGTAGGGATCCCGCTTAGGCAGGGATCCCTACCAGACCCTGCGTAGGGATCCCGCTTATGCAGCAATCATCTCAATGATGAGAGCTACGAGCTGCGCTCTAAGTGTACAGAAGCCTCGTAAGCTGAGGTGTGATGCTGTGCCAACGATATTCAACTGCGTCCACCCACTCCTCGCCCAAATCGGATCAATCGGTTTGATTATGCGGCGAAACCGAAACGAAACCAAGAGCTAGGTCATTTGGAACGGTGCTAAAAGTTGTATTTATCACGCGTGCAGCCCGATTCTGTTTGAACCGCGAGTAAAACATGGAGCGTGGCTACGATTCACCAAGCTCGTCCAAGTCAAGTGACGACATGCATTTGAACGATCCGCCGTTTGCCTTCGACCCGCGGAAATCGCCTCCGAAGGAACGACCAGTATCCTCATCACCGATCCAATAGATCCGCCGATATGTGTACCCAGATTCCGCTTCGTGTACCTAGGTGCCGCTTCAGAGGCAAAAAAAAAGAAATCTGTATCCTTTGTTTTTTAAGAGCTCCTAGTTCGACCGGTGGCCGTCGCAGTTGTTTGCGCGAAACGGCATACGTTTGCTCGAAGCTTATGGCGGTTTTCGAGTAATATCCTGCTAAAAGGCTTGATCTTTTTTTGCCCACACATAGGAACTGCATTGAAAGAAACGTATTGCAGTAGGGTGCAGCCTAGGAGACTATATAATTCGAAACAAAATACAAGACATCCGTCGACCAACGCTTGTTATCCCGACCATCCGACAAACCTTTGCGTTTTGTGACGTCACGCAGCAGCTACGGATGTCAGCCATTGACACTGTCGAAATTCGGGGTGCAGTTTCGTACATACGCTCTTGAAAGGTTTAATTAATAAGGGGAGATCATATATCAAAATAAAAATAACGTTTGTCTATATGAAGGCACCCTCGACGTAACGAGCGCCAAAACGTAAGTACTTCCGGTTTCGACCGGACAATCCCTTTAAAGGGGAACATTTTACAAACTCTTGGTGTGTTGACCGAAAAAAAAAAGCGTATAAAGAGAGACATAAAGCGGGCTTTCATGTTAACATTAGACGTGCTGCGTCGGCAATTTTCGCGCGTTTCACCCCGCTGTAATATTTATATTGGTGTGGACACCGTGCGCGTCACAGCTGCCAGGTAAAGACCTCCCTTCTCCTTCGTTTAAAGTGTCACCTCCAGATATACCTTTATTAAACAGCTGGTTGTAGCCCTCTCGCGGGTTAGGTATCCCATGCTTCTGTATAGGATACATGGTTGCTTTTAAAGTTGTTTTCTTGATGTGCTGCGTCCAGTATAACTTGGCACTTCCGCTACGCGTGTTGGTTAGACAAAACTTTTATAATTTACCCTAGTTTTGTACTTCAGTGCCGATAATGACAGTTTTACGAGAACGCTGAACTGAACCGATCTGTGGCGCGTTTTGGAAGTCAGCGTTCGTCGAAGTCAGAGCTCGCTGCCGATCGGAATGCGCATGCGACCGCAAGCCATAACAAGCAGACAGTTTTTTTTTTTTCAATTTTTTTCAGTTGCGCCGTTTGGTGGGCGGAAGCGCTGTCGGTATTTTCAACTCGGGAGGGTGCGATTATGACATTATTTGGTGGATCCTGTCGCAGCGTTCGCTATGCATTGTGTCATCACCTACATATTACCTTACACCATGCCATGGACTTCTGCTTACCAGGTAGACCCAGACGCAGGCCTTTGTGTACAAATCTACTTATTACAAAATTAGTGCAATGTTTGGCGTTCATGCGTTGTAAAGGTCATATATTATTCTTTATGGTGTCCTGTGATTTCTGATGCTCATCATTTGAGAGACGGTGGCCAATATTCAATGTGTAAGGGCTAATTTTATGAGGCTTTCAGAGAAAATTAATTATGATGGATAAGATAGTAGGCTTTCCAAGTAGCAGAGTGATTTGGGATATATTTTTTCTTGCCATTTAGTGACCTAAAGACCTAAGAAAAACAAGCTATAACAGAACCTAATATACATTGGCCAGAGTCGAACGTTTTGGGGTCTAATTTGCCACACAGCTGAAAGAGTTAGGTTTAACTTCCTTGATTTTTCGGGTGTCCACTTGCTTCTTTGCACGTCACTTCTCGAGGAAATCAAGAGTCAGGTTTCACTGAAAGTTTCTCGCCTACTTTATATGTAACTGGACACTTCGAGCCTAAATTACATAAAGAAAAAGACAAAAAAAACGCAAGTTTTAGGTTTCGCGGCTTGCTGCTGGGTTCTCACTTGGCAACTGTGGGGTGCTATACTCCTGGGAGCGCTGAAGGGGGGACGCGCCCAAGAGCACTCTAGCCCGGCCCTCGGCGTACAATCGTGTCGTCAATAATCAAGTGGTTCGTGGCCTTCAATAAATTTTTCAAAGCTTAAAAAGAAAAAAAAAACACGTTTTTTTTTAATTGCAGGAGACGATATCGGATCTCCAGTTATTCTAAGAAGAGGCGCCGTCGTACGCGTACATCGTGTGTCGGTGTCGTGGTTCGGTGCAAGCGGCAAGAACATCGACCCCTCGCACCAGACTGCCAATGACAAGAGCGGCTGCGGGCTGCATTATCTGCACCATGCCGAAAGCACAGAGTGCGATTACGTCAGCCGTGCCCTCGCCGCGAAGACCAACATCCGGAACCTGGGGAAGGCTCCTCTTTCTCCGCGGGCCTTGTTGCCCTCGAAGGGCAGTATAACGAGGGTTTAGAGCTCGAAGATGCCGGACTTGGGGTAATGTTGGGTAAAATGAGGCGTGGGGAAAAACGCAACAGTTTGGGGTCTAACGCCATTCATCTCCTATACAAGCAGTCATAGTATGTTAAACCTTCACATAGACCTGCCTCGAACTGTAGACTTTGCCTCTACGAAGTGTTCGGGAGGAAAAAAGATAAATCCGGAGTTGAGGTTGACCGGTTTAACCCTCGCCAAAGAGGCGCAAAATTCAGGGCGAGGTTTCGATTGGAGACTTGCACCCCAATTGGCAGCTACTATTCTGCCAAGGTACGTTTTACTTTTATTGGTATGCTTTGTAAGCTCCATGCGGGCCAAATTTGAGCAATCCTGGGTCACGTTTTTTTAACGAAATATATATTTACCTAGCGGAATACGCGCTGGGTAAAACGCGACAATCTAGCATCCTATGACACGCAAGTGAATAACGCAAGAGGCTCCTGGTTGCTTATGAAACGTACTCTTTTTCTACAGGTTATTATCTCTTAAAATATTCGTCTTCTCATGTGCATCCCACAAATAACAAAATCAAATTCTGCAGGCTCGTCTTATCTGCAACTAAATATTGAAAATTCAGGGAAACTAAAGACCGGTCAAAGAAAACAGACATAAAAACCTGTACTCATTGCCGCATCAAGGTTGCTCTTCGATCAAAAGTATACGAATAGATCTTCCGCTAAGTACAGAATGAGCGCATTGATAACAAATTCACCATAAGGAAGGAAACGCATAAAAGTGGACGGACAGCAAGAAGAATTCTTCAGTTCAATGCTTTAAATCCTGTCTATGAGGTCATGCAGGCCACAGAGCGGAGCACGTGCTGCTGCAATTATTTTCGAAATAAAAATAAACATTAAAGAACACGCGTAGTATGCAAAAGACTCGCTACCAAACGCGCTTGTTAGTAAAAGAAAAGATTGGGTACAAAGCTTTAGTCGATTTTTGAACATATATATACAGGACCATTTCAATTAACTTTTTTTTTAAATATTGACTTACACATTTCATGCAATGCAGTTGCTTTAAATGCAAACAAGCTGAACGCTTTCAGAACAAAAGCATTTTCCCTCAACAAAGGAAGCAGTGCACAGGAAAGATATGAATCGTATCGTTCGAGGCACACCCCCCGAGGCTTGGAGTCGTCTCACGCAAAGCCAGATCCGTGTTCCGCAACCTGATGAGATGCCAGTAGTCAGGCAGTCTAACTGCTACCGGTAAACTCCGCTCCGGCTACATGTGTCTTTCAAGGTCGTCACCGGGAAACACGATGAATGGCCTTCGCGGTGACGCGACAGCAAAATGGGCTGTACACATTGCGACCCGCGACCACAAGTGTTTACGACAGGTTGCAGTTATTCGAATCAGCCACCAATAAAAAGGACTCCCGTTTCCAAGATATAGCACAATCTTTACTCGACACGGTCACTCGAGGCATCTCCGCCCACAGAGAGCATAAACACATTCGTGAGCATGCAGTTTGCTCGCTGCAAATTTTGGGACTTGAAAAAAAAAAAATGCAGCCAACGGACACCCTGATTAGTACTGTAACCAAAGTTTATATGTGAAGCTAAAAAAA